>JAKJMR010000159.1:202190-255901 GCA_024449315.1 Daboia siamensis
AATAATAATAATAATAATAATAATAATAATAATAATAATAATAATAATAATAATAATAATAATAATAATGTTGGAAGAGACCTTGGAGGTCATCTAGTCCAACCCCCTGCTGAGGCAGGAAACCCTACACCATTTGAGACAAATGGCTGTCCAGTCTCTTCTTAAAAACTTCCAGCGTTGGAGCATTCACCGCTTCTGGAGGCAGGTTGTTCCACTGGTTAATTGTATCCTTCCTCTTGCCTTCCATTTTGCGGAATGTGCAGATTTACCAGGTCCATACAGGATTGTGGAGTCCAGTTGTGAGGAGTCAGTTTCCCAGTGGCAATTCACTGCCAGAGCCAAAGGGCTACAGTCCACCGCATTGGGTGGCTTTCTGAAAGTCCTGTGCAAGATGCAAGAATGAAGGAAAAGCTTTATCTCCGCTCTGGGGAAGGAATTAAATCCAGGCGAGACTGCTTCAATCCTGCTTCAGCCAGGAGCCAGAAGCAGGCCCTTCCAGCTGTGCAGCTTTGACGTCTGAAAACATTTCTTTGGCATTTCTTAACGTTGAAACGCCAAAGAGTCGTGAGTAGAGTGGGAAATATTCCATTCCACTCTTCATTGTTGGAAAGCCTTTTTGTTCAAAACCTGAAACTAGGTCTTCTTTTTCCAACATTGTTGCCTCTTCCTTTGCTGGGATCCCTTGGCTGTGTGAGAAAGGGACGTTAAGGAGACTTGAATGAGCAGACAATGGCATAGATGACCTTCTTGGAGAAGCAGATGTCTGTTCCCTGCCTGTCTGGTTCCTGGGCATCGGAAGGTCCTCCCGTCTCCGAGTTGTCATTTCTCAAGGCTAACAGATCCCTTGCACCACTCACAATTTCAGTTTAGAATCCTCTGATCATTTTGGTTCTTCTCTCTTAACCTGCTCCTATATTTCCCATTTTTTCTTAAAATGTGGTGTCCAGACCCAGTACACAAGATGGCATTGGACTAATCAGAATCAAGGGAAGGCTGACTTGGAAAATTATACTTCCTTAATGCAGCTTAAAACTGCACTGAGTCTCGGTGGCATCCCAGTTCTAGCTCAGAAGTGCTGCATTAACATGTCTTCAGCAAACGCTTTGATGAAGTCGGAGATGCACAGGTGGTCCTTGACTTACAACAGCAATTGAGCCCAGAATTTATATTGCTAAGAGAGAAGTTTGTTAAGTGAATTTTGTCCCATTTTGTGACTTTTCTTGCCACGTTTGTTAAGTGAATCATTGCAGTTATTAAATTAGTAACACGGTTGTTAAGTGAATTTGGCTTCCCCATGGACTTTGCTTGTCAGAAAGTTGCAAAGGGGGATCACGTGACCCCAGGACACTGCGACCGACATAAATGTGAGTCAGTTGCCAAGTGTCCAAATGTGAATCATAAGATCATGGGGACCCGGCAATGGTCCTAAGTGTGAAAAACTATCACTTTTTCAGTGTTGTTGTAATTTTAAACAGTCACTAAATGAACTGTTGTAAGCCGAGGGGTACCTGTATTATATCTAAAGCATTCCCACAACCCCATCAAGGAGGTTATCTCCTATTCCTTCTCCAAAATCACATAAGACCTAGACAAGATCTGATCTTGAACATCCCTGCTGACATTGTTCTCCAAGATGCTTACACGTCATTCTCTTTCTGATGCACACACTAAGTTTAACATCCAATTGATAGGTCAGTAATTTACTGGAACCTTCATTTCAATATGAGTTGGGTGGCCAATAAATTTAATAAATAAATAAAAATTCTTTTTTACCCTTTTGGAAACTGAGAACAATATATGACTTCCTCTGGAAGTTCACCTGTTCATCCACCAGCTTTCCAGGATGTCTTAAATAGACTACATAAATTTGGTCTGTCAGCAACTTCCTTGAGTATCCTAGGAAGTAGTTACAGCTCACCTCCCACAAAGGCCTGCTTCTACATTCTGATACTTCACACCTGATGATCTCCATGGTCTTACTACCAGATCCCACTGCAGTGATCCGCTGTATGCAGCGCTGCAAGTTGCAGGGATTACCGGTGCATCTACAGTTGCATTTATCTCCATTGCACTCTGGTGACTTCTTGCAGCGGAAACCTAGAAAATCTGTTTTCTCTAACCCTGAAGTTTAAGTTATGCTCATTCTGCCTAACACAGGATTCCTCTGTATTGTTTGGCATCAATTTTCACAGTAGATTTTTATGCATAGATACAGATCTGTTTCTGCAGGAGAGCAAAGGCATCTTAAAACATGGGAAAGGGCACACCTGCCCTATTTTGGCACTAATGTAGTCAGTGGATTCATTGAAGTTTTGGTAATGTATGCTCCTACAAGCTAATTATCTGTTTTGAACAGAAAGTTCATGAATCATATTCATAGCTTCTGCAGTTTCTATACTGAGCTGCTTCCTGACTGCTTTCTATTTTCAGAAATAACTGAATATTTTTAGAGTTCCCTTCCTGAATATTGTTTGGTTGTTTTGAATGCCTGTCTCAAAAGTATTTTGGAGATAAATCAAATCTGTCCTTTGATGCGCATTTTAAAATACGAAAGTGATAACTACAATCTCAAGCTAATTTAGGAGAAGAAAGTTGGAATACAAAAAGGATTGCCTCAGTAGCAAGAGTGGTCCTGTTAATGACAATATGTAAAGAAACGGTCTGCAGTTCTGATGTTGAGGCATCACTTTCTCAGAATCGTATGGAAATCGCATTAAATTATGGGGAGAAATGGTCTGGTGACTTGCCAGGCATGGTGCCTGTTATGTAGCAAACCACAGCTAGCTTTGGGTAATTTGAAAGCAAAGTCAAGTAAGATCTAATCATTACTTGGATGGGAGACCACCAGGAATTCCAGGCTGTAAACAGATTAAACCAGGAAGTGATAAAAACAAACGAGGGTGAAACACTTTGATATTATTGTGAAGAAACTAGATTGAAAAGGGGTTGACCATCGTGGCTGCCATTTTGACTGTTTTGACCTCACCATATGGACACCTCTGCAAGAAAACCAGCAGTCCCTAAATTGGCCCACATAATCCCAGCAACTGAATCTAACTCAGAGGCCTTCCTGTTTCACCTTCTGCCAAAATTCCCAGCCAGAAAGCCTGGCTCCCTGGCCCTGTCAGAGAAGGAAGACTCCATTAGAACACAGAACATTGGCAGTGCCTTCAGATGACACTCTCCAGACTAACTACGATTGCAGCCACTATGGCCATGCTTATAGGCTAGAGGGGGAATGCCTACCAGGCTCTGTTTTCCTCTGGCTTTGAATGGATGGAAACCCATCAAAGAGAGAAGCAACCTGGAATTAAGGAGAAACTTCCTGATAATGAAGACAATTAACCAGTGGAACAGCTTGCCACCAGAAATCGTGGGTGCTCCATCCCTGGAGGTTTTTAAGAAGAGACTGGACAGCCACTTGTCTGAAATGTTATAGAGATTCCTGCTTGAGCAGCGGGCTGGACTAGAAGACCTCCAAGGTCCCTTCCAGCTCTATTCTGATTGAACTGCCTGAGCCAGCAGCATTGACCCCGGAAGGTGAGCAGGTGAGAAATCAGGGCTGGTGAGGGAACATTACAGAGACCAAGATGAGAAGGCTTAGAAACCTTCCCTGCACTTTTCAAGGTCCAAGGATGGTTCATTAATTCCTGGAGAGATTGCCCAACAATGCTGAACTTTCAATCCCCATAATCCCCAGCCTACATGCTGAGGCTGATGGGAGTTGTGGTATAAGACTTCAGAAGCTGGTGGAAGGCATTATTAGGCCATTATTCTCTGGGTTTCAGATCTGGGCTGGCAGAGGAGTCAAGAGTGAGCGGAGTCTCATTTTTCTCCTTGTTCCTCTACAGATATGTTCCTCAACTTACAACAGTTCATTTAGTGACCGTTCAAATTTACAACGGCTCTCAAAAAAGTGACTTATGACCGTTTTTCAGACTTACGACCTTTGCAGCTTCCCCCTGGTCACGTGATCAAAATTTAGATGCTTGGCAACTGGTTGCTACTCATGACGGTTGCAGGGTCCTTGATGTGATCCCCTTTTGCGACCTTCTGACAGGCAAAGTCCAAGGGAAGCCAGATTCACTAAAACAGGCATGTGGCTAACTTAAGAACTGCAGTGATTCATTTAACAGCTGTGGCAAGAAAAGTCTTAAAGGGGGCAAACTCACTTAACAACTGTTTCACTTAGCAACGTAAATTTTGGGCTCAGTTGTGGTCATAACCCAAGGACTACCTGTACTTCAAGTGACCCGGAGGCTGCTTACATCTCAGGCTAAGGAGGAGGAGGAGGAGGAGTCCCATGGAGGTGGAGAGCAATCTGATTTACCGCTGGCTGGATGTTGCAAACCGTTGGCAGCTGGAACGTGGCTTTTCAAGATTCCAGCCTCTTGGTCCCTTACCAGCCCATCCCTGCCCCCCAGCTTCAGCCCCACGATTACCCACAAGCACAAGTGCGTGCACACACACAGAGAGAGACACAAGTCAAGCAGATCTGCCGGTCATGGACGTCCCTTCCCCTATTTTGGACTGGGTCTATGCTTCAGACACCGGTGGGATTTCTGTGGGTTTAAGGAAGGGTCCGTGTGCCTCTAAGAACCAATTAAGGCCATCACACCATTTCTCTCTCTTTCCCGATGCAAAAAACCCAGTCCCGGCAGAGAAGTCGTTCCTCTTCTTGATCAGCATTTAAAAGGGAACATGGCAGGAGAGTGGCAGGGGTAGCCCCTTGAGGGCATGCTGGGGGTGGCATCTTTTGTCTGTTCAGGCTGCCCTCGCTGTCTCTGCCAGCGAGACAGTCCCAGTCCCCAGGCTGGCCTAAAGGGCCGCTCGGCATTCCTTCTCCTCACTGACATTGTCAGGGGTCTTACAATCCCAATACTTACTGTGTATCTTCCTGTTGAGAATGCCCACCGCTCTAAGATCACTGGGTCCTTGAACCAGGAGGAGGCCTTTAGCCCTTTAGCCCTCAAATCTTTGAGTACAAAGAAGAACACCGCCATTCAAGGGGGATTCGCAAGTTATGGCCAATAAACCATGTTATGTACTGAGCTTTTGGGGGTTTAATCACGTGTGCAGCTGGAGAACTAACGGTTCTCTAGCAACCCAAACAGGACGTCTCCAGTCCTGGCAGCAGTTAACTTGGCGGGAATAATGGGTTCAATCTGATTGGTTGTTCATAGTGTGTTGGACTATATATATTGTGCAACGTTACCCCAAAGCCCCAATACAGGTTCACTTACAATAAAGCTATGATTCTTCTGTACTCATCTGCCTGGCGTCTTTCCTGCTCTTCAGAACCCACAACACAACAAACCAGATCACAAAAAAGATGTTGAGAGTTTGGAAAAAATTCAGAGAAGAGCAACTAAGATGATCAGAGGCCTGGAGACCAAAACGTATGAAGAACGGCTGCGGGACTTGGGTTTGGCTCTAATCCAAAGAAAAGAAGAAACAGGGGTGTCAGCAGTGTTCCAGTATTTGAGGGCTGCCACTAAAAAGAGGAGGGGCTCAAGTTATTCTCCAAAGCACCAGAAGGCAGGACAAGAAGCAATGATTGGAAACTGATCAAGGAGAGAAGCAACTTGGAATTACGGAGAAACTTCCTGACAGTGAGGACAATCAAGCAGTGGAACAGCTTGCCACCAGAAATGGTGGGTGCTCCATCACTGGAGATCTTTAAGAGGCTGGACAGTCACTTGTCTGAAATGGTGTAGGTTCTCCTGCTTGAGCAGGGGGATGGACTAGAAGACCTCCAAGGTCCCTTCCAGCTCTATGCTATTCTATTCTATTGTATTCTAAAGTCCAGAGGGCAGCCATGATGATGCAATCTCAACTTGTTTTTAATGTGTGTTTCGGTTCCCGCAGCGAGGAAGGACTTGCAGGGAACCTAGCTTCTGTTTCCTCTCCAAAGGATGGAGGAAAGCTCTGCCAGGACCCAAACAACCCAGAAATCACTTTGTGACTGGGTTGCGTGAAATTTCAGATAATCTCTATCGATTCTCAAGTGGTGTGACTAACAGCGTTGCCTCACAAGCTGACCTTCACTTTCAGCCAGTATTTGCCATATTGGCTCGCAGCCTGCCAAGGGCACCGCAGTGCCACTTGGAGAAGAGATAACCAGATTTTTTTTTTCCTTTTCTTCTTCTTCTTTTTCCATTCTGGTAGGTGAGTGACAGTGTGGAGAGGGTGAAGAGAGGGAGAGACTATTTGCAGTAGCTCCAAAGAAAAAAAAGAAAAAACCTGGCTTAAAAACAGCAACTGCGAGAGGGACCTTGGAGTCCTAGTGGACGATCCCTTGACTATGAGCCAGCAGTGTGCCGCAGCAGCCAAAAAAGCTAATACAATCCTGGGTTGTATAAACAGAGGTACAGAATCAAAATCACCTGAAGTATTAGTACCACTTTATAAATTCTTAGTATGGCCACACCTGGAATCCTGCATCCAGTTTTGGTCACCGCATTGCAAAAAAAAATGTTGAGATTTTGGAAGAAGTTCAGAAAAGAGCAACCAAGATGATCAAAGGCCTGGAGACTAAAACATATGAAGAACGGTTGCAGGATTTGGGTATGGCCATCTAGAGAAAAGAAGGAGTGACATGATACTAGTATTCCAGTATTTCAGGGGCTGCCACAAAGCACCAGAAGGCAAGACAAGAAACAATGGATGTAAACTCAAGGAGGGACGCAACCTGGAATTAAGGAGAAACTTCCTAGCAGTGAGGACAATTAACCAGTGGAACAGCTGGCCTGCAGAAGTTGCGGGTGGTCCATCACTGGAGGTTTTGAAGAAGAGGTTGGACAGCCACATCTGAAATGATATGGGTTCTCCTGCTTGAGCAGGGGGCTAGACTAGAAGACCTCCAAGGTCCCTTCCAGCTCTATTCCGATTCTGAAAGCCAAACCTGGAGCAATTAGATCTACTGAGCTGCGGATGACCCCTAACCTTCGGTCCTTCCGCCGTGACCTGAAGATGTGGCTGTTCCAACAAGCGGGCCTGGACTGACTACGGTTTTTAATTCGCTTTTTATGGGTTTTTAAATTGTCATATAATTATTGTATTTATTGTTTAATCCTTTTTTAAAATTTTCTATTTTATGTTTTTAATTTATATTGTTGTGCTCCGCCCTGAGTCCTTAGGGAGAAGGGCAGCATATCAATTTAATAAAATAAATAAATAAATACTGGGAGCATGGTTGGATTCCAGGCTTCCACAACTCCTCCAGCTGTCCCATCACCTCAGTCTGGTTTGGTCATGAATCATGGGGACTGCAAGACAAATGGAATGCCCGAGACTGGATAGGTGAAGTTGGCTTGGAAAGGAAGTGGATGTATCAACAAAGGTGGGCAAAATCTGAGGGCATATGGGAGGAAAGTGGCCACCTGTGGGGCTAGGTTTCTACACATGGCTTGGAGCAATGGGGTGACATCTCTGGAAGTGGGAAGGTTGGATCCACTTAGTATATTTTTAAGGGGGGGAAACAGAGGAGTTCTTGCAGCCTAAAATGGGGGGGGGGGGAGATGCCATCGCCCCTCATGATTTTGAGCTGCTTGGGGGGCAAACAAAGTGGATTGGAGGTCCATCAGCATCATAAAAGGTGTTTTTGAAGTAATGGGGAGAGGGGAGGCATGTCAGGTCCTCAGAAAACTTTTAACTTGGGACAAAAATGGTCAAACTAATTCAATTAGAACATAGAATAACAGAGTTGGAAGGGGCCTTGCAGGTCTTCTAGTCCAAACCCCCTACTCAAGCAGGAGACCCTACACCATTCTAAACTCTCCAGTCTCTTCTTAAAAGCCTCCAGTGATGGAGCATCCACAACATCTGGAGGCAAGCTGTTGCACTGGTTAATTGTTCTGTTAGAAAATTTCGCCTTAGTTCTTGGTTGTTCTCTCCTTGGTTAGTTTCCATCCATTGGTGACCAAAACTGGATGCAGGATTCCAGGTGTGGTCTTACTAAGGCTTTATAAAGCGTTATTAATATTTCATGTGATTTTGATTCTATGCCTCTGTTAATGCAGCCTAGGGTCGTGTCGGCTGCCGCACATCGTTGACTCATATGCCACTAGGATGCCAAGATTCCTCCCACAGTTACTGCTATTAAGCCAAGTTTCACCTATCTGTAAAAAGGTAAAGGTTCCCCCGCACATGCGTGCTAGTCGTTTCCGACTCTAGGGGCCGGTGCTCATCTCCATTTCAAAGCCGAAGAGCCAGCGCTTGTCCGAGGACGTCTCCGTGGTCATGTGGCCGGCATGACTAGACGCCAAAGGCGCACGGAACGCTGTTACCTTCCCACCGTAGTGGTCCCTATTTTTCTACTTACATTTTTACGTGCTTTCGAACTGCTAGGCTGGCAGAAGCTGGGATGAGTAACAGGCGCTCACTCTGTTACGCGGCACTCGGGATTCGACCCACCAAACTGCCGACCTTCAGATCGACAAGCTCAGCGTCCTAACCCACTGAGCCACCACGTCCCTTCACCTATCTGTACCTGCACATTTTGTTTTTCTTGCCTAAGTGTAATACCTTACTTTTCTCTATATTGAGGTTCATACTCGCTTACAGTTGTTGACAATGAATCCAACTGGTGAGTTGTCCTTCCTTCCACTCTGTCATAAAATCGCTTGTAATCTGACCCAAAGTGGGACTAAAAGTTGTTAGTCAGGGGAAATCATGGTTGAAACAGAGGAGGCACTCCATACAACCATGTTTTGTAATTGTTCTTATTACTTTATACCATACATTTAATATTCTATTTTCATTTTTATTTTGGGGGGGTTGGCATCTAAAGGTTAGATTCCCCCCCCCAGTGCACTAAACAAAGGTTAGTTTAAGCATTGTTTGCTGCCTGTACCACAATCAACCACAACACATGGAGCCGATGGGGGCCTCCAAAAGGTGGGCATTCTGCTTGTTATGCAAAGAAAGATCCATGTAAACTGAGTAGGAGGCAACTGGTTTTTCCAGGGCTTTTAAAGACGAGCGTTTCCTGCGGCCTTTTACTTCCTCATCTTGAGACCCTGCAGGATCCCAAGAAAGATCCTGGTTTAGATTTTCACGGCAGACTCTGGAGATGATTATGATTATGAGCCTTGGTGCAGCAGTGGGCTAACGCCTCCTTAAGTAACACCAGCTGCCTGCAATTAGTGCAGGTTCGAGTCCCACCAGGCTCAAGGTTGAGTCCTTCGGGAAAGGGCGGTATATAAATGTAATAAATAAATAAATAAATAAAAGGTTGACTCAGCCTTCCATCCTTCCCAGGTAGGTAAAATGAGGACCCAGATTGTTGGGGGCAATAAGCTGACTTTGTAATAATGCCGCTTCAGGGGGGCGAAAGCCCTAATAAGCAGGCATATACATAGAATGAAGGCTGTTGCTAAGCACATTGATTTGTGCTTTAAATTGTAAGCCGCCCTGAGTCTTCGGAGAAGGGCGGGATATAAATGGGATTAAAATAAAATAAAAAATAAAGCATAGAATATGGATTAATAGGATTGGAAGGAAGTCTCTTCTTGAAGCCTCCAGTGATGGAGCACAGATCCTATCCCCCAGGGCCCTTCCACTACCACACCCTTCTGAGAAGCCTCCGATGGCCATCTCCACTAGCAAAGCTGCTGCGGTGCCGAATCACCTGGCTCAGAATCCAGACGAATCCAGGAAATGCCCTTTCTTAAAGGAAGAGAAAACACCCCCAGAGGTTTTACAAGCTGCCAAGGCATATGGATACCACTAGCAATATCCCTTAGACTTATGTACCGCTTCACAGTGCATTACAGCCCTCTCTAAGCGGCTTACAGAGTCAGCATATTTGTCCCCGACAATCTGGGTCCTCATTGTAGTGACCTTGGAAGGATGGAAGGCTGAGTCAACCTTGAGCTGGTGGGAATTGAACTGCTGGCAGTTGGCAGAGTTAGCCTGCAAATACTGCGTGCTAACAAGGAAGGAAGGAAGGAAGGAAGGAAGGAAGGAATGAGCAATAGCACCTAGACTTATATACAGCTTCACAGTGCTTTCCAGCCCTCTCTAAGCGGTTTACTAAGCATCTTTGCCTCCAAGAACCCAGGTCTTCATTTTACCAACCTCGGAAAGACAGAAGGCTGAGTCAACCTTGAGCCAGTCAAGATCGAACTGCTGGCAGCTGGCAGAATTAGCCTGCAGTGCTGCCTTCTAACCACTGGGCCACCACGGCACTAGAAAGTTCTTTCTAGAAGTCCAGAGGAGAGGGGGACACAGGCTGGGGGGGTGCCGCAGCAATTTCCCAGCCACCCCTCCCTCCCTCCCTCCACCTTCCGCAAACTTCAACTTCGGGGGGGGGGGGGGGGGGTGGAATCCCAATCGCTGGCGCGAATTCCTCTTTTCCACACCAAGCGGCAAAGGGGAGCGATTGTTCTCGCCACCCAGCCCGGCCGGAGGGCAAGAAGTCGGGCGAAGCTGCCGGGCGAGGCGTCCGCCGGCGTCGCAGCTCCAGACTCGCTTTGCGACCTCTTCCCGAGCGTCTCCTGCTTGCGCGGGGCGGGGCTTGAAGTGGGCGTGCCTCGGAGAAGCGGAGAACAATAGGCAAGCTCCACAGGGGGCGTGGCCCCGGCCGGCGGAGCCACCAATCAATCGCTCCCATCGGGGCGCGCTGGCTAGTGGGCGCGGCCAGCGGGACGCGGCGCCTATTTAAGCGAGCCCCGGCGCCGGCTCGCCCTTCTAGGTTTGGCGGGCATGGCCGGGCGCTGCTGCTGCTATTCGTCTCGCGGGGCGCTCCGCGCTGCCACGGCCGTCGTCGCCCCGAGCCGGCTGCGCTCCGCCCCGGCTGCCGCTCCGGCTCCTGCTGCTGCTGCGGCCGGCCCGGAGCACGACGCCGTCCCCGCGGACGCTGTGCCCGCGCACGGGACGCACCTCCGCCAGCGCCCGGCGCCGCCGCCCCAGCCGCGGGCGGTGAACTTCTCGGATGCGCGGGAGGCTTTCCGGAGCAAGAGCAGCGGCGAGCTCCTGCGCGGGCTGCTGGTGCTCCGCCTCTGCTCCCTGGAGCCGCTGGTGCAGCGCGCCGAGCAGGTGAGCGAGGATCCGGCCGCGGGGAAGGGGTGCATCCGAGCTCCTTTCGGCTGCTCCGAGCCCTCATCCTCCCGAGGCAGATTGCTCTCGGGGTAACAGAAAGGCGGCGGTGCCTCTGGCTTAAAATTGGGCTCTTATTTTGGACGGGGTGAGAAAGACGTGATTGACGTGGTCTGTTGAGTGCTCCGAGCCGACCCGTGTTTCGATGCGCTTGTGGCCGCGTAGCCGGTGGTTGTCCCCTCCCCGGGAGGATCCTAAGATTGGGTGCAGGCTGCCCTTTTACTGGTACCACTGACTGGCTCCCCGGGACATCCGCGGGTGTTGGGGAGAGGTTGGGCTGTCAAGCGGGGGGGAGGCAGGGCGGGGGAGGCGAGGTTTCTCCCGGTTGAATTGCAGAATTACTGCAATCCGTGAACAAGGCATGCATGCATGCATGCCCTTTGCAAGCACCCCGAAGGAACGTGAGAAGTTTGGAAGAAGCAACTTTAGGGGTGGAGTTGCAAAAAAGCAAAGCTTCAGTCTACCCTTGTCAGCATGAACAGTGACAGCTCTAGGAATTGTTATTCCTAAGAAACTGTTGTTGTTGTTAGCTGTGAAGTCGTGTCCGACCCATCGCGACCCTATGGACAACGTTCCTCCAGGCCTTCCTGTCCTCTACCATCTTCTGGAGTCCATTTAAGCTCATGCCTACTGCTTCAGTGACTCCATCCAGCCACCTCGTTCTCTGTCGTCCCCTTCTTCTCTTGCCCTCAACCTTTCCCAGCATTAGGCTCTTCTCCAGGGAGTCCTTCCTTCTCATTAGGTGGCCAAAGTATTTGAAGAATACTAAGAAACTCTAAGGAGTGTTTTACAAAAGAATTAACATTTTTCTGGGTAATCAGTGGGGAGGGGTGTTAAGTGAGAAAGCCAGCCCTTTGACTGGCCCCCCCTTTCCACAGCTGATGCACCTCAGTCAGAAGCTGCTCGGCCATTGGCTCTTTGAGAAGGTGATGAAGCTGACCTTCTATGGGCAGTTTGTGGCTGGAGAAGACCAGGAAGCCATCAAGCCTCTCATCCAGCACAACCGTGCCTACGGCGTGGGCTCCGTGCTGGACTACAGTGTGGAAGAGGACCTGACCAGTGAGGAGGCCAAGAAGAAGGAACTAGAGTAAGAAACTCTTCTGGTTTTGCAATCGTTGCAGCTGCCCAAGACATTAGGCCCCAAGTACCTAGGACCCTTTCCCATCAAACACATACATCTGGTTACAGTGGAATTGGAGCTTCCAAAAGCACTTAAGACGAGTCCACCCTGTATTTCATTGTAGAGTGCTAAAACCAGTGATAACCTCGCCCTTAAGGCCTAAAAGCAGGGGTCTCCACCCCCTGTCCGTGGACCGGTACCGGGCCCTGCAAACAAGCAAAGCCCCATCCGTGGGATGCAGGCAGTACATGAACCCAGGCCCCCCTCTGGTCCACAGAAAAACCTTTCTCCATGGAAACAGTCCCTGGTGCCCAAAAGGTTGACGACCTCTGGCCTAAAGCACCTGCTACACCACAACCTAATATGGTCAAGGGAGACGACGCTTTGAGATCAAGGAAATATTGAGATTCTCGGAAGCACCATGGTGCTACTCTGTATTTGCTGCCCTGGAAAGACTCTTCTGGTGTGGCAACAGGCCGCAGGGGGAGGGCTGATCTGCATGCCAAGGGGTGCCCATTCCCTCTGCAGCAATCATTTGGAGAAGTTGAGGTCACAGCCCATTACATAAGAAGGGGTATGGCAAGGGCGGGGGAGGCGTTGGCTTAGAGGAAAGGGCTGATTTGGGGAAGCATTTGAAAACAGGGATGATGCAAGGAGTGCCCCAGCCATTAATCTGCAGGAACTATTTCAGTCATGTGTAATCGCCAAGTTTGTTGTGGCCTTATCGCCTCTGAAAATTGAGTTTCGGGTTTCAGCAATGAGTCATGAGCAGCTTTGCTGTGCCCTTGAGACATTCCTCCAGGATCTTTTCCTTCTTCCCACAAGGCCAGTGGGGGTTGGGGGCATGAAGGACGTTGGGGGTGGGACTGACCGTTATATGAGTGGAACCGGTTAGACCAGGGGTAGACAACCTTGACTCTTCTGACTCTGGACTTCAACTCCCAGAATTCCTGAGCCAGCCATGCTGAGGGGAAAGATAGAGGTTTCAAGCTGAGCCTTGCTGCTCAGGAATTCTGGGAGTTGAAGTCCACGAGTCAAAAAAGAGCCAAGGTTGCCTACCCCTGCCCATGGTCATTTACATTCAGATGCTTGGCAGCTGGTTCATACTTATGACGGTTGCTGCATCCTGGGGTGATGTGATCGCCTTTTGAGACCTTCTGACAGCCAAAGTCAGTGGGGAAGCGAGATTCGCTTAACGACCGTTACTAATTTAACAACTGCAGTGATTCACTTAGCAACTGTCACAGGAAATGTCATGAAATGGGGCAAAGCTCACCTAGTAAATGTCTCACCTACGGCAGCAGCAGAAATGTTGGGCTCAATTGTGGTCCTAAGTTGAGGACTGCCTTTACTTACGACCTGGTTCTGAAGATACACTGTCCACTCCTACCCCCTGTGGTCACCTGACCGCATTTTAGGTGTTTGGCAACTGGTTTATATTTACAGCCCTCTGCCAGTTTCCCATGAACATGTTTTATGCTTTTGCCCAAAAGCAGCTCGTGGTGAATCATTACGAGAACTATAAAGAGAAGGCTGCAAAAAAAGGTCGTAACATCGGTCAGTCACGGGGATGACCTGTTTTACAACCATTACGGCTTACAGCCAACCTCTCTTCAAGCTGGCTCTACGTCAGACATGTCAAACACAAGGCCCGGGGGCCGGATCCGGCCCGCGAAGTGGTTTCATGTGGCCCACGAAGCCATCCTGGAAAGAGTGAGGGAACGGCCCCCACTGCCTTGGCCCTGGCCCAGAGACCCTCCTCCTGCCAGAGACCCTCAGATCTGTCCCACTCCTGCCCAGGCCCCCATAGGCACCCTTGAGGCGAATGATGTAGAGCTGGCCACGCCCACACAGTAGGCCATACGCACTCTAGCCACACCCACCCAGTAGGCCACACACACCCTGGCCATACCCACCCGGCCCCTTGAGGGCAACCGCAATGCTGATGCGGCCCTCAATGAAATTGAGTTTGACACCCCTGCTCTACGTTGACGCCTCCTTCACAACCAACTTGGAGGAAGAGCTTCAGTGCGTGCAGTGAGTGTGGTGCTGGGTTTCTCTGCAGGCAGCCGGGCCTTTTTTGTCAGAATCTCCAAGATTCTTTGGTGTCATTTACAGAGCAATCACAGCTGATCTACAAATGATGCTTTTTTAAAAAATGCAGCTGCTGTACTGGAAGCATGTGTTAACCTGCCCAGGGCAATACTTAGGATGTTTAAAACAATAGCACATGCTGGCCTGTAGCATTGCAAGTATGAGGAAAGCAGGGCAGGTGGTCCCACATGTGATGGGAAAAGAAAGGATCCCTGCACATTTTATTCTGCTAGTTGCCAACCGTGGGGGGCGCCACTCCTCTCCATTTTGAGGGCCTTGAGCCAGCACTGTCCAAAGACATTTCCGTGGTCATGTGTCCAGCTTGACATCACAGAGCATTGTTACCTTCCCGCCGAAGCGCTACCTATTTATCTGCTCGCATTTGCAAGCTTTCGAACTGCTGGGTGGGTGGGAGCTGAGGCAAAGATAGGCACTCGCCCTATTGCGTGAAGCTTGGGTCTCAAACCTGGGCTGTCAGCTTTCCAGCTGATAAAACCCAGCATCTTAATCTCAGCCCTAAATGCCATTGGTAGTGGTGGTGTAAAGGCCCGCCTCAATCCTCCCTCCTAAGAAAGCAGAACCCCTGAAACAGCTTCCTTCCAAAAGGAACTTTTATTAGGAGACGTTGACAGCAGGCATGGAAGGCAGGATCTTGAGAGTTTCCCACGCAAATCAAGAAGTTAAAGGAGCATCCAGCAAACCCCACCCCAGTAGTCCATCCGGTCAGTTCAAACGGGCCAATCTCCAGGTGTGAACCCACTGTGGGAACGGGGTTGGGCTTGTTAAGACGCTTCCGCAGGCAGAGATAAGCCAGATGGCCGGAGATGCATTCCTTTCTCACCCCAGGCTGGCAGCGAGGGAAACAGTTCAAAAAACAGGCAGATAGAGGCAAGCGTAGAGGATACATTGTAGTGGTTATAGCAAAATGAGAGCAGAACCCAAAGGAATAAAAAAAAAAAAAAACACCTCCCTAACCCCAACTTGGCTTCTGACGGGTGGTTTTCATTTTGTTCCTGCCCAACAGATTCTTAGAATAAAATTACGATGAGGGGAGCTGGCTTGGGTTGGTCAGTTTGACTTCAGGATAATTCTCCAAAATTGAAAGGAACAGATGGAGAGACCAGCAGGAGAAAGGTCATGTTTGAAAACGGGTCAAGTTAGACCAGAGAGAAAAGCACCAGGACCTCCTCTCCCACCCACCACCCACCCCCACCGGGCATTCCTGTGATGGGGGAAGGGCAGTTGAGCAGCAGCTTTTTTGGTGGTTAGACAGAAGTGCAGAAGAAGAGTTGGACAGAAAGACTGGGGTGACGTGATAGCTTCTTCCAATATTGTGTCGCAGAGAAAGTGGGGGGGGGTGTGTGTGTCAACCTGTCCTCCAAGCACCTGAGGGCAAGAGGCCCTGGGTGGAAACTTATCAAGGAGAGATGCAGTCTAGTTCTCAATCACTGGAGGTTTTCAAGAAGAGTGGGGCATCCATTTGTCAGAGGTGATATGTGGTCACCTGCTTGAGCAAGAGGTTGGACTAGAACAGGGGTCTTCAAACTTGGCCCTTTTATGACTTGTGGACTTCAATTCCCAGAATTCCTCAGCCAGGCATGCTGGCTGAGGAATTCTGGGAGTTGAAGTCCACAAGTCATAAAAGGGCCAAGTTTGAAGACCCCTGGACTAGAAGTTATTCTATGTTGTTCTGAGCGGGCGCAGCTTCCCTTAACTTGCCTTCTTCCCCACCCGGCCTCATGTTGGGAAGAGATTACATAAAGGAAACAGGGTTTCATCTTTCCAGTAACCTGGCAGTTCTCCAGGAATGCTGCCAATTTTGGCCTGGGAGAAGACACCCCTCTCTTGGTCCCAGAAGGCCCTCGGGGGACTCTGGGTCACCCCCTCTCAGTCCAAGAATTGATTGGGTAGTGGGAGGTTTCGAACCTGCTCCTTTCTCATCTGTGAAACTCACTGTCCCCCGCCCAGGCTGCCTCTCGGATCCACTTTGGAAATCCACCCGAGAGAGGAAAGGTTAGGGAGGCGAAGATGGCTGGAGAGGGGCTGTAATGACCAGATCTTGCCAGTGATTGTGCGGGGGTCTCCTCCTTGCTCCCCTTGTACTGGGTTAGGGTTAGCACTGGGTAGATTCCCTTCAAGTCTCTAAGGCATTCATCCTCTACTGTGGTCACTTTAAGACAGGGTTCTTCAAACTTGGCCCTTTTTGTGACTTCAACTCCCAGAATTCCTCAGCCAGCGTGCCTGGCTGAGGAATTCTGAGAAGTGAAATCCACAAGTCATAAAAGGCCAAGTTTGAAGACCCCTGCTTTAAGATGTCTGGAGCAACTCCCGGAGTCGGAATAGAGCTGGAAGGGACCTTGGAGGTCTTCTAGTCCAACCCCCTGCACAAGCAGGAGACTAAACGGCTGCCCGATCTCTTCTTAAAAACCTCCAGTGTTGGAGCATTCACAGCTTCTGGAGGCAGGTTGTTCCACTGATTAATTGTTCTCACTGTCAGGAAATTTCTCCTTAGTTCCAGGTTGCTTCTCTCTTTGATTAGTTTCCATCCGTTGCTTCTTGTCCTGCCTTCAGGGGCTTTGGAGAATAGATTGACCACCTCTTCTTTGTGGCAACCCCTGAGATACTGGAAGACTGCTTTCAGGTTTCCCCCTCACGTGCATGCTAGTCGTTTCCGACTCTAGGGGCCGGTGCTCATCTCCGTTTCAAAGCCGAAGAGCCAGCGCTTGTCCGAGGACGGTCTCCGTGGTCATGTGGCCGGCATGACTAGACGCCAAAGGCGCACAGAACGCTGTTACCTTCCCACCGTAGTGGTCCCTATTTTTCTACTCGCATTTTTACGTGCTTTCGAACTGCTAGGTTGGCAGAAGCTGGGACGAGTAACAGGCGCTCACTCTCCTATGCGGCACTCGGGTTGTATAAAGCAGTATTAATACTTCACGTGGTAGGGGACAAGTTTAATACTTCACATGATCTTAAAAAGCAGCCTGGGCTGAGAAACGCAGCTGCTCTAAGGAGCTTGCTGAGGTCATTGCTCATTGCTGCCAGTGCCTCCCCCACCCACGCACGGCTTGTTCTGCGCACTTTCGCTTCCTGTTTGCATTCTGCCCTTGAGACGAGCTGCTTTGCATCCGAATCTGGAAGCAAGAACTGATTAGGCGGCTCCCACCCCCCCCCTTGGGAATTTGCTTCTGCCCTGCTCAGGAGGAAAGCCGAGAGGGTCCTGCCTGCCTTTGCGTCACAAGCTGGTGTTTCTTCTTGGGACACAATGTGTTCCTCGTGCCTTGCTAAACAGCCTTCTGCTCCACGATTGGTCAAGGGACGGCCTGGCCCCTCCGCCGTATTGGCTGCGGGAGAGGCAGATCCCTTACACAAGCCAGGCAGCTGCCAGAAGCATGTGCAAATCCCAGCTGGGAGCACTGCGCACCCGGCTCCTCTTTCTGCTTGGCCTGGCGAGATCAGATAATCCGGCTCTTGGCAGGCCTGGTACTATGCCATCTGATCTGCAGGGTGGCATTTTGGCAGTCTGTTTTGCAAGCTCCCATTCATTTCAGCCCTGGCTGCGCAGGGGAATTGCCCTTGATCTGCGGGTCACAATCTGGCAATCTTCCTCCCTCTGGTTGCCCCTGTTGATAGTTGGGCACCTGGCAACCAATAAAGGAGAATATTTGTAGCTCAGGGTTGAAATGAGGGGTCCTGGGTGCTCTCTGAGCTTCTTGCAGACGCTTCTCTAAATTTCATGGACTTAAATTTCATGTTACCTAGTTTGGGTAAAGGTATGGTAGAGAAGGGAGGGAGGGGGGGGGGGGGGGGGGGGGACATGATAGCAACATTCCAGTATTTGAAGTGCCGCCACAAAGAGGATGAAGGGGGTCAACCTATTCTCCAAAGCACCAGAAGGCAAGACAAGAAACAATGGATGAAAAGTAATCAAGGAGAGAAGCAACCTGGAATTAAGGAGAAACTTCCTGATAGGGAGGACAATTAACCAGAAGTTGTAGGTACTCCATCACTGGAGGTTTTTAAAAAGAAACTGGACAGACACTTGTCTGAGATGGTATAGATTCTCCTGCTTGAGCAGGGGGCTAGACTAGAAGACCTCCAAGGTCCCTTCCGGCTCTATTCTAAACAGTGGAATGGAATCCTTAAAGAATGGTATAGAAATTGTGGGCACTTCATCACTGGAGGTTTTTAAGAAGAGACTGGTCAGTTACTTATCTGAGGGGGGGTGGACTAGAAGACCTCCAAGGTCCCTTCCAGCTTAGCTTCTATTCTATTCTATTCTATTCTATTCTATTCTATTCTATTCCTCTATTCCACTTTTACTTCATTTGTCTGACATGGTATAGGGTCTCTTACTTGAGCAGGGGGTCTGGTCTAGAAGACCTCCAAGATCCCTTCCAGCTCTATTCTGATTGATTAATGAAACATCTGCAAGAAAATAACCAAGCTCAGAGAGCACCAGAACCCGTCAAGTTTCTTCTTGTCTGAGCTGGAGATAGGGTGAATTAAGGGGACTTTCTGGAACAGGAAGTTTTTTCCCCTGGGGGGCAGGGTTTACAAAGGGCTGCTTTACAAAGACTGCCTCTTCCATCTTGCCAACTTTGAGCCATTTTTTTCTTTGCACTGAATAGGTTGAAAGCCATTGGTTCTTTTTTTTGTTATTTGTTTAGCTCACTAAACCTCCTGGGAAGTTTGCCTGTTAGCTCTTAAGTTCTGGATTCTCTGAATCGGAGCCGCTTTTCCTGCCCCAGAGTAAACACAGGCACTCCCTGGCACTTGCCACTCCTGTCAAGGGCCATCAGGCAATTAAGTCACTTCTGGGCTGGAACTTCAACCAAAATTTGCTGCCAAGTTGCTGGGAAACACAGACACAACCTTCAGTTACCTTGAAAAATAGGCAGAGCTAGATTGGACTGTGGGAAAAAATGTCTTAAGACCTAGCTATATGACGTCTGTAATTAGGGCTGAAAATGACGTGCAAGCTTTTCTTTTCTTTTTTTATTGAAAAGTTTTTCAATACATTTTATCTTTAACAAAAGCTTTTCGATTCTTGGAATTCATTGAACAAGGTGTCTTTTTTTTTTTAAAAAAAAAGACATTTGGAAAAGGAAGTTCATGCGCAAAATAGCTATTTAAACCATGAAACCTGTAGTTCCCAGTCAATCCAGGCTCCCACGTGAAGGGTAACACTCCAAATGTGGGGTCAGGTCAGTCCTGAGCTGTCTTAACCTGGCCCCATCTTCAGGAGTGCAGGAACAGTTGCCCCCACAGCTCGGGAAGACAGAATAGAGGAGGAAGGGACCTTGGAGGTCTTCTAGTCCAACCCTCTGCTCAAGCAGGAGACCCTATCCCATTTCAGACAAGTGACTGTCCAGCCTCTCTTTAAAAACCTCCAGCACCCACGATTTCTGGTGGCAAGCTGTTCCACTGGTTAATTCTCCTCACTGTCAGGAAGTTTCTCCTTAATTCCAGGTTGCTTCCCTCCTTGATCAGTTTCCACATGTTGTTTCTCGTCCTACTTTCTGGGGCTTTGGAAAAGCCTCTTCTTTGTGGCAGCCCTCAGATGCTGGAACACTGCTATTTACTCAAAATCCAGCAAGACCTTTATTATGAAACTACGGAGCCAGTAAGGATCCCTTTCTTGGACCTCACTGAAAACATTGTAGACTGGGGGTGGGGGGTGAGGGGAGGGGGTTGCAACACAGACGCTGCCTCATGCATCTGCCCTTGGAAGTGGATGTGAAGGAGGGACAGTCAACTCCCTCGCTCCCCACCTGCCCCCCTTCCTTAATCAGTTTTGGCAAAGCATCACAAATTCCAGCAGCCCCTCTGGGTCACAAGACTTCCAGTTAGGGGAATGAACCGCCCAGGTTTCTGCAGACTCCTCTGATTGCAAATTCTCCAAAAGCTCCCTGGTCTAATAGGCTTCGCTTGGGGAGGGTCTCTGTCCGCTGCTGTGGCAGCTGCAGCTGCCCTTTCCTCGCAACCCCCCCCCCCATGCATTCCTCTCTGCTTTCTGCATTCCAACATGAAGACTGCAACCTGGATAAATCTCAGGATCCTGGATAAAACCCAGAAGACTTAAATGGCTTAGAGTCCCCTACCCAACCACCGGGTCACCAGAGAAGACAACTAAGATGATCCAAGGCCTGGAGACTAAAACATTCGAAGAACAGCTGCAGGACTTGGGTTTGGCTAGTCTAAAGAAAAGAGGAAACAGGGGTGTCATGATAGCAGTCACTTGTCTGTAATGGTACAGGTTTTTCTCTAACGGAGCCTGCCTAATGGTTGTAAAACAGGTCATCCCCGTGACTGACCGATGTTACTGTCGCAGCGAGTCTGCAATATGTACTCGTTGTCCGAGGTTCCCTGTTGATGTTGTCCTGGGTTCCCGCAGGAACGAGTCTCAGCCCTCGCCGAGACAATTTAGGGGGTCCTCGCAAGGACGAAAGAAGTCGAATAAAAAACACCACATCAGAAGTTTCTCGAGATGAGAGAGCATGAAGTGCCCGGGGTGATGTTGTGTCCCCCGAACAGATCGCAACAGTCTCTTTTATTAAGCAGTTTTAGCAGGGAGGGGTAACTACAGCAAGGAAGGAGGTAGCATATAGAAAGTTACCAGACAGCGTGAGTCAGAGCATACGTGTTAGCAAAACATCACCTGATTTACAGGAAATCATACACTTCAGCAGAATAGAGACCTAACTCAGGGAAAGCGAAACTTAACTTGAGGAGCAATGCAATTGGGTACTATAAATCATGTCTGTCGGGTACCAGACACCATGCAGCACGGAAAAAGGTCAAGTCAAGGTCTCATGGCTGTGAGGCCTAAGAAAACCTGAACCAATGATATATCCATATGTTATGACCTTTTTTGCAGCCTTCTCTTTATGGTTCTCGTAATGATTCACCACAAGCTGCTTTGGGGCAAAAGCCTAAAACATGTTCATGGGAAACCGGCAGAGGGCTGTAAATATAAACCAGTTGCCAAACACCTAAAATGCGGTCAGGTGACCACAGGGGGTAGGAGTGGACAGTATATCTTTAGAACCAGGTCGTAAGTAAAGGCGGTCCTCAACTTAGGACCACAATTGAGCCCAACATTTCTGCTGCTGCCGTAGGTGAGACATTTACTAAGTGAGCTTTGCCCCATTTCATGACATTTCCTGCGACAGTTGCTAAGGGAATCACTGCAGTTGTTAAATTAGTAACGGTCGTTAAGTGAATCTCGCTTCCCCACTGACTTTGGCTGTCAGAAGGTCTCAAAAGGCGATCACATCACCCCAGGATACAGCAGCCGTCATAAGTATGAACCAGTTGCCAAGCATCCGAATGTAAATGACCATAGGCAGGGGTAGGCAACCTTGCCTCTTGTATGACTGGTGGACTTCAACTCCCAGAATTCCTGAGCCAACAAGGCTCAGCTTGAAACCTCTCTCTTTCCCCTCAGCATGGCTGGCTCAGGAATTCTGGGAGTTGAAATCCACAAGTCACAAAAGAGTCAAGGTTGCCTACCCCTGACCATGGGAATGCTGCAATGGTCATAAGTGTGAAAAATGGTCATAAGTCACTTTTTTCAGTACAGTTGCAACTTACTCTACTCCCAGGGAGTCCATACAACTTCAAACCTTACTTAGGTGACTGTCGTAAGTCAAGGACTATTTGTAGAAAGCCACCTACACTTTAACCCAGAAGTCCCCCAGCTTTTGGGCACCAGGGACCGGTTCCGTGGAGAGAGGTTTTTCCACGGACCGAAGAGTGCGTGGTTTTGTGTGCTTCCTGCATCCCACGGATGGGCCTTTGCTTGTTTGGGCGGACCGGTTGCTGGCATGCCACGGCTCGGAACTGGTCCATGGAACCGGGGGTTGGGGACCCCTGCTCTAACCTTTTCCTTGTTGAGCCACGGCCCTGGAGATTTGACCGCAAGGCCCACAGATTCCGATATTGCCACATGTGCATGTAACTTAGGCTGGAAGACCCTAATCCTAATTCTTGAGGTTGTCTCTGGGCTGCTGTGGACAGCTGTGCCCTCCTTGGCTGGGCTGCGTTCAGTACTTGCAGCGTGAGTGGCTTGGGATGCGTAGCTTGGAGACCCCATGGCAGAAAGTAAACTTTTCTTCCTTCCTTCCTTCCTTCCCAGCTCCTGCGTCTCTGCCTTTGAGAAGGAGACAGGCAGTAAGTAAAGTTGCTGTGGAATGCGGTGGTCTGTTTGTTTGGGGTCTCCAGCCTGCCCTGGCGGGGGGGGAGGGGAGCTAGCAAACACTTCGGCCTTGTTGCTTTCCCCCCCCCCTGCAGCCAAGAGGGGCTTTGCAAGGTGCAACGTTTTCTCTCTGGTTGCGTTTGACGCAGGGCTGCTGACCAAGGAGACCCAGAAGAAGCTGTAGGGCCAGAGGCATGTCAAGGGGCGCATACCCAAAGTGGTGGGGGCCCGGCTCTTTTCTGGGAAGGGGAGGGGAGAGGGAGGTAGGAAGGAATTGTAAATAGTGAATAGCTGCCCTATTTGTTCCTTAGCTCTCCAAACCAGCCAAAGGACTAAGAGGTTGGCCCGATTCCTTGCGAGGGGCTCTGAAAGCCCCAAATAGCAGTAGCCCTTAGACTTATATACCGCTTCACAGTGCTTTACAGCCCTCTCTTAAGCGGTTTTACAGAGTCAGCCTATTGCCCTCAACAATCTGGGCCCTCACATTTTACCGACCTCGGAAGGATGGAAGGCCAAGTCAGCTTTTTGAGCCAGTCAGGATCAAACTGCTGGCAGTCGGCAGAATTAGCCTGCAGTGCTGCATTCTAACCACTGTGTCACCACGGCTCTTATGGATGCTTCTGGTCCAGGCTTGGTCACCGTTTTTGCTCTCTCGTCTTGGCTGACTTTGCCTCACATCATGAATGTAAACAGATTTAGCCCATGTGGGAGACACCTCCCCCTCACCCAAGTCAACCAAGTTAAACCATGATAAGCAGCAAGGATGGACAGACAGGATTCTTGGTCAAGCCCAGAATTTGAAGCAATTGCTTTGAGAGGAGGGGGCTTGATGGGCTCAGGGTCTAAAGAGGCTAGAGCTTCTGGGGCTAAGGGGGGTGGTCCCTCCCTATTTGCTGTCCTTCCCAGAGCAGAGAGAGAAGCGCTACAGTGTCCACCACAAGTTTGGGGATCGGCGGGATGGCGTCACTGGCGCCCGAACCTACTTCTACGCCGATGAAGCCAAGTGCGACCGGCACATGGAGACATTCCTGAAATGCATTGAGGCCTCAGGTGAGCAGTCTTCAGGGGCCCTTGTCAGCCTCCCCCAAATCAAAGGTGCTTCCTCCCATGGGGAATACAAAAGGGTGCAGGACACACACACACACTTGTACAACCTGCCTTCCAAGCTGGGATGGGCAAACATGTGGCCCTAGATCAGGGGTAGGCAACCATGGATCTTTTATGACTCGTGGACTTCAACTCCCAGAATAGGAATTCTGGAAGTTGAAGTCCATGAGTCATAAAAGAGCCAAGGTTGCCTACCCCTGCCCTAGATGATGACCTGGGATCAGGCCTAGGGGGAGAGATGGGGGGCAGGGTTGGAGTCCAAGCCGCTCTGGGGCTGCCTCCTCCACTTTGGCTGCCCTCCAAAGATGCTGATGTCATGGTTCCGATGAATAAGACCCCCCCCCCCCCACCCACACAGACATGCAAGACACCAGCATATAAACCGACAGCAAACAGCACTCCTGACTAGCCCTGATGACGTTGCCTAGTTAAGGCGCCCTCATGTTCACTCCGGTTGCCAGCCTTCTTGGCAACTGGGCTGCTGCTGTTCAGTTCTGCAAGTGGAAGCCAATGTGCCTGGAGGAGGTCTAGACTGAAGGAGTTCAAGAGACCCCCCCTTGGCATCACTCTGGCTCCTGACCTCCCTGCTCCTCAGGGCAGGGCGGCTGAAGTGCTCCTGGGTAGATGCTCGGAGGCTGGTGGTCTTTCCGCACTGGAAAGGCCCTGAGGCACTAACATGGTTGTTTTTCAGGAGGCAGCTCAGAAGACGGTTTCTCTGCCATCAAACTCACAGCGCTGGGCAGGCCGCAGTTCCTGGTAGGTGATTGCCTGGTCTGGATAAGCAACATATGGTTAGAAGAGAATAATAGGGTTTGAAGCGACCTTGTAGGTCATCTAGTCCAACCCCACTAGCCAAGCAGGAGACCCTACACCATTTCTGACAGATGGGATTCTTCTTGAAAGCCTCCAGTGATGAAGCTCCCACAACTTCTGAAAGCAACTTCTGTTCCATTGGTGAATTGTTCCCACTGTCAGGAAATTTCTCTTTATTTCTAGGTTGAATCCCTTCTTGATCAGTTTCCATTTGTTATTCCTTGTCCGGACTTCAGGGGATTTGAGAAATAGGCTGACCCCCTCTTCTCTGTGGCAGCCCCTCAGATATTGGAACAGTGCTATCATGTCTCCCCTGGTCCTTCTCTTCAGTAGACCAGCCATGCCCAGTTCCTGCAACCGTTCTTCATATGTTTTAGCCTCCAGTCCCCCTCATCATCTTTGTTGCTCTTCTCTGCACTTTTTCTAGAGTCTCAACATCTTTTTTATAGTGTGGAGACCAAAACTGGATGCAGTACTTTAGGTGTGGTTTCTTGGCTTCCTACTGACCCATCATTTGTCTCGGGCCCTTGAGGTTAAGACAGACATTGCAGATATGTGGGAGACACCTCCCCCTCACCAAAGTCAACCAAGTTAAACCATGATAACCAGCAAGGATGGACAGCCAGGATTCTTGGTCAAGCCCAGAATTTGAAGCAATTGCTTTGAGAGGAGGGGGCTTGATGGGCTCAGGGTCTAAAGAGGCTGGAGCTTCTGGGGCTAAGGGGGATGGTCCCTCCCTATTTGCTGTCCTTCCCAGAGCACATATGAAAAGTCCACCACATATGAAAATAGGTGGCTTCTAAACTACTGCATCTCCAACATTTAGACTGTAAGTTAGGATATATGTTAGACAACTTCTTGGGATCCAGATGCCATCTATAAAACATTTTATAAAAATTTTCTCTTAAGTTTTGAGCCTGAGTAAATTTAACATTTCTGACCCAAATTATCTCCCAAGTGTCCAGCGAAATTGGTCCCTGAATATTTTGTGCCCACTTTATCATATAATCTTTAACTAATTCCGTTTCCGAATCCAATTCAATTAAAGCGTTATATATCCTCTTTATATGTGCACAATTTGAGTCTCTAATATGTTTTACTAAATTTTGATCTATAATTGTGATGCCAACCTTTTGATCTAGCTTCCACCTAGCTTTCAATTGGGTATATTGAAACCAAGAGTGACTTATATTTTCTTGTCTTAACTCATCTAATGATTTAAGTTGCCAATCATTCCCTTCCAATCTAAGTAGTTCCTTATAAGAAACCATATCCAAACTCACTCCCATAGATACGCCCTCTATCGCGTTTCCGGGAATTCCCCAAATTGGTATTTTATAATTTAACTTATTATAATAATAATACATTCTCCAGACACGCAATAAAGCACTTCTAAGAATATGGGATTTAAAAGCCCTGTCCACCTTCTTATCATAAAGCAAATATGCATGCCATCCATATACCAAATCCCAACCTTCGAGATGAAGTATTCTCTTATTAGTTAAATTAAGCCAATCACTAACCCACATCAAGGCAACCGCATCATAATACAATTTCAAATTCGGCGCCTTAAGTCCCCCTCTTTCCCTAGCATCTTGTAAAATCTTAAATTTAACTCTTGGTTTTTTCCCCTCCCAAATAAATTTATTAATACCCTTCTGCCATTGATCAAGGTTGGCATCCATTTTCAATATAGGTATCATTTGAAACAAAAAGAGAAACTTTGGCAGAACATTCATTTTAACAACTGCAATTCTTCCCAATAAAGATTTTTTCCAATTATTTAAATCCCTTTGTACCTTCAACCATAATGTTTCATAATTATTCTTATACGTTTACATTTGAAGCTGCAATATATACTCCTAAATATTTAACCTTTTTCACTATTTCAAAACCTGTTAATTTAGATAACATATCCCTTTCACTCATAGATAAATTCTTAGATAATATCTTAGTCTTATTACTGTTCACGAACCCAGAAACCTTACCATACTGGGTTATAATTTCCATCAAATCTATAACCGACTGTAAGGGTTGAGATACTGTCACAACCAAGTCATCAGCAAAAGCTCTCAGTCTATAATCATTCTGTTTTATTTTAATTCCCTTTATCATAGAGGACTCTCAAATTTTAATTAATAAAATCTCTAATGTTAAAACAAACAATAATGGTGATAGGGGGCATCCCTGTCTTGTACCTTTTTCAATTTTAAAGGTCTCTGTTAGCCCCCTATTAACTATAACTTGTGCAGTTTGTTGTTGATATATAGCTTTAATAGTATGTAATAAACCTTCTCCAAAATTCATCTCCTCAACAAAAATTGCCAATTCAATTGGTCAAAGGCTTTCTCTCTGTCCAAAAATATCAATGCTGCGGAGACTTGGTTGTTCTTATCCAAATATTCAAGCAAGTTTACAATTTGTCTTACATTATATTTCATATACCTCCCAGATATAAATCCCGATTGATCACTATGAATCATTTGTTTCAAAACTTGCATTAATCTATTAGCCAATACTTTTATAATCCGTATTCAAAAGCGATATAGGTCTGTAATTTTTAGGTTGAGTAAGGTCTTGATCCTACTTTGGAATCAATGATACAAAAGCTGCCCTCCATGACGGAGGAACTGCCCCTCCAGTCTGAATTTCATTAAACAAAATCTTTAAGGGTTCAATCATTTCGACCATCAACATTTTATAGTAAATTGCTGTTAATCCATCTGTTCCCGGAGCCTTGCCCAATTTCAACTGTTTAATAGCTAAAGAAATTTCTTCTGATGTAATTGGGCAATTCATCTCAAATTGTTGTTCTTTTGAGACTCTCGGAAAATGAAAATACTTATCTATATCTAAAGCTTGTATATTTTCTTTAGAATATAATTTCGAATAAAAATCTAAAAAACTCCTCTTAATCAAATTTTGTTGGTAGACTTCTTTTCCTTTATATTCTATTTTATCTATAGTACGTGATTTCTGTTTCTTCCTTAATTGGTAAGCCAACCATCTACCAGGCTTATTAGCGTTACAAAAAGTATTATGTTTAGCATAGCGCAAATTAGTTGCTACGATCAGCCAGTAGCATATTAAATTGTTCTTTCAGTAAATGTATTGAAATCCTTAAATTGTTATTCAATGGATTCAAAATAAGCTTTTTCTCCTTAGATTTAATCTCTTCCTCAAGATCTAAACATTTTTGCGTTTGCTTACGCCTGTAGGCATTGTTCATATAAATCAAAACCCCTCTCATATAAGCTTTACTAGCATCCCAAACCATTTCCATCAATGTACCTTTATGCATATTTGTAACAAAAAATTCACATGTTCTCTACATTTCTGCAAGAACAAATCATTTGTAAATAAATTCTCATTCAACCTCCAGGATCTTCTACTACCATCTTCAGCAAAAAAACTCCAACCAAACAGGACTATGATCAGACATTGTCCTAGGGAAAATCTTAACGTTTTTAACCCAAGAAAAAAGATCAGTAGTAATCAAAATAAGGTCAATCCTAGAGAAAGATTTATGTCTATCCGAAAAAAAGTAAAATCTCTGTCTCTCATATTCCTTTCCCGCCATACATCTTAATTCCAGATCCTCCTTTAAATCAAAAAAAGCTTTAGGCAATTTCGAATTAAAAAAATTTTTGGAGGATCCCTTCTTGTCTTCAGATGGGACCAAAACTCCATTCCAGTCCCCCATCATGATAACAGATTTATAATCCAATTTGATTAGTCTCTGGTGTAGAAATTTGAAGAATTTTTGCTGTTGTTGATTTGGAGCATATAATCCAATAAGAACTTTCTTTCCTTGTAATATTAATTCAATACTAACATATCTCCCTTGTTTATCCGATTCAATCAATCTTGATGAAAAATCTTTTCTTAAATAAATGACCACTCCAGCCTTCTTGTCCGGAGCAGAAGATGCAAAATGTGTTCCCAATCGGGAATTAATCAAATACTTTTGGTCTTTTAATGCAATATGTGTCTCTTGTAAGCAAACAATGTCATTTTTATGTTGTTTCAGATAAAAAAATACTTTCTTTTCTGTGGTGAATTTAAGCCATTAACATTCCATGTCAGGAACTTCACCATCTCTGGTGACCAGGAGCCTTTGGAACATGGCCTGAAGATTTACCTGTTGCTCTCTTCGGACGTGCTCCTCCCACAGGCTCTGAGACAGTCGCGTCTTGCGTAGTTGGACCAGATACAGGCTTCTGTTTTTGCTCTTTTTCCATACGCTTATATGCAGCCCTTGTTATCCTCTATTCTTTTGGGTCTTCCTTTAATGCCAAACTCTGCTCCATAACCTCCACCTGCCGTATCTCCTCAAGAGGCAATGACATTGCCCCTTCACTCAATTGTTTATCTTCTTGTCTTGCTTCTGTTCTTTTGATTCGAGGAGATGGTGGTGAGCCTGCTTTCAGGACCTTAATGTAGAAATCTCTTGCTTTTAAAATTGTATCCAATCTGTATCTGGTCTCTGCGTAATTTACCACAATTCCATTAGGTATTTCCCATCTGAACTGGATTTGTCGCTTCTTAAGTTCATCGGACCGAAAGGCAAAATCTCCTTTTTCTAAGAATTTTTGGAGGTATCTCCTTTAAAATTATAATGTCTTGGCCTGCAATTTGAAATCTTTCCCAATAAAAGGCCTTGATAATAGAATTTCTGGTTGATCTCCTGGAAAAATAAATCACTACATCTCTAGGTAAATTTTTTTGCCTAGCAATCCAGGAGTTAACCCTAAATGTCTTATCCATTTCTTTAAGTAGTTCTTCAGGTTCACATTTCAAAACAGGAGCCATTTCTCGTGCTACTTCCCATTCCAAATCTTCTTTAGGATTCTCTTTAAGGCCTCTGATACGCAATGCAAACTCCATGCTCTTATATTGTGATATAGTAACCTCATCCTCTGTTCTGTCAATCTTGGCCTCTGCTCTATCAATCTTCTGTTCAGCATCAATGATTTTATTTTCCAAATTCTCCACATACTCCATAACTGAGTCCACACGAACATCCAGGCGTTCTATATGTGCAGCCAAACCCTGGAGTGCGAGCACTATATCTTCCCTCATCTGATTGTTTTGGTTAACAAATTCTTCCCTTGTTTCCTTTATTTCTTGCTGCAAAACTTGTGTTGACTGCATCACAACTCGCTGAATGTCTGTCAGTGTAAATGCAAGAGGTGGGGGGGAGGGTGGTTGTACTGTAGGTTTCATCGAAGTCTGCCCTACAGCTTGTGGTAAAGGTGAAGAAATAACATTCTTGGAAATTGGAGGCCCTCCCCCACGTCTCGCAGCCATCTCTTAAGTTTCGATTTCCTCTTTGAGCCAGCAGAATCAAAGTTCAGGAAAAAAAAGGGGGGAAAAAAAAGAAGAGAGAGGAAAGAAAAATAAAAGTTCTCCCAAACCTTCAATAAGAAAAAAGGGAACAGGCTTTCAAATAAACAAAATCCAGTACTGGGTAAAGTCAGTTGCAAATTGTTTCTCTTGCTATGTAACAAAATATAACAGTTTTCCAACGCAGTCACTTCACACAGGAAAGAAACATTCCAGCGCCATTTTTACTCCATTTCAGACTTAAAACTTGAAGAAGATAATGAATCTGAGTTAAAGTTAAAATCCAACTTGAAGATTCAGATCTTCCTGCTTTGCTCTGCCTGCTTCTCAAAAAAAAAATAAAATACAGTCCCATCTAAGCAGCAGGTGCAGTTGTCGCATCTGGTTCCACTCCTTTTGGAGCGAAAACGTCCTGAGAGCGGAGAAAGCCTGGGCTCCGAGGGGGCTCACCCTGTTATCCCCCAAACTACTTGAGAGAATCGCAGGGGAGCTCTACCTCTACCCAGGCAAGCTCACCTCTCCCTCTTCTTCCGAGGGAGAGGCTCCAGCGCCGCGGGACAGCTGATTTTCGCTGCCTCCGAGCGCTTTGACGCTTCCCAGGATCGGGCGGCTTCAAAACGCCGCCATTTGGCGCGGCAGCGCTACCGGAAGTCCCATTGTTGTTTTTTTAATGGTTACTTGACTCTAGGATCCAATTTGCATTTAAAGGTTGGCGGGGAAAAAATATCCGCTAACCCTAATTTTGAGGAAATGCCTGCAGGATTCAGTTTTTAGCAGATGGGGTTAAAACAGCTACCAGTATGCATCATAATGGAGCCCCTCAATTTAGAGGCAGCATTTTTAAAAAATACCTTTGCTACTCCGGGACTATAGTTTGTGAAGGCTACTGCCTTTCCTCGTTAACAACTAAACACAGGGTGGATTTGATTTAAATCAAGTCGATTTAATTCACGGCTAGTTATGTGGCAGTAACACAACAAGGTGAGAGACGTGGCAGACAGCAGGGTGCTAACAGGCGCTGCCACGATGGATCTGAAATGACAGGTGCTCTTTAAATGTAAGGATTCATTCTTGCTGGTGGTTAGAATATTTAATGTTATTATTTGCAAACAAAATGAAGGTTTTCTATTTAGAATACTAAGCTGTCAGTTTAGTAAAATAGCAATACCAGTACCGACTTTAGGTTAATAGGTTAATCACACATAGTTGGAGAAGTACTCAAATTCTTTTATTTAATTAAAACACTTAGAGCCTGGTACAGATGCATTTCTGTTCAATCAATCACACAGTCTGTAATGTACATAGATTTGCAAAACAATGGGATAAAGGAACATTCCTGAACTTTATGATTTATCTCATGGTCACTGTGAAATTGTGTGAATGTAAATTGCAGTGCACGTTATCTCAGCTTGCAGAGCTTGGATTCATGGAATGAGTTTACCAAAAATGTAAATATTGCATACAGCCTCCTGCTACATAACTAAGCTCCATTTCATGCTGAATAAACTAAATTATAAATGTATCTTAAATAGAAAACTAGATAGTGTCAGGACCCACCTCAATCCACATCTTAGGAAATAAGAACTCTTGGATGCCAGTTTAGTCCAAAAGGAAAATGTTTACTAGGATGGAATCGATTGTGGCAATACAAGACAGAATCTAACAAAGTTACATTTCAATCCTATATAAAGCATTCCCATTTCAGCCCCCTCCCCTCATCCATTTGGTCAGCCTCCCATCATTTGCTTAGGTGTCGGGCCCTTCCGTGGGAAAGGGAACTCTCCTTGGTTTTATTGTTATTGCTTCTTCCTTTTTCAGTTGTAAATGAAGATGCGATCCAGATCTGTCTCTCCCCCTCCCTCCCCCAGATCAGACCTTTCCCTGTTGTTTGAAGATCCCTTATTTCAATCTAAGTAACCTTCCTCTCCCCCCCCCCCCCCCAGAGATGGCAGAATCCCCAGAATAAGCACAATGTTCTACCTATACATTTATGAAATGTCATATAAATGGATTCTGACATATAGATTTTTTTACTCCAAATGCATTTTATTAAAATAAATTTGCTAAAAATAAAAAAAAATCCAATTGAAATTTAAACAGATTTTTTTTTATTTTTTGAAAAAAAGAATCGATTATTATCCACTTAACCGAGAGGTCTGATCTGCCAGTGCCCATCCAAGGTTTCTGGTCGATGCAAGGGATGCCTCCTGGACTGACCAAACTGTCAGGGCTGTGGCGCAGAAGTTTTCACTCGAGAAAGGGACGCTCATTCGGTCTCTGCTTGCCTCCAGCTGCAGTTCTCAGAGGTGCTGGTGAAATGGAGAAGCTTCTTCCACCAACTGGCTGCTGAACAGGGCAAGGTGGGCTTGGCAGCTCTGGAAACCAAGCTGGAGGTAGAGAAGCTGCAGGTGAGTTGCTGGCAGGGGTTGACAAAATGGAGTTGGCTAAGGAGATCAGATTCCAGCAGTGAGGAAAAAAAAAACACCTTTTGGAAAACAGGTGCTGGAAACAAAGGTGGCTGCAGAGGGACTTTCCCCAAAGATATTTGCCCTAGGCTCTTTCCTGGAAACTGCTCTCCCTTTGTGTTGCCCCATTTCCCCTCCCCACCACCACCACCACCCCTCACACACACATGCACACATGGAAAGAATTCTACTGGTGTTTATTCAAAACCCCCAACAGGTCCTGAGAAAGCACACCTGTCACACAGGTCCAGATTCCAAGCTCAGCATAGCAAGAGTCCCCAAAGGGGACACACAAATTCCAGGAAAGCAGTTCACAATTCGAACGGGTCAGGATACACGGCAGAAGCACACAAGGCACAGAACTGGGCACGTTGCTCCAGCAACGCTCAAGTTCTCAAGGGTGGGGGATTAAGTAGGCAATGCCAGTGCAGCCCTTCGTGAAAGGTGAGGTTGCCTCCTCACGAATAGTCTAGCTGACCAGCGTTGTGCCTGTCTCTTCTCTGCTCTACGTGTCCTTGGATTGGAGGAGGTGTGTGGACTCCACCTCATTACTAACGGAAGGAAGCTGCTCCAGGTCCTGGCCTGGACCTCCTGGCCAACTTGCTCACCTCACTCAGCCTCAACCTGTTGCTCGTCCTCCGATGGACTCAGCTGAGGCTGCTCCATCAGGCTAGCACCCTCTGAGCCCTGATCCTGACCAACACTCAGCTCCGTGCTTTTGTCTGCCGACTCAAACTTGCCCTCCTCTGAATTCACATCCAAAGACGGGTCCGGGAGCAGATCCATGACACGGCTTCATCTCCTGTAGCTCCTAGCTGCGCAGCCTGGACTCTCTCGGCTAGCAGATGAGAGCTGGGGAAGGTGCCCTGTGCCAGTAAATGGAGGTGGTACGGAATATTTATATATCAAACACATTAACTGCCCATCTCTCTCACATAGAGGCTCTGGGGGGCTGGATATGCTGAGGTCTGAATAGTCCTTCCTTTCTGACCTTGAAATGGCACTACAGGGTTCACTGAAGATCAGAAAGCTCCATTCCCAGGCAAAAAACCCCAGTCTGAACTGACCATGACAACAGGGGTCCCCAACCTCTCGGCTGTGGACTCATACCAGTCCATGGCCTGTTGGGAATCAGGCCGCGCAAACAGCGGGCATGTAAAACTTCTATCTGCACGTGCGTGGAATCTAGTTGCATGTGAGACCACCCACCACCAATCCGGTTTGTGGAAAAATTGTCTTCCATAAAACTGGTCCCTGGTGCCAGAAAAGTTGGGGACTGCTGCACTACAAGGTGGGACCCATTCTGGTGAAGTCAGAACAGCTCATTCCAGCAGCGGGACGCTTCTGCCGAGATCAGAACAAAGGAAGTTGGTACTGGGAAACCGTGACCTCAGAACGCTGGGCTAGTTTCCATCCCAAACCTGATTCGTGCTTGGCACAAGACCCATTTCAAGAATAAGACCTGACTGGGCACTGCAGGACTGAAGTGGCACTTTTTTGTTCTGACAGGAGGCCCTGGCCAACCTGGGGATTGCCACCAAAGCGGAAAGCCAGCAGTGGTTTGCGGGCGAGAAATTGGGCCTGACGGGGTAAGTTGCCGACTTGAAAAGCTCTGCTGTGTCCCAACTAGGTGGGTTATTCCAGGTCCCTGGGCCAATATGCATGTATTCCCCTGGGGTACTGAAAGCTGAGTGGTGCAGAGAAGAGCAACAAGGATGACTAGGGGACTGGAGGCTAAAACAGGAAGAACGGTTGCAGCAATTGGGTATACCTAGTCTAGTGAAAATAAGAACGAGTGGAGACATGATAGCAGAGTTCCAGTATTTGAGGGGCTGTCATGGAAAAGAGGGGGTCAACCTATCTTCCAAAGCACCAGAAGGCAGGACGAAGAAGCAATGGATGGAAACTAACCAAGGAGAGGAGCAACCTAGAACTAAGGAGAGTACAATTAACCAGTGGAACAGCTTGCCTCCAGAAGATGTGGGTGCTCCATCACTGGAGGTTTTCAAGAAGAGACTGGACAGTCACTTGTCCTAGATGGAATAAGTGCCCTGAGCATGGGGGTGGACTGAAAGACGTGCCTTCCAGCCCTGTGATTCTATTGTTCTATTGCTGGTTAATGCAGGATGTTCTTTCTTTCTCTTCTTATTCCATGAGTCTGTAGATACTTTCCTTTTCCTGTAGAAATGGAAGTTGGAGCAATAAACTAGACAGGTTAACTTCGTGTGACAATGTGAAGTCAGGTGCTTTTAGGAAAGGATGCTGGGCGCTATTGCAGGAAACAGATGGGAGGCAGAGCAGATTATGGGGTCTGCAGAAGTCAGCATTTATTCCTAAAATCTCTGACCTATCTAGCCAACCCCAGTTCCTCCAGATAAAAATTGGGATGCGGGGAAGCTGCTGTTCTCTACTTTCCCCACTCAACAGAGCTTGACATAAATCTTTTTCCAGGACGGTGGACTTGCTGGATTGGAACAGTTTGATCGATGCCCGGATGGAAATTTCCAAACTCCTGCTTGTTCCAAACCTGAAGGTAAACGCCAGACTTGCAAGGAAGTTCTTGGTTGTGATGGAGATGAGGGTGTAGCAGTTTTTAGGATGTCTTCGGGATCTACATTTGAACCACACGTTTCTTGGTTTAGGACTGTGGCAACTTGAAGGTGCGTGACTTCAACTCCCAGAATACTCCAGCCAGCATAGCCTTAAAGTTGCCGCGGTTGAGAAACACTGGCTTAGCGAGCTGCTGCTTAAAAATTCTCCCAAATATAGAAGCTGATGCTAGTCCTCAGTGAGTTGCCTGCCTCCCCCCCCTCCCCCAGTAAATGTCAGGGCTGCAAAACTCTGTAGAGGAACATCCATTCATTTAACAAGATCTACGAGCAATTAGGATTGGTGGTTTATGTATTTTTAAAAATTATTAAATGTACATGCCACCTATCTGATATCAAGCAATTCTTCGCACTCCATGCAGTGTACAATCTCTCCTCTGCAGCTAAGTGAGGAGTAGGCTGGGGTCTTCTCGTCCTCTTGTTCTGAACCAGCTGCAGAAAAGCTATCTTCGGCCAGGCTGGCCAGCTTTAAGTCAGGAATGGGTCTTTGAGCTGCTTCTGGAAGAAGATAGTGGAAAGCAATGATAAAGGAACAGGATCCTCTTTGGCTGGCAGTTGGGAGCATCTGTGGCTTCTCTACAATCCACAATAAAAGAGGGTTCTTGAGGCAAGAGAAGTCCAGAGTTCACAAGGCACGACCCAAGTCAAGGCTCAGTGTCAATTCCAAAGCAAGGCAGGAATCACAACCACCAGGAAACACACAGCTAGGGAATGAACACATTGTTCCCAGCATCAGCGCCATCTGTCTGCTGTGTTAAATAGCCAGCTTCTGGTGCAGCCCATCAAGAAGGGCGAGGCTTTCTCCCAGTGAGTAATCTGACTGACCTTCTCTGCACCTGCCTTTTCTCTGCCCTACGGTTCTGGGATCGGGTGCAGAAGGCTGTTCCTCCTCATCCCTGACTGGCTGCAGCTGCACGCTTTCCCCACCTAAAGCCTCAGGCCTGTCCTGCTGCAGCTGTGCTTCAGCCAGCTGCTCAGAGCCCTTGACCAACTCCCCTCCTGATGTGTCAGGAACTGGTTCATCCGCCAAGCTGACATCTGGAGAGATGTGGGGAAGCATCCAGGGGAATCATCCCAGAGGGGCACAAAGCAACTCCAGACCCCCAGATTGGCCCGGCTCCCTTTAGGGCAGGGGTGTCAAACTCAATTTCATTGAGGGCCGCATCAGCATTGTGGTTGCCCTCAAGGGGCCGGGTGGGTATGGCCAGGGTGGGTGTGGCCTACTGGGTGGGCGTGGCTAGAGTGCATATGGCCTACTGGGTGGGCGTGGCCAGCTCTACATCGTTTGAATCAAGGGTGCCTATGGGGGGGGCCTGGGCAGGAGTGGGACAGATCTGAGGGTTTCTGGCAGAAGGAGGGTCCCTGGGCCAGGGCCAAGGCAGTGGGGGCCGTTCCCTCACTCTTTCCAGGATGGCTTCGTGGGCCGCATGAAACCACTTTGCGGGCCGGATCCAGCCCCCGGGCCTTGTGTTTTGACATGTCTGCTTTAGGGACTCAAAACTAGCAGCTGGAATGTTGAAATGCCCTCAAGCTCCATTTTTTATGTCTGCAAATACTTCCTAATCTCATCTCTCAACCCTACCAGACAGGCCAGCTCGAGCCGCTCCTTTCTCGCTTCACCCAGGAAGAGGAGAGGCAGATGAAACGTATGTTGCAGCGCATGGATGTCCTGGCCAAGGTGAGACCCCCACCTTTCCGCTTTGGGGAGCCACGGAGGCCACAGCAGCAGCACACAAGCTGCTCAAAGCATCTCATAGGGGTCACAGAGGGGAGACAAATCCCCTGGCTTGGAACCAACGACATGGTTCTCTGTGCCTTCTGCCAGCAGCCTGGAGGGGATGTGGGGGGGGGGGTGTGCCTTTCTCTGCTTTAGCAGCTCCTCCCCCCCCCCCCACCAAGCCTCTTGTCTCTGCTGCATTCAGTTGGTTGCTGATTTTGCTTTCAATGCAAGCAGCCCAGTGGTTTGGCTTCAGTCCCAGGGAAGTGAACAGCAAGGGCTGCAAGGCCACTTTGAGGGTTGATCAAAGAGGAGAAATTGTAGGAGAAGCGGCAGAGCAAAATTAGGAAAAAAAAACCCGCTATTTCCTAGGAGTCCCCATTAAAAGTATGTGGCCGTCTTTATTGGTATTATTTTTTTCAAAGTGTTGGTTTTTAGGTTAGTGCATTCAGTGGGCACACAGGTTAATCGGAATAGAGCTGGAAGGGACCTTGGAGGTCTTTTAGTCTGCCCCCCTGCTCAAGCAGGAGACCCTATACCAGGGGTAGGCAACCTCGGCTCTTTTATGACTCATGGACTTCAGCTCAGCTATGCTGACTCAGGAATTCTGGGAGTTGAAGTCCATGAGTCATAAAAGAGCCGAGGTTGCCTACCCCTGCCCTATACCATTTCAGACAAGTGGCTGTCCAAACTCTTCTTAAAAACCTCCAGTGATGGAGCGCCCACGATTTCTGGTGGCAAGCTGTTCCACTGGTTGATTGTCCTCACTGTCAGGAAGTTTCTCCTCAATTCCAGGTTGCTTCTCTCCTTGATTAGTTTCCAACCATTGTTTCTCGTCCTTCCCTCTGGTGCTCTAGTGAACAACCTGGCCCCCTATGCTTTGTGGCAGCCCCTCAGATACTGGAATACAGCTATCATGTCTCCCCTATTTCTTCTTTTCTCTAGCCAAACCCAAGTCCTGCAGCTGTTCTTTGTATGTTTTAGCCTCCAGCCTCCTAATCATCCTAGTTGCTCTTCTTTGCACTTTTTCCAAAGTCTCAACATCCTTTTTGTATTGTGGTAACCAAAAACTGGATGCAATGTTCCAGGTGTGGCCTTATTAAGGCTATATAAAGCAGTACTAATACTTCACGAGATTTTGATTCTGTGCCTCTGTTTATACAACCCAGGATTGCATTAGCTTTTCTGGCTGCCGCCGCATACAGCTGGCTCATGTTTAAGGGATTTCACCGTTAATCTTTTACTCTCTTGCTCTTTAGAAAGCTGTCGGGGTGGGTGTGAGGTTGATGGTAGATGCAGAACAGACCTACTTCCAGCCAGCCATCAGCCGCCTCACCCTGGAGATGCAGCGCCGATTCAATCAGGAGAGACCAGCCATCTTCAACACGTACCAGTGCTACCTGAAGGTGGGATTTCCTGGTGGTCTCCTACCCAAGTATTGATCAGGTCCAACCTGGCTTGCTTACAGGCCCCCAAAGTGGTCCTTGGGCTGCTCCTCATGGACACATTGGCTAAAACAGCTGAACTGGACAGGTGGCAGTAATGGATGACAGGAATGCTGAAGGAACAAAGACCCCAGCTATATTGATGGTTGAATTTATTTATAAGGAATTTTGACTGGCCTTTTTAAACTAAACTAAATCAGATTATGTTAACATTTTCATTGGGATCTGCAGAATACAAAGATACCCATCCTTTATTATCCCCTAGAAGGTCTTTCCTAGTTACCCCTTAACCACCAAATATCGGGCTAAGTAGATGATGCTGGAATAGAGCAGAGTGGAGAGGATCTTCATGGACTAATATAAAACGTAGTAATTTTTATAAAGGAGCAGATCTGAAGGTCTTTGGATTGTAAGTGCCAGGAGATTCGTGTTTTGCCTTGGAAACCTTCAAGATACAATGGAAGACACATTTCTGGCCCAGCGGATTCTCAGCCTCCTTCCTTCCTTCCTCCTCCTCTTGTTCCTGTAACAACTCCTTTTCTTCCTCCTCCTCCTCCTGTTCCTCTTCCTCCTTCTCTTCCTCCTCTCACTCCCTCTCTCTCCACTTCCATCCCTCCTAACAGGAGGCCTACGATAACGTGACCATCGACGTAGAGCTTTCGCGCCGAGAAGGCTGGCATTTTGGGGCCAAGCTGGTTAGGGGCGCATACATGGAGCAGGAGCGAAGTCGGGCGGCCGAAGTGGGCTACGAGGATCCCATCAACCCAACCTATGAAAAGACGAGCGAGATGTACCACAGGTGGGGAAGAAGGGGGTTCTGGGCTCTGAGGCTCTTAAGGGGGGGGGGGGGGGAAGGACACCTGGGAGGTCAGCTGACACCTTCGTCCGTCTTCCCTGCAGATGCCTGGACTACATCTTGGAGGAGATCCGGCACAGCCGGAAGGCCAACGTGATGGTGGCTTCTCACAATACAGACACAGTCAAGTTCACCCTTGGCAGGTACTGGTTAACGTGAGGCCCAAAGAGGAGGGCTCCTTCTGGCATTCTCAGCAAAGGCCGTCTTGCCCTGGAGACACTGCAAGATGGAGTCTGCCCATCTGGAAGGAGGGGTGGGGAAGACTCTTCTAGGATCAGGTGGAAGAACATGTGTAGCTTGTCTTCTGAAACTCTTGTCGTCTTTTCCTGCAGGATGGCAGATCTTGGCATCCACCCTTCAGAAAACAAGATCTACTTTGGGCAGCTCTTGGGCATGTGTGACCAAATCACCTTCCCTCTTGGTAAGGCGGGCCCTCAGTGACAGTGATATGACTTTTGGCCAATGGGGGGAGGGGGTTGTCACTTGCGCCACTGGCTGCACTTTTGATTGGAACACCGCAGTCTTCCGATTCCAAGAAGCTCAGGCACGGAACCAGGGTAGACTTATCTTGGTTAACCCTCCCTCCCTGCCTTCAGATTTCCATTCCTTCTTTTTCCCAACCTGCCTCTCCTTCCTTCCTTCCTTTTCCTAACCTGTCTTCCTTCCTTCCTTCCTTCCTCCCTCTCTCCCTCCCTCCCTCAAATCCATTCAACCTATTTTCTTTTTCCTTCCTTCTTTCCTCCCTCCCCCATCCATTCAAACTACCTTCCTTCCTTCCCTTCCTTCCTTCCTTGCTAAGTGAGTTTTTTTCCCCATTTCACGACCTTCCTTGCCACAGTTGTTAAGTGAATCTCTACAGCTGCTAAATTAGTAACACGGTTGTTAAGGTGAATTCGGCTTCCCCACGCACTTTGCTGGTGAGAAGGTCGCAAAAGGGGATCACGTGACGCGTGGGGAATCCCGCAACAGTCATAAGTGCGAAAAAAATGCCCCCTACTCACTTTTTCCCAGTGCCGTTGCAACTTGGGATATCGTACATTGACTATGGGTCTTTCAGATCAGGGACCGAAGAAACTGTGGCCCAGAAGCTGCCACCATCCCCTCCACCCCCTCTCTCTCTCACACACACGTCAGGACCCACCCCAAACCACGTCTTAAGAAGACAAAACTCTTGGAGCAAAATCTTAGTCCAAAAGAAATCTTTACTATGACATGCTTGGTTGTAGGAATACAAGACAGGACTTAATATTGTTCTACAAACTAAACCCTTATAAAGAGTTCCCGGTTCAACCCCCCCTTAACCCCATTTGGTAAGTCCCCCATCATTTACCTCGTATCATCCCTCTCGTGGGAAAAAGGAACTTAGGACCTTTTATGTTTATTGCTCTCTTCCGTGACACAAGCCAGATGCTCCTACCCTAACCCCCCTCTTTTGTTCCCCCAGTTCAAAAGCTTCTCTTTTCCTTTGAAATGCCGAATACAGGCTCAATACACATTCGTTCCTTCCTCCTCGGGAGATGGCAGGATCCATGGAATAAAGTTTTAAACATACATTTATGAATATGATATAAATGGATTCTGACACACACACTGCTTTTGTGTGTCTTCCCAGTATGGGGGGGGGGGGGAGGGGAGAGAGAAAGCTTTGTAAAAGGGCAAAGGGGAAGTGTTATGTTTTGCAGAGCCCTAAGAAGCCCTTTTTTCGCCCCTCCAAATGCAACGGACCCAATTATGTTCCCTTTTCTGAGTTAATGCTTAACACGGAGGAGCAGAACTGCGCTAGTCAACAGTGGCCAAGAATTAGGAGGAGTGTGGTAGCACCTTTTCTGACAAATATTTTATTAAAAGGCATCAGCTTTTTGTGGCTCCTTTTTCTAAGTTGTATTCATCGGAAAAGGTGCTACCAGACTCTTGATTTTAGCATGGCTCTTTGTGCATGAAAAACCTGCACACCTGTGACATTTTTCCCCACCACAACAGCCCTGTGGAGCGAGTCAGGCTGAGAGTGACTGGCTTAAGGTCAGCCAGCTGGCTTACACGGCTCGGGCGGGACTAGAACTCCACGTCTCCCACTTTTTAGCCTGGTGCTTTAACCACCGAACCAAACTGGCTTGCAACGTCAATTTTCGGGGTGGGGAGGCTGAGTTGAGAAGGTGCAACCAGTGGGTCTATGTCTTTCCTCCTCTGTCCAGGTCAAGCTGGGTTCCCCGTGTACAAATACGTCCCCTACGGCCCCGTGAAGGAGGTCCTGCCTTACCTGTCCAGGAGAGCCCAGGAGAATCGGGGCCTCCTGGTGCGAGCAGCGGAGGAGCAGCAGCTACTCTGGACTGAGCTGAAGAGGCGCATGTTTGCAGGGACCCTCTTCAGTGCACCGAGCCCCCCTTAAGCAGTTCTCCCCAGCTGCCTCGACACGGGGGGTTGCTTGGACAGAGGTCCTAGTCGGACCAAGTCATGGACGCTTCCTTGCTGGCTGACCAGATCCTGTCTCACCTGTTGCCAGGGTGGCAGAGCTTCTCGGGACCTGGGTGCTGGCAACAGAAGCCCCGAGTGTAGCAGCTACCCCCAGCATCATGCGCCTTTGTGGCACCTGCCCGTTGCCATCCGCCAGATTTGACACCGGGTACTCCGGGCTACCGAGTGACGGGGCTCAGAAAGGCCTTCTCCAGCTGCCCTTTGTCTCCTGTTTGCTCTTCCGCTTCTTCTCCGGGGTGAAAATGGCCGCACCAATAAAATTCTTTGCAGCAACTGCTTGAGTGACAGCCGGCTTGCAAAAGAGCCTTTTCCCAGGGCAGCCTCTGAACCTCCGGTTGGTCTCTGGGCGAGATCGCCCTCCTCCTCTCGCAAAACTGCCCTCTATCTAGCCACAGTTTATTAGCTAATCAAGCAGAGAGGGTTTGCGGGGACTTGGAAAAGGAGTAAGGTAATTATCAGAAGCCAGCATGGGTTTGTTAAAAACAAGTTGCACCAGACAAGTTTGCTTGGATAACCTAGCTAGATTATGGTCGAAGAGAATGCTGTGGATTCATTGTGCCCAGACTTCAGTAAGGCTTTTTTTGGGGGAAAAGCGGACACATCCTCCTTGAATAACTGGAAGAATGTAGGATTGAGGGATTTACAGCAGCCTGAGCTACTGCACCAGCACATGGTCCTTAAGGAGCCCATGTCCAAAAGGAGGAGAGGCGCAAGGGGTACCTGGAGTTTCCAACCTGGACCAAGATTCTTCAATATCTTCATAAATGTCCAAGATGAGGAAGAGAGATGTACTTACAATGTTTGTAGATGACACAAACCTTGGGAGGGGGGGTTGTTAACATGCCAGAATACGAGCTCAAGATTAAAAAAGATCTAGAGAGACTTGAACACTGGGCCCTGTCTAGTAACATGTTCAGCAGTGAGACATTTTGGCAAGAAAAACCCAGATGCACAGGTATAAAATAGATAGCTGGGTTAGCAGTAGTATTTGCAAGGATCTGGTGTCCTTGTAGACCACCAATTTTGCATGACCCAACTTCTGGCCACAGCTGCTAACAGCACCAGTGCAATAGAGGTAGAGACTAGATCAGGGGTAGACAACCTCGGCTCTTTCGTGACTCATGGACTTCAACTCCCAGAATTCCTGAATGGGCATAGCTGACTCGGGAATTCTGGGAGTTGAAGTCCATAAGTCATCTACCCCTGGACTAGATCATAGGAAGTGAGAGCGCCACTGTATGCTGCGCTATTTGAAACACACACACACACAAAATATCTTCTTCAGTTCCAGTCACCACAATACAAAAAGGAGGCCGAGGACTTGGAAAGGGGGCAGAGAAGACCAGCAAAGAGGCTTGAAGGCCAAGTCTTGTGAAAAATGGGTTAAAGGAACTGAGCATTGTTTAGCCTAAAAAAGAGGAGGCTGGCTGGGCATACTAGGTTTCCAGTCTTGAAGGGATGACCCAGGGAAGAGGGGGTGAATTTATGCTCTGTAGTGTGTTCAAGGGAAGGATAAGAAGCAAGGAATGGAAGCTTTTCAGAGTATTATCCAAGTTCAAGGAGGAATTTCCTGACTGTTGGGAATTATTAAGCAGTGGAAGAGTTTGCCTTCTGGAGTCCCGGGGTCTCCATCCCTGGAAGTGTTCAAAGAAAGGACAATTGGTCTGAGCTAGTTGGAGGAGTCCCACTCTAAAGGTGGCCTGAAGACCCCCAGCTCCCTCCCAACCATAGGGCTTTGTGATTGGATCCTCTTCTCACACTTTTTGGTCAAATCATGATCAAACATTGTTCTGTGTTCTATTCCTAAGTCTAAGGAGGCATCTCCCAACCATGGGAGTTCTTCAGCAGTGGATTTCCTCCTAGACTCGGGAGGCTTCATCTGTGCAGGCTCCAAGAAAACATTGGATGGCCATTTGTCTGGGATACTCTGACAATTCCTGCCCTGGGCAGAATTCTAAGGACTCTACCAACACCAGGATTCTAGTGCAGTTGGCTGGAGAGGGGTTGCAGGGCAGAAAATGTCATTAAATTGGGTTGTCCAGTAAAAAGCTGGACATGAAATTCAATGGAAAAAACAAATGCACAGGTATAGAATAGGTGATACGTGGCTCAAAACGGCTAGAGGGAACATGGGGGTCCGAGTGGACAATCCCTTAAATATGAGCCAGCAATGAGCTGTAGCTGCCCAAAAGTCCTAGGTTGCAGAATCAAGATCACATGAAAATGCCGCTTTGTAATACCTTGATAAGACCACACTTGGAATACTGCATCCGGTTTTGGAGAAGAGCAACAACGATGATCAGGGGACTGGAGGCTAAAACGTGAATGGTTGCAGGAATTGGGTATGTCTAGTTTAATGAAGGGACGCGGTGGCTCAGTGGGTTAGGACGCTGAGCTTGTCAATCAGAAGGTCGGCAGTTTGGCAGGTCGAATCCCGAGTGCCACGTAACAGAGTGAGCGCCTGTTACTCGTCCCAGCTTCTGCCAACTTAGCAGTTCAAAAGCACGTAAAAATGCAAGTAGAAAAATAGGGACCACTACGGTGGGAAGGTAACAGCGTTATGTGTGCCTTTGGCATCTACATGACCACGTGTGCCTTTGCCGGCCACATGACCACGGAGACGTCCCCGGACAAGCGCTGGCTCTTCGGCTTTGAAACGGAGATGAGCACCGGCCCCTAGAGTCGGAAACAACTAGCACGCATGTGCGGGGGAACCTTTACCTTACCTTTTAGTTTAATGAAAAGAAGGACCAGGGGGGACATGATAGCTCTGTTCCAATATTTGTGGGGCTCCTACAAAGATGAGATCAAACTGTTTTCCAAAGCACCAGAAAAGGAAGCAATGGATGGAAACTACTCAAGGAGAGAATCAACCTAGAACTAAGCAGAGATTTCCTGATAGAACAATCAGTGGAACGACTTGCCTCCAGAAATCGTGGGTGCTTCATCACTGGAGGTTTTTAAGAAGTGACTGGACAGTCACTTGTCTGAAATGGTATAGGGTCTCCTGCTTGAGCAGAGGGTTGGACTAGAAGACCTCCAAGACCCCTTGGAATTCTGTTCTGCTATTTAAAAAGCTTCCTCACCAGAGGACAGGAGGCGTTTCTGCTCTCCTGCTGGTTTAAATACTACTTAAGCACCTTTTAAAATAAAGTTTTACAATGGTAATTTCCAACTCTCTAAAATTTCAGTGCTGTATAAAACTTTCAGAGTAAAACAGTGCTAGTATGGAGGAACAGCACAGGAAGGTGGCAGAAGTAAGATAGTAAAAAGTTCAATTGCAGCACAGGGAGAATAAAACAAGCTTTGCTGACTGAAGGTGGCACAAGGCAGGCCTACCTGGGAACTGCACCAGGGAAGGTGCCTGGATGTAGGCAGCAGACATCCTGTGGATGCAGCGGTCTTCAAACAAGGGCTGCGCTGGCTGCAAATCCTGGCAGCTGAACTCCCAATAGGTCTGAAGGCACCAAGCATGGCTTTTCCATTCAGTCGCCCAACCAGGCTTTCACGTACAGAGCAGGTTCTCTGCCCACTGCTGAGATGCCTTAAGTGGCACTCAGCTGCATCACTAGAGGTGAAAACGTATGAAGAACGGTTGCAGGAACTGGGCCTGGCTAGTCTAGTGAAGAGAAGGACCAGGGGAAAGAGGATTACAGTCTTCCAATAGTTGAGGGGCTGTCGTGGAGAGGAGGGGGACAACCTTTTTTTTCCAAACCCCCTGAAGGCCAGACAAGGAATAACAGATGGAAACTGATCAAGGAGAGATATAACCGGGAAATAAGGAGAAATTTCCTGACAGTGAGAACAATCAACCAATAAAACACACTGCCTTCAGATGTAGTGAATTCTATTCTATTCTACTCTATTCTACTCTACTCTACTCTACTCTACTCTACTCTACTCTACTCTATTCTATTCTTTTCCATTCCATTCCACTCCTTTCCTTTCCTGTCCTGTCCTGTCCTGTCCGTATTCTATTCTATTCTATTCTATTCTATTCTATTCTATTCTATTCTATTCTATTCTATTCCATTCTATTCTATTGTCAGAACCCACTTCAGCCCACCTCTTAAGAAAGAAGGACTCTTGGAGACAAGGTTTTCCAAGCAAGAACTTTTACTAAAAAATAGGAGTAGCAGGCATGCTAGACAGGATCTGAAGAATCCCCTCACAGATTGAGATTTTTAAAGTGTCCCCAAGCAAACCCCACCCCACAGTTCATTCGGTCAGTTCCGGATCAGCCAAGCTCCAGGTGGGAAGCCCATCGTGGGAGAGGAGAGACAACAGTTCCTTCCTAGCAGGATCATTTCCACCCCCTCACATTTCAACCAGAGAAACAACCCAGATTCCGGAGGCTTTTGTTCCTCCGTTTCCACCCACTTTCCTAGCTGCCTGCAAGATAAGAGGGAAATGCCTAGTGAGAGAATAATTGATTATTTTGTGATGGATAGCAGGCAGGTGGAATAAACAAAAGGTTACATTTAAGGAAGGAAGTGAAAGCAATAAAACCCCATGCTTGTTCCCTCTCCTCCTTGGGAATGGCAGAATCCAAGGGAGGGTAAGATTTGGGTTTTGCACAGAAGAGATAGAAATGAAATATAAGTGAATTCTGACATCTGTTCTTTTCTGTAATTCTATTCTATTCTGTAATTCTATTCTATTCTCTGACGCTGATCTACATTCCATTCTATTCCATTATTCTATTCTGTTCTGTTCTATTCTATTATTCTATTCTACAATCTATTCCAGACATGTCAAACACAAGGCCCGGGGGCCAGATCCGACTCGCGAAGTGGTTTCATGTGGCCCGTGAAGCCATCCTGGGAACAGTGAGGGAACGGCCCCCACTGCCTTGGCCCTGGCCCAGAGACCCTCCTTCTGCCAGAGACCCTCAGATCTGTCCTACTCCTGCACAGGCCCCCATAGGCACCCTTGATGCAAACGATGTAGAGCTGGCCACGCCCACCCAGTAGGCCAGATGCACTCTAGCCACGCCCACCCAGCAGGCCACGCCCACCCTGGCCATACCCACCCGGCCCCCCGAGGGCAACCACAATAGTGATGCGGCCCTCAATGAAATTGAGTTTGACACCCCTGATCTATTCCATTCCATTCCATTCCATTCCATTCTTCATTCCTCTATTCTGTTCTGTTCTATTCTGTTCTGTTCTAGTCTATTCTATTCTACAATCTACAGTGAGAAACTGGTGAAGCGGGCACAGCAGCGCCTGCATTTTCTGCGTCGCATGAGAAAAGCTGATCTTCCTTCCCCTGGCTTGACCACTTTCTACAGGGGAACGTTTGAGAGCATTCTGTCATACAGCATCACAGTCCGGTTTGGAAGCATCCCTGCTGCAGACAGGAAGGCGGTGCAGAGAGTAGTGAGGATGGCCAAAAAGATCATTGGCAGTTCCCTCCCCTCCATCCAGGACATAGCACAGAAGTGTTGCTTGAGGAGGGTGTGTAAGATTGTCTGGGACACTACACATCCTCTTCACAACCTGTTTTCCTTGTTCCCTTCTGGGAGGAGGGGGCTTCGTGGTATCCATAGCAGAACATCCAGATTCAGCCATAGTTTCATTCCATACAGCATTAACCTTGTGAACTCTCAAGCTTCCTCCTTCCGTTATATATTCAAGATGGACAGTATTTAATATTTATTTGTTATGTATATGTAGGTGTGTGGGTCTATACATATGTGTATATAGTATGGTTAGGTATGTGTCATGTATGTGTTCTACTTTGAGAGCGGGCAACTAAATTTCATTTTTTTTGTAAAAGTTTTTATTGAATTTTATAGGGTTGGGGAAAGGGTAGAACCAGGGTAGGGATTAAGGTTCAGGTGGGGTTAGGCTTGGGATTGGGGTAGGGATGGGGTTGGGAACAACACTGGGGTTGCCCCCCCCCCCAATAACATTTTCAAGCTTTAGCAAACAGACTGTTGTCTGGGTACATATGTTCAGTTAACCCTAATTAATATAATAGTAAATAGCTGTAATGTATATGCTAAATAATAATCATAAATGGTATCAGTAGGTCAATACATATCATTCTCCTTACTAATATATATTCAAAATAGGATATCACATTCATTTTTGATGTGTGTCGTTGTGCCCACAGTAAAAAAAAAAAGACACTAAAGGTTATCTTACCTTATTCTGTTCAATTCAATTCTATTCCATTCCATTCCATTCCATTCCATTCTATTCTATTCTATTCTATTCCATTCCATTCCATTCCATTATTCTATTCTATTCTATTCTATTCTATTCTATTCCTTTTCTCTATTTCTATTCTATTTTATTCCATTCTGCATTCTATTCTATTCTATTCTATTCCATTCCATTCCATTCCATTATTCTATTCTATTCCATTCCATTCCATATTTTTCATTCCATTCCATTCCTGTTAAGGTTCAGCCACAGTTCTAAGATAGCCGTTGTGCTGACTTCTGCTTCGACCTGCAATCCAAAAGGCCTCCACTAGATGGCAGTGCACCACTCCATCGGGACAGCCCAGCCGCTGGAGAAACCAGCATTAATCTGCATCTCGGGATCCAGGCAGCGCCGGAAGGGGGCAGCGTCTCTGGCTTGTATTGCACCGGGTTCTGGGCCCCCACTTTTGATGCAGAAGACACCTTTAATGCAATGAAAGGTCAGCAAAGAATATAACTTTCAGCAAATCAGAAAATTAACTCTGCCTAGCAATCCAGCAGGTGTGCATGTTGCACAGGGAAGGGCAGATTTCAGGTACATTTTAAAGTCAGGAATATCTGAAAGTAAAAATAGGAGAATATGAGAAGAATATCTGAAAGTAAGGTAAAGGTAAAGGTAAAGGTTCCCCCGCACATGCGTGCTAGTCGTTTCCAACTCTAGGGGCCGGTGCTCATCTCCGTTTCAAAGCCGAAGAGCCAGCGCTTGTCCGAGGACGTCTCCGTGGTCATGTGGCCGGCATGACTAGACGCCAAAGGCGCACGGAACGCTGTTACCTTCCCACCGGAGTGGTCCCTATTTTTCTACTTGCATTTTTACGTGTTTTCGAACTGCTAGGTTGGCAGAATCTGGGATGAGTAACAGGCGCTCACTCTGCTACGCGGCACTCGGGATTCGACCCACCAAACTGCCGACCTTCTGATCGACAAGCTCAGCGTCTTAACCCACTGAGCCATAAAAACTGCAAATACAACCAATCAGAATGGCTAAGAAATTTGCCTAAATGTGGGATTATCAACTCTGACCGTGGCAGTGTAAAATAATATAATGAAATGTGTGTGTGTGTGGGGGGGGGGTTGATAGCCCTTCACTCCACGGCAACTTTTTATCACTAATCTGCCAAGAGGCACTGCAAGACTTCTGCTGTGTCTTCTGGAGCCCCCTGGCTATCCACACTTCCCAAGCTGGAAAAGCCAAAGCAGGTTCTCCAGATTTAAAGCAGGAAGCCAGAGAGGCTGAAGCCCAGGGAGAGAATTATATTGTGCAAAGCAAAAGAGCAGAACCATAGGGCCGGAAGGAACCTTGGAGGTCTTCTAGTCCAACCCCTCTGCTCAAGGAAAGAGACCTATTTATTTATTTATTTATTTATTTATTTATTTATTTATTTATTTATATATATTTAATAGTTGAATTTATATACCGCCCTATTCCCGAAGGACTCAGGGCGGTTCATAGGGCAATTAAAACAGTACAAAAAAGAATAAAATGGAATTAAATTAGTACAGGCCCACAATTCCTAATAACAATAAAATTAAAATTTTAAAATTAATTTAATATAATTTAATTAAATACTTTAAAATTTAAAATCCCTCAGTCCAGGCCAGACAATTCGAACAACCAGGTTTTTAAGTCCCGGCGAAAAGAGCGAAGGTCGGGGGCAGTCCGAAGCTCCATCGGCAGTTCGTTCCAAAGGGCGAGCGCACTCACAGAGAATGCCCTCCCCCTGGGAATCATCCGCCGGCAATCTCTAACCGGCGGAACCCTAAGGAGGCCCTCCCTGTGGGTGTGCACAGGACGATGAGAAACTGATGCTGGTAGCAGGTGCTCCCTAAGGATAACCTATGCCATCCCAGACAGGCTGTGCAATCTTTTCTTGGAGCTCTCCAACAATGGAACATGCACAACTCTAGGGGACAAGCTGTTCCACTGATTGTTCTCGGTGTCAGGAAATTCCTCCTTAGATCCAGATTGGATCTCTCTTTGATGATCTTCTACCGGTAACCTCTTGTCCTGCCCTCGAGTGCTGCGGATAATAGGTTGATCCCCTCTCTCTGTAACTGCCCATCAAGTACTAGAAGACAGCTATCATGTCACCGCTAATCCGTCTCTTTGTTAAGCTAGATGTTGTTGTTGTTGTTAACTGCGAAGTCGTGTCCGACCCATCGTGACCCTATGGACAACATTCCTCCAGGCCTTCCTGTCCTCTACCATCTTCTGGAGTCCATTTAAGCTCATGCCTACTGCTTCAGTGACTCCATCCAGCCACCTCATTCTCTGTCGTCCCCTTCTTCTTCTCTTGCCCTCGATCTTTCCCAGCATGAGGCTCTTCTCCAGTGAGTCCTTCCTTCTCATTAGGTGGCCAAAGGATTTGAGTTTGAGCTTCAGGATCTGGCCTTCTAAAGAGCAGTCGGGGTTGATCTCCTCTAGGACTGATCGGTTTGATCGCCTTGCAGTCCAAGGGACTCGCAGGAGTTTTCTCCAGCACCAGAGTTCAAAGGCCTCAATTCTTTGGCGCTCAGCCTTCCTTATGGTCCAGCTTTCACTGCCATACATTGCAACTGGGAAGACCATAGCCTTGACTATACGTACTAGCTAGATATACGTAGCCATTCATCACATCGTTTTAGTCTCCAGATCCCTTATCTTTTTTTGGCTTTCTCTGCACTCTTTCTAGAGTCTCAGTATCTTTTGTATCCTGATGATTCAAAATTGGACACAGAATTCCAAGTGTGTCCTCACCAGTGCAGTGCAGAGCAGTATCAGCCTTAGAACAAACAGGAGAGTGACAGGCCAGGAAGCTACACTAGACTGCATGGGGGAAACGGTTTTCTTCCGACAGGCAGCCTGGATGAAAGAGAGAGAGAGGTAAACAACCAGCATTCCTTGGCTGGATTCACATATGAGGCTAAGATCCCCTTTCCTGAAAGGGGAGTTTGTTCAAGGCACAGATGTCCAGCTCCACCCTCCATCACCCAGCAAACCCAGCAGCAGCTTCAAAACATGGGAATCCATCTGTCCGGAGGGGCTGAGCTGGGAAAGTGACCATCACTCAATCTCTCCCTCTGGCCCCAGGCACCGTTCTAGCAGCTCATAGGTAAAGGTCAAGGTTCCCCCGCACATGCATGCTAGTCGTTTCCGACTCTAGGGTCCGGTGCTCATCTCCGTTTCAAAGCCGAAGAGCCAGCGCTTGTCCGAGGACGTCTCCGTGGTCATGTGGCCGGCATGACTGGACGCCAAAGGCGCACAGAACGCTGTTACCTTCTCACCGGAGTGGTCCCTATTTTTCTACTTGCCTTTTTACGTGATTTCGGACTGCTAGGTGGGCAGAAGCTGGGACGAGTAACAGGCGCTCACTCTGTTACGCGGCACTCGGGATTCGACCCACCAAACTGCCAACCTTCTGATCGACAAGCTCAGCGTCCTAACCCACTGAGCCACCGCGTCCCTAGCAGGTTATACATGCGCACAAGCCATAGGTCGTTCAGTTGTTCAGAGGGGAAGGCGCTCTGTTGATTCTCAGAGGGAGAAAGCTGGTCTTTCTGGGACTGCCTGATGCAGAAGATCCCAAGGAAGGATTGGGGAGAGGATGTGTTTTGGACCGAAGCCCCTCCTGCTCTTACACCAGAGAAACACCACACAGGCTGGCGGGAAGTGGCTTCTGAGCACAATAGGTCAAAAACGGTGGCGTCCTTTACATCAGGAGTTCCCATCCCCCGATCCGTGGACCGGTACCGGCCGCAGCATGCCAGCAACTGGTCCGCACAAACAAGCAAATCCCCAGCCGTGAGATACAGGCAGCACACAAAACCACGCACTCTCCGGTCTGCGGAAAATCCTCTGTCCACGGAACTGGTCCCTGGCGCCCAAAAGGTTGGAGGCCTCTGTTTTACATCAAGCCGGGGACTTCAGAGAAAGTCCATGAAGCGTTCTTGGCAAGGAGAAAAGTGTTTGGCTATGACTGTGTCTGTTCTGGGATCCTGTTTGGCCTTTCATCCAGCAAGCTCTTCAGAGGATCTGCTAGGGGCTGTCATCTGCTGTGACAAAAGCCACGTGGCTCGATTTCTTGGTTTCCCAGTTAGTCCAAAGCCTTGGAATTTCCGGGAAGTGTCTCCTCCAAGTGTTAAGAGAGGCCCAGCCCTGCTCAGTTTCCCAGACAGACGAGCTGAGGGGCACCGCAGGCCAAGCTGTGGGGGCAAAATCTGGGCCTCCAGAAGCCAAATTGTTTACGGGATTCTCGGATTCTGCCACCCTTTGGTTGAACGCACCACTTCCCTCTTCCTAACCCGGGTTTAGTTTTAAGCTTTCAAACTACCGGAGATTACTCCCCGAGATCCGTGCACTGCGGACGGATACTTCGGGGAATCCCACTATCCGCACCGTCCAGTCCCGGGCATCTAGTCCCAGCCACGCCGGCAAAAGTCCCGCAACGCCAGGGTCTACGTTCACACGACCTGCAAGTGCCGGTTCCAGGGCAGCCTACCTGGCCGGCGAATTGCAGCGAGCTCCGCACAAAGCGTCGGAGAGGGGATCCCGGCGCCCGCTTCCAAGGGGAGCAGAGCTTCCCTCCCCGCCCGGGCTTCGCTTCTTGCTCGAAGCTGGAGCCCTCCGGCCCGCGGCACCGTCGCATCTCCGCGGTCCGGAGCGCCTGGCCAGCTCGCCCGCGCGGGGAAGCGGGCCACGTTTCCTGACCGGCCGGCCGACCCCCACACACACCCCCCCCAGCTCCGCCTGCTGCTCCTGCCGCCGCCGGGGGGCGAGAGGGGGCGAGGGGGGAGCGGCTCTCGCGCTGCCGCTTCCGGCCGGGATCCTGGAGCAGCCAGGAGGAGGAGCAGCCGCCGCCGCCGCCGCCGCCGTCGGGGAGGCGAGCTGCCCCGGGAGGGCTGGAGGAAGCGCAGCTCCCCACGCATGGAGGCGCCGCCGAGGGCCCGGCTGGCCGGCGGGGGAGCCGCTGCGGGGGCCGGCCGGGGGCTCCTGGTCCTGGCCCGGCGGCTGCCGCCGCCGCTGCTGCTGCTGCTCTTCGCGGGCGCCGGGGCTGCCCCGGAGCTGAGTCCGCGCGGGAGGAACGTCTGTCCGGCGCCGGGGTAAGAGGCCGAGGCGGGACGGGACGGGACGGGAGGGGCTGGGTGGGTGGGTGGGTGGGCTGCGCTCGATGCTCTTGGGGCCGCTTCATCCCGGGCAGAGCCGCGGCGAAGCTGTCGCGCCGGCTCCCCCAACCGGAGCCCCGGGAACGCCGCCGACGCCCCTTCCATCCGAGGCGCAAGGCCGGGAAGGGCGTCCTGCGGAGAGAGGCGGCATCCTCCGCCCTTCCTATCCGGGGCTGAGGAACCGGGTCGTCGGTGGGGACCTCCAGCCACCCCGATGGGCTCCAAGGCGAGCCGTCCCTCCGCCGCTCCTGACAGCCCCGCCGCCCCCCATCCCCCCCGTGGCCCGGGCGCATTTTGACAGCCGCGGCCGGGACCAGTTTTGCTCCAAGCGCCTCTTCTTGCCGGAGAGCTCCGGAGGGGTCCCTGTGTGTCGTTCCCCCCCACCCCACCCCGGGCGGAGGGGCCCTCCGGAGTTGGAGACCCGGCTGAGCCGGGCTGGGGGGCGCCTCTTGGAGGGGGGCTAATTTGCAGCCCTCTTGGAAGCCTGCCCTCCCCTTCGCCTCCTTGCGCGCGCGCTCTCTCTTCCTCTTCCTCTCCAGCAAAACCCGCCGTTTGCAGCCTCAACCCATCCGCGCATCCCGGCTCACAAAGCCATTTCGGCCCCTTCCTCCTCTTGCAAAAAAAAAAAAAAAAAAAAAAAATCCCCCCCCCCGCCCCCCATTGTTCGCTGACAGCCATGTTGCGCCGTGAGTGCAGATTTCCAAAAGGGGGGTGGGGGGGGAGGGAATTCCACAGATAAAAGGCAGGCGCCGAGGTTTTGGGAGCGCTCCTTCCCCAATAAGTCTCCCCCCCTTTTTTTTTTTCCACGAGGTTCAAAGAACAACTAACACGGCGCGCGCCCCCGCCCCCCCCCCCACAATCCCCTTCCAAGTGTAACCTAAAACCCGATGGAAGGAGACGCTACATCTGTTTTTGATTTAAAGTCTTGCAAACAAGCTCGCTTCAGCGGAGGCCTTTGCAGATTCTGCGGTGGAATTTCTGGCTGAGCGTCCTTCCCCAGCCCCCCCCCCC
>JAKJMR010000159.1:274155-288036 GCA_024449315.1 Daboia siamensis
AGAATAGAATAGAATAGAATAGAATAGAATAGAATAGAATAGAATAGAATAGAATAGAATAGAATAGAATGGGACCTTGGAGGTCTTCTAGTCCAGCCCCTTGCTCAAGCTGGAGAACCTGTCCTATACCATCTCAGACAGATGACTGTCCAGTCTCTTCTTAAAAACCTCCAATGATAGAGTGCCCACGATTTCTGGAGGCAAGCTGTTCCACAGGTTAATTGTGCTCCCTGTTAGGAAGCTTCTCAATTCCAGGTTGTTTCTCTCTTTGATCAGTTTCCAACTGTAATGTATTGGGTTTTGTCTTACTAAAGAGTATCACGTGGGGTTAATTGCTGGAAGGTTGTTTAAGCAGGGAAGCTGGCTAACGGCTCCTAGCTCCTCAGAAAACCCGTCTCCAGCGCCACATTAGCTGCTTCTAAGGCAGCAATAGGTTGCTTTAAACCTATTGGCCACCACCTAGAGGCCAGAGTATAAATGGCTGCATTCGCAGCCCTGTTGCTCAATTCAGTTCCTGTAAGCAAATAAAGAATGATTCTTGCTGAACTCACTCGCCTCGTCTCGTCAATCAGGCAAAGAACCCACTATATAACACCAACCATTGTTTCTCGTCCTGCCTTCTGGTGCTTTGGTGAACAACCTGGCCTCCCCTGCCTTGGGGCAGCCCCTCAGATACTGTAACACTTTGCAAAAGGAGACCCCAGGACCCCAGGACGCTGCGGCCGTCATAAATATGAACCACTTAGCAAGCATCTGAATTCCGATCACATGACCATGGGGATGCTGCAACGCGTAAGTGTGAAAAGCGATCATAAGTCACTTTTTTCACTGCCGTTGTAACTCTGAATGGTCACTAAATGAACTACCTGTACCTGCTAAAAGCAGCCCAACTGTTCTGCACAAGCCACAGTTTCCAGTTCCTTCGAGAGTCAGTCCCAAATGTAGCATGTCATCAACAGACCGAAATCTGGTCAGCGGCCCTCACTTGGTATAAAGAGCCTGGGAAGTCTGATCCTATTGAGACCACAGAAGTTGGATGGACCAGGCTTGGGGATTTTCCATCCCCACCAAGTCTGAAAACGCCACCGCTTTCCGCAATTCCCCTGCAAAACCAGACTCCCAGATGGCAGTGCCACAGAAAAAGGTCTTCTGATTTGGAACAGGTGGCAGGGGCTGTGAATGTACCTGGCGGGGTACCTGGCCAGCAAAGTGTGCAAGGTGGATCAGGAAGAAGGCAAGAGCCACCCGTTCCATCTTCCGTGGCTGAGTCCCTGAGGCCAACACGAGATGAGTTCAAAGAAAGGGACTTATTATTATTATTATTTTTGTATGAATTGTATAGATAAATAGAAGTTCCGAGATCAACCCCAGCAGTTGCCGATTAAGCTCATTCTTTCCCTCACATCCTGAAAATCCACTTGCTGTTAGGAAATGGTCAGTGCTTTGGCATTATTAGTAAATCTCCGTCTGTCCTCCTGTCTATGCGCAGCCAGCTGAGGGAGAAGAGTTTTGGGCTGTCAGCTGTTTTTAGAAGCAACTGCTTTCCAAATCAGAGTTCGACATTTACTTTCAAGACCCTGCAAAAAGAATTCGCCTGCGTTTGTCCTCTGTCCATTTTTACTACTTAGTCTGACAGCAAAGACAATTTGATTTTAAAGTCTCCTTCCGAGGGAAATTCGTTTGGGCAGAATGCAGTTTTCCTGCATCCATTGAAGTGGCAAAAGACGCGTGTGAATCTCCTTCCTTTCTTCCTGCATTGTCTCTCTGTGCTCCTCAGCAGCTCTAGTCTCTCACGTTCCCATTCATCCGAAAAGAACCTGAGTCCATTGGGATGCCTTGTTCAGAGTGAGTAGTGCTGGAATAGGATGGGATGGGATTGGATGGAATAGCAGCTGGAAGGGACCTTGGAGGTCTTCTAGTCCAACCCCCTGCTCAAGCAGAAGAGCCTATACCATTTCAGACAAGCGGCTGTCCAGTCTCTTCTTAAAAGTGATGGAGCACCCACAACCTCTGGAGGCAAAGCTGTTCCATTGGTTAATTGTCCTCACTGTTAGGAAGTTTCTCCTTAATTCCAGGTTGCTTTTCTGCTTGATTAGTTTCCATCCCTTGTTTCTTGCCCTGCGCTCAATTCTGTATCTTTTGTTGTAAAATGAATCACTGCAGTTGTTAAGTGAATCACTCAGTCATTAAGGGCTTCCTCCCTTGACTTTGTGTGTCAGAAGCCAGCTGGGAAGGTCACTGATGACGCCCATGTGATGCTGGGATGCTGCAACCATCATAAATAATGTCTCAGTTGCCAAACAACCAAATTCTGATCCCATGATTGTGGGGATGCCACAACAGTCACAAGTCATCAGACCCATCATGAGTCACTTTTTTTCAGTGCTAACTTGAATCAGTTATTCGATTGATGATTGTAAGTTAAGGACTGCCTAGGTTAGCTTGCCTTCTGGAGATGTGGGTGCTTCATTGCTGTGTTCTCCAGAAAAGATTGGACAACCATTTGTCTGGGATGGCATAAGGACTCTTTCTTGGTCAGAGCTTAGACTAGAAGACCTTCAGGGCCACTTCCAGGCTTTGGATGCTCTGGTTTAAATGTGCATTATCAAATTAGAGATGGGTGATTGCAGCTGATCGTTAATGATCAGATGCAGCCATCAGGGAGCTGATGCAAAGGATTTGCAGTTGGAAGTTTTCCCTTGGCTTTAGTCACGTTGCTGTGGGTTTTATTTTCACAACTGGGCTTTACTTATTTTGGTATAAGCCATCGTTTTTATGTGTTTGTCACCTTCAGAGAGCAGAGACCCAACTTTACAATCAAGTTGCTTTCAGGGTTGCTAGGAAGATCACAACAAAAGGCTGTGGGATCTGTGTGTCGCTTTGTGGCCATTGTCTTCTCACTCATGATCTGAACGTGTCAGTAAGAAAGTTCAGAATCCCCAAATCCTCTTGCTTCGAATCTTCTTTAGAATGTAAATCTACTACTTGGTGACTTTGCAGCTAACCTGGAAAAATAATCCCTATGTTATATGTAGATAGACTGATGTTCTTGGGAAGGGGGTGTGGGAGGACAGCACCCCCCAGAGAAAGAAATATTTTGGGGAATATTAAAAAGCAGAATATTATATTTCTCAAAAGAATACAGTAATGGAGAAGGAAAACCCTAAAAGACAGAAACCAGGCCCAGCCTCTCTCCCCTAGGTAGGTCTGTAGAAATGCAGATTGGACAATCTTGTTCAGAAAGGTGGGATCCAGGAAGCTAGAAGCTGATGAGATTAGGAAGACAAAGACCCCTAAAATCTACATTCCCCACCCAAACTCTAAACACATGGCCTTTGGGACACATTAGGATTAACCCACCAATACCAAAAAGGGCACACTCAAAGCTCAGGTCAAAGTTCATTCCACAGGAACAAGAACTCCAAACACAAAAGCCCAAGAAGGTATAAAACCCCACCACTCCCAGCACCATGTGGTCAGCTGCCTGAGAGCCACATTTCTGTCTGGCTCTACTCTTCAATAAACTCCAACTTTCTTTCTAAAGTGGTCTCCATTTTGTTTACTCTCACTTGGACTGGATCCCGATGAAGATTTTTCTTTCAACAGGAGAAGTGTCGGCAAGGAGAGGGCTGGGTATAGAGAGGGACGCCGTGATGGAGGCGAGGAAGAGGCTTAGCTCTTGCAGTGTGGCCTCTCCGAGTGGCCAGGAGGCTTGGCGAGTGTCCTTTTGCTTGGCCTGAGATGTGAAGGCGAACTCATTTCCGTCTCCTCCACAGGTCCTCTGGATTTGTTTGTTGCCCAGGATGGAGACAGCAAGAGGAGGAGTGCCTGATAGGTAAGATCTCACCTGTCCTCCTTTTCAAGGCCAGTCAGAAGCTCTGCATGAGCCTCCATGGAGTTTTGGAGAAGAGAGAGCAAGCCTTCGTCTCCTATTTCCCAGTGGCCCTTGGGGGCATATAGGGGGCTGATGGGCAAAGGTTGGGCCTGAAGTGGGGGTGATTGCAAAAAAGATTCCTTGATGGTCTCTGCTGTGGACACACCAACTGCATACCTCACTAACTGCTTCATCAACCTGGGTCTGGAGTGTTGTGATTCTGTGCCAGCCAGTGGACCTGGCAGTTGAGTCTGGGGAATCAGACAAGGAGGAGGAGGGGCCTGGAGAGCCATCAGAGTTGGAGGAAGGCTCTGATGAGCTCCAGGATTTACAATCTGATGCAGAGCCTGGCCTCTCCACTCATGCTCAGGCTGAGACCCAGCTGTGCTGGGAAGCTGAGTCAGACTCTCTCTCTCTCTCTCTTTTTTTTTTTATTAGTTTCATAGGGTTAAAAAGGAAGGCAGGGAAATGGGGATTTGGGATAGGGTAGGGGAAAGATTAAGGGTAGGGGTTGGGGTTTCCCCCATAACATTCAATATTTGGCAAACAGCATGTTGTCTGGGTAAATATATATAAATAAAGATAATGAGCCTAACAATAACATTGATAGATATCATAAATTATGAAACATAATACTAAATTTTCAATGTATAATAACATTCTTAGTCAAATAGATTCAAAGTAGCATATCGCATTCCTTTCTCTCTAACTCGTTTATCTAGCCATTGATAAAATTTATTCCAAGTTCTATAATAGACTAAATGCTCTTCCTCTTTAATCTGTAAGGTTAATCTATCAATTTCTGCACATTCTAATATCTACTTAATACTTCTTCAGTTGGTGACTTTTTATTTTTCCAGTATTGGGCATACATAATTCTTGCTGCTGTCATACATGTAACATTAAGTATCCGCTCTCCTTATCATAGTTAGGGCCTATCATTCCTAAGAGAAACAATTCTGGTTTAAATTTGTTTTTTTAATCATTTTCTCTAACCATAAAGGTATCTTAAGCCAGAACCTTTTTGCTTTAGGACATGTCCACCAAATAGGATAATAAGTACCTGGTCTTTGCTTACATTGCCAACAAATATTTGAAGTATTTTTAAACATTTTAGCTAGTCTTACTGGTGTCATATGCCATCTATAAAACATTTTATACAAATTTTCTTTATATGATACAGCTTTGGTTAGTCTAATATTTCTATCCCATAGCTTTTCCCATTCTTCAAGCTCTATAGAATGACCAACTTTTTTTGCCCATATTATCACTGTTTCTTTAACTTGCACCTCCTCCATATTTAAGTTAAGCAATAATCTATAAAGTTTTTTAATTAGCTGAGTCAGACTCTGAGAACTCACAGCTGGAAGACATCATATACGCTCGCAAACGCCAACAGGCAACAAGAGTAGGACAGAGGGAGGCAATGGGGTGGTTCCAAGGATGAAGGAGAAGGCATTGAGAAGTCACGCCTTGGAGCTGCATAATAAAAAGGGAAGGCATTGGTGGTGCTGGTTGCTGAAGGCAACCGTTTGCAAAGGACTCAAGTTTCATGGGATCATGTTCTGATTGCCTTGCCTGTGAACAATTCTCTATTTGAATCGTGTTTTGTTTGCCTTTGCTTTTGGGACATTTTTCAGGCCTGTAAATAATATTAAATGGGATTTGTTTTTCCTTTGTTTCCAGCCTACTTGTTGGAAGAGGGCTTTGTCCTTGTGAGTTAACAAGGATTCACATAGGCTGGGACAGAACACTGGGGTTGCAGAATGGGACAATCTGCTTGCCAGAGCCAATTCACTGACGGATGATGCACTGTGGGACAATTTAACAATTCAATTTAATTATTTAAAATAAATTTAAAAATATTTACACTTTGGTCACTCACATTTCATTCTGTCCCTCCTTTTGTATCCTTTCTTTAATTATTCTGTTGCACCATTTCTCTAATACTAGTGTAACTCTTGTCCCGCATCAAGTTGTCCCGCACCGAGTTGGCCGTGGCATGTTGGCTACAGAGAATTGTCCCAGACCCTGGGGCTGAGATCTCTGTCTCCAGGAGGGAGCACACTGGGTTTATGCAGCACAATGAATCTGATTGTGCTGAATTGACCCAATTTAATTGTCAAATATATTGAACAATGTGCTAACCATATTGGTTCAGCTTGTCCAGTATGCTTTAACTGGTTACTGAATCAACCCGGTTCCAGATTCTTGTGGCATATTGAAGCATAAACTAACCACATTGGTTGGCTTTGCATAAAAGGGGGAATCCTTGGTGCTCTTGAGCTTAGTTGTTTGCCTGCAGACATTTTCTTATTCAACCAGGTAACATCTTCAAGACTAGACATAATATGCTAAGTCATCAGAGAAAACTCACCAAGGTTAATCCTAAACAAGACTAATAAGCATTGCAAATGAATGAAGCTTTATTATCAAAGTACAACATGTGTACAGTGAGATTGGCTGAGCCTCCCTTTGTGCCCCCCCCCCTTACACACAGTGACAACAAACCCACCATTTTATTACACCATGTGAGCTAATTGCACAACAACACTCTTTCTTTAACTGAGCTGGTTGAGTGAATTGTCCCATCTGGCCATTTCATGGTGAGTGAGTACCATAGAAGGTGGGAAGGAACCTCATCTAGTCTAGAATCTTTAATGAAGAGAAGAGTGAGGGGTGACATGATAGCAGTGTTCCATTATCTCAGGGGCTGCCCCAAAGAAGAGGGAGTCAAGCTCTTCTCCAAAGCACCTGAAAGCAGGACAAGAAGCAACAGATGGAAACTAGTCAAAAAGAGAAGCAACCTAGAACTAAGGAGAAATTTCCTGACAGAACAATTAACCAGTGGAACAACCTGCCTCCAGAAGTGGTGAATGCTCCAACACTGGAAGTTTTTAAGAAGAGACTGGCCAGCCACTTGTCTGAAATGGTATAGGGTTTCCTGCCTGAGCAGGGGGTTGGACTAGATGACCTCCAAGGTCCCTTCCAACTTATTATTATTATTATAGAATCCTGCAGGATGCACTTAAATTGATTCCCAACAGTTCACTGTCCAGCTTCTGTTTAAACTCCTCCAGTAGTCACCGCACAATGTACTTTGTTCCCCTGCTGAACAGCACTAGATGCCCAACCCAAATTCACTTCCTTGAAATTTCAGCCTCTTTTTTTCTTGTCCTGGAAGAAGTCTGGACAATTTCTTCTGCTACCTGAAGAGAAGGCCCTTGTCTCCCTGCAGCCTTAGAGGGCCATCAGAGGCCAGAAACCAAGAAGAGAAGGCAGATGAACAGTACAAACCACTTCCAGAAGCCTGGGTGGACGTGGTGAAGTTCCCAGGGACCAGGTCCTTTTGGGGGGGGGGGGGGGTGTTAACATTTACTATCACTATTGAGCCCAAAATTTCTGTTGTTTTGTGAGTTTCCCCCCATTTTATCACCTCCCTTGCCACAGTTGTTAAGCGAATCACTGTGACTGATGAGTTAGTCACCCTGTAGTTAAGTGGCTTCCCCCATTGGCTTTGCTTGGCAGAAGGTCGTAAAAGGGGATCATGTGACCTTAGGACACAGCGACCGTCATAAATGTGAACCTGTTGCCAAGCATCAGAATTTTGATCACGTGACCAGGGGGAGGCTGCAAAGCTCACAACTGTGAAAAGGGGCGTAATTCACTTTTCCCAGTGATGTTGCAACTTTGAACAGTCACTAAGTGAAGTGCTGTAAGTCAAAGACTAGCTGAGCAAAAGTTCTGGCAGATAAATCGTCATTTCCTGAGAGATTTCAAGCAGGTTTCAAGCAGGTGGGCTGGAAGAGATCTATCAGGAGGAGACAGAAGTTTTACTTATGTCCTAGAGCAGAGGCCCCCAACCTTTTGGGTACCAGGGACCGGTTCCGTGGAGAGAGGTTTTTCCGCGGACCGGAGAGTGCATGGCTTTGTGTGCTGCCTGCATCTTGCAGATCGGGCTTTGCCTGTTTGTGCAGACCAGTTGCTGGCTTGCTGCGGCCCGGTACTGGTCCACGGACCGGGGATTGGGGACCCCTGTCCTAGAGAACATACACAGTGTTACACAGAAGATCAACTAGATCTTTGCTTACTGCAGTATTTCCCAAGCTTGGCCACTTTAAGAGGCGTGGATGGCTGGCTGGGGAATTCTGGGAGTTGCGGTCCACGCCCCTTAAAGTGACCAAGCTTGAAAAACACTGGATTATAGACATCAGATTGGTCTTGTCCAAAAAAAGCTTAATGGTTGCAGGCTGCAGAAGCAGCTTTTCTTGCTGCAGACGTTGGGCTGACAGCCCCAGAGCCTGTCTGTGGCCTCCTTGCCCAGCTCCTGGATCCGCTGGAGAGCCAAGGAAGGGAGCCCATGGCTGCGCTTTGTGTGCGCCATTGTCTGCGGCCAGCAGCTCCCTGGCCCGGCTGGAACTTGGCCTCCAGAAGTTCCGCTTCCAGTCCTTTGCCAGGAGGGGAGGGGCAGAAAGCCGAGGCTGGCTGGGCGTTCTCGGGACTTGGAGTCCCAAGGCACTGATGGGAAACTTGGAGAAGTTATTTTTAGACTCTTGGTCAATGTGCTGCTGTTCCAGCTGGCGGAGGAGGCCTCTTCCTTTCCTGCCCAGCGATATTTTGCAATGCATTTGGTCTCCAAAGCTTTGGGGGTGGGGGTGGGGTGGAAATGGCCAAGGGCAAAGCCGCAAAAGAACGAAGTGTGCAAATTCACTGGATTGTGTGTGTATGTGGGGTGGGAATATCAAGCTTGGAAGCAACTGGAAGTTGCTGCCTCTGTTCTAGAAAGCCAAGCCAGAGGTGAATGTTTGGGAGGCTGAGGGGATGGTGCCACTTGTGTGCCTCCCTCCTTAGGATCCAGGCCAGGTTTCCAGGAATTTCCAGCTTTTTTTTTTTTTTTTAATGGGGAAATGTCTGTGGAGATTCTCTTTCATCCAGGTCGTAGTTATGCCAAAGGTGCCTTTTCGCGAGACTTTCACTGGACTTTCTTTTCTTTGAAGACGTTTCGCTTCTCATGCAAGAAGCTTCTTCAGCTCTGACCGGATGGTGGGGAATGTATAAATCCTCCCACTCCCCCATTATCCAGTCAGATCTGAAGAAGCTTCTGGGATGAGAAGCGAAACGTCTTCAAAGAAAAAAAACAAGAAAATCTTCCAGTTGCCTCGTGAAAAAGCACCTTTGGGATAATTATGGGGAAAATATTTCTCAAAAGTATTTTACGCCAGTTCAATCGCCTAATCTGTTTTTGAGATGATTAGCGGGAAATTGCATTTCTAACGTGCGACAGCTCACCTCTGCACTTTGGGGAATGTGCGGTTCCCCCCCGCTCCCCAGGCTGTGAATTCCCATCTTTTCTGGTCCACAGTGAGACCTGCCAGCCTCACTGAATTTAAAGAGCCCATCAAAAACCTGAGAAACAGGAAGAAGCTTTGAAGGCTGTAATTTGTCAGCCCTCCCAAGCCAGAGTCTCTACAAATGTGACAAGACTGGCTTTGAATGGATTGGCTAAGAACGCAGAAGGTGCTCTGCCCCCACCCCACCCCCCAGAGAGCAGATTAGAATAGAGCAGAGCTGGAAGGGACCTTGGAGGTCTTCCAGTCCAGCCCCCCGCTGAAGCAGAGAGCCTACACCATCTCAGACAAGTGACTGTCTAGCCCAGGGGTAGGCAACCTTGGCTCTTTTATGACTCGTGGACTTCAACTCCCAGAATTCCTGAGCCAGCCTTGCTGAGGGAAAAGGGAGTTTCCAAGCTGAGTCATGCTGGCTCAGGAATTCTGGGAGTTGAAGTCCATGACTAATAAAAGAGCCAAGGTTGCCTACCCCTGGTCTAGTCTCTTCCTAAAAATCTCCAGTGAGGGAGCGCCCACGATTTCTGGAGGCAAGCTGTTCCAATGGTTGATTGTCCTCACTGTCAGGAAGTTTCAGGTTGGGTGAAGATATTCAGGGGATTCCTTGTGGGAATCGGCAAATCTGGCAGGGCCCCATGGGCACAGAAGGGGAGGCATGTCAAGCACTGAGAGGCTGGATGGAGGCCCGGCATTTGGCCAGTCCCACAGCCCCAAAGTCACTCCCAACGGGCATCGGGGCCCAATGGGGCTGGAGAAGCAGCAGAATTTGGGGTTCAACTGGAGACACAAAGGCCAGTGAAGATGATAATGTGACTACATTTTGAGTGCACCAGATGGCGGTTCCTGGCTGACCGTGTGGCTGATCTGGGGTGGGAAGCCAGGTTGGGCCAGGGCTTGGCTGGGAAGAGGCCACCTGAGGTGTGACATGAGCACCAGACCAGGAAGGAGAAAGCGGCAAAAACACTTTCCTGCTCTCTGTGGGCTGTCTGTGAAATCCCCGAGATCTGAGTGGATACGTCATTTTTATATTTGTATATCTATAATCCACTTTCGTCTTCCAAAGGAGATCACCTAAACCTCAGCCAGCCGTGTGTGGCAGCAGCCAAAAAAGCTAATACAATCCTGGGTTGTATAAACAGAGGCACAGAATCAAAATCACATGAAATATTAGTCCCACTTTATAAAGCCTTAGTAAGGCCACCCCTAGAGGGACGCGGTGGCTCAGTGGGTTAGGACGCTGAGCTTGTCGATCAGAAGGTCGGCAGTTTGGCGGGTCGAATCCCAAGTGCCACGTAACAGAGTGAGCGCCTGTTACTCATCCCAGCTTCTGCCAACCCAGCAGTTCGAAAGCACATAAAAATGCAAGTAGAAAAATAGGGACCGCTATGGTGGGAAGGTAACAGCGTTCTGTGCGCTTTTGGTGTCTAGTCACGCCGGCCACATGACCACGGAGATGTCCTCGGACAAGCGCCGGCTCTTCGGCTTTGAAACGGAGATGAGCACCGGCCCCTAGAGTCAGAAACAACTAGCACGCATGTGCAGGGGAACCTTTACCTTTACCTTTACCTTTACGGTGGGAAGGTAACAGCGTTCCATGCGCCTTTGGCGTCTAGTCACACTGGCCACATGACCACGGAGACGTCCTCAGACAAGCGCCAGCTCTTCGGCTTTGAAACGGAGATGAGCACCGGCCCCTAGAGTCAGAAACGACTAGCACGCATGTGCGGGGGAACCTTTACATTTACCTTTACCTTTACGGTGGGAAGGTAACAGAGTTCCGTGCGTCTTTGGCGTCTAGTCATGCCGGCCACATGACCACGGAGACGTCCTCGGACAAGCGCTGGCTCTTCGGCTTTGAAACGGAGATGAGCACCTGCCCCTAGAGTTGGAAACGACTAGCACGCATGTGTGGGGGAACCTTTACCTTTACCTTTAAGGCCACCCCTGGAATACTGCATCCAGTTTTGGTCACCACATTACAAAAAAGATGTTGAGACTCTGGAAAGAGCAACTAAGAAGATTAAAGGTCCTGAGACTAAAACATATGAAGAATGGTTGCAGGATTTGGGTATCGCCAGAAGGACTAGGGGGGACATGATAACAGTGTTCCAATATCTAAAGGGCTTCTACAAAGAAGAGGGGGGTCACATTATTCTCCAAAGCACCAGAGGGCAGGACAAGAAACAATGGATGGAAACTAATCAAGGAGAGAAGCAACCTGGAATTAAGGAGAAAGTTCCTAATAATGAGGACAATTAACCAGTGGAACAACTTCCCTCCAGAAGTTGTGAGTGCTTCATCACTGGAGGTTTTTAAGAAGAGACTGGACAGATACTTGTCTGAGCGTCTCTTGCCTGAGCAGGGGGCTGGCTAGAACAGGGCTTTTCAACCAGTGGTATGGGTACCACCTGTGCTACATTGGCACCTGGCAGGTGGTACGTGACCATCCTAGAAAAGTGGTAGTGGGGGAGGGGAATGAGCTGAACCGGTGGCAGCACCACACAAGCCTGAGTGACAGATGGCTGGAGCTGCAGGGCTCTCAGGGCTCAGCGGAAGCACCAGGATCAGTGCTTCTTCGGGGCTGTCAGGGCTCAGCGGAAGTGCCAAGATCAGCACCAGGCTCCAGCTGGAGCTCAGCGCTGATCCTGGCACTTCTGAGCCCAGAAGAAGCACCAATCAGCTGGAATGTTGCAGCATCTCCAGGGTCTTGTGATTTACATTCAGATGCTTGGCAACTGATTCATATTTATGACGGTCACAGTGTCCCAGGGTCATGTGAAGTGACCAAAACCTGCTGCAACCACCCAGCAGATGGGGAGAATAAAAACCAAACACCCACCCCACCCTAATCCTCAACAGAAATGCTCACAACCATGAAAACCTCGGACAGGAGGAAGAGCGCCACCAGGCGGGCAGGCAGGTGTCTTGCTCGGCTGTGGCTTGGGGGGCACTTTTTTAAGTGCCATTGTAACTTCGAACAGTCACTAAGCGAATTGTTGTAAGTCGAGGACTACCTGTACTTCATCACTTTTTTCCTTTTTTTTTTTTTGGCCATCACGTTTTTGACACCTTGCTAGGTGACTGGTGGTACTCGGATATTGCCATATCCTAAAAGTGGTACAATGGGTGAAAAGGTTGAAAAGCCCTGGACTAGAAGACCTCCAAGGTCCCTTTCAGCTCTATTCTGATTGATTGATCTCATTGGGGTGGGGTCCTAATGTCCATTTGTCCAAGGGCTGTGCTGAGCTCCAGCATGGCTGAACAGACCAAGGCTTGGCATGGCCCCGGTCAATTCCGGAGTGAGTGCATGCTGTGTGTCTCTGCAGCTGCCCTCTGAAGCGTCCCGGTGGGACTGTGCCATGCCCCTCCCCCCTTTGCCTGTCTGGATAATAACCAACTAACCTTCCCGAAGTCCTCCACAGATGCACTAACCACCTCCCTAACTCCTCCTTTACATGCGCCCTCGTGCCCTGGACTGACGGAGGCTGCCCGCCATGTGCCAGGGAGCTGCTTTCTCTGCTTAACAAAGGGGTAAGTATGCCACCTTCCCTCTGGCGGGCATTGTGCCACCCCTGCTAGGTTGCTATTCTGTCTCTCCCCCCCATTTTGTCTCTGCTCCAACTAACGCTGCTCTAATCAGTCTCTCTCTCCATTCCTCGTTCCTATCACTTTGGGGGGGCTTCAGGCAAATTTCCCTTTGCTGCTCCTCTTGAGGGAGGGGCTGTTTGAGGGAGCCCAGGTTGTGATCTGGCATTTCTACCTTGGGCACGGCAGCCTGAATTGGCAACCTGGGGAAAGGTGAGGCTTATGGAGACCCCTGGGAGACACAGGTCACCTTCCCTGCTCAGCCATTTGCAATCTGCAGCCGCAAGTAAAAGGGTCATAATAGGATCTGGAAAAGCGTGGAGAGGTTTGATATCCAATCTGCAGTCAGTGATGGAGACTGTCTAAACCAGGGGTCCCCAACTCCTGGGCAAAGGACCGGTCCTGGTCCATAACCTGTAAGAACTGGGCCTCACAACTGGAGGTGAGCAGCAGGTGAGCGAATGAAGCTTCCTTTATATTTGCAGCCACTCCCCATCACCACCTCGGCTCTATTTCAGATCATCAGGCATTAGATTCTCACAGGAGCATGAACCCTAGTGTAAACTCTGCATGTGGGGGATCTCGGTTGCGTGCTGAAAAATCTTCATCAGGGTCCAGTCCAAGCTGGGAATAATCAAACCATGGAGACTGCTTTAGAAAGAAGGTTCCAGTTTATTGAAGAGGAGAGCCAGACAGAAAGATGGCTCTGGGAAAAACAACTGACCACATGGAGCAGGGTGTTCTGGGTTTTTATACCTTCTTGGGCTTTTGTGTTTGGAGTTGTTCCTGTTCCTGTTCATGTGGCATGCCCTTTGGGTATTCTGATGGTGGTGGGTTAATCCTATTATGTCCTAAAGGTCATGTCCTGCTTCCCTCAGGCTGTGGCTGATGAGTGTTGGATTTTTTTGGTGTGAGGGATTGTTGATTCTAGGGGTCTTTGTCTTTCTAATCCCAATTCCTGGCTCCAATCTTTCTGACAAGATTATCACATCTGCATTTCTGCAGACCTGGTTTCTGTTTGGGGCAGAGAGACTGGGGGGCAGGAGGAGTTGGTTTCTGCCTTTAAAATACTTTGGG
>JAKJMR010000159.1:295580-371975 GCA_024449315.1 Daboia siamensis
AAAAAAAAAAAAAAAAAAAAAAAAAAAAAAAAAAAAAAAAAGAAATTCTGTCCACAGTGCACACTACACACAAGTAAAACCACAAATAAGAATAAAAATTAAAAAATAGTAAAAAAATAATAAAAACTAAAAAAATAATAATAAATAAAAATAGTCACTAAATGAATGCTTGTGAATCAAGGACTATATCTGTATAGCCTAAGCTTCTCTTTGGATAGGGAAGAATCCCATCTTTTAAAAAAGGGGAAGAAGCACCCAGAAGCCTCCCTGCCAAGCGCCTGGTGGGTGCCAGGTGCCTGCTAAGGCCAGAATGATCCAGTGCTTCCTGCCAGCTGCCTCGCCTGGCCCCATGGCCCCTTCATGGCACTTTCGGCTTCGTCTCCACAGGTGCGGTCAGTGCAAGGAGCTGCAGCCGTGTACAATTGTGGACGGCCGTTGCCTGGCCTGCGAAGCTGGTTGGAACGGCACCAGGTGTGACCAGATCTGCTCCCTGGGCTTTTATGGCGAGGGCTGTGAGCAGACCTGCCCCCCCTGTAAGGACGGCCACACCTGCAACCACATCAATGGCAAGTGTTCCCACTGCAATCCAGGCTGGATTGGAGACAGGTGAGTGTCTGATGGCCCCTGATTACTGAGTGTCCTTGATCAGCAGTCCTCAACCTTGGCTTTGCTGGCTGAGGAATTCTGGGAGTTGAACTTCACAAGTCTTAAAGTTGCCCAGGTTGAGGATCCCTGTCCTTGATAATCTCCTGTTGGTGTCTCTTCCTTTGGCAGCCCTCAGGGTCAACAAGCCTATGGCTCCATCATGCACACACGTGACACTCTCAACATAGGCAGAAACTTTGGCATTCCAGATGACCGTTTCAAGGGATCACTCAGCCTTTCTTGGATCCCAGATTAATCCATGGCTGCTTCTTCAACACCTGGTTCTGTTAGTCCAAACTGCCAGATCCGTAATTCAAGTCTCCCTCTCAGCGTCTGGCTTTCGCGACTCTCCCGCTAGTCCCCAGAGTGCGAGCACAGCTAGGACTGGAATTTCCACTGCCAAGCAAGGGAGTCATCCCTGATCCTATGACTTTTTTTTGCAATGGTCGTTAAGTGAATCACTGCAGTGGATAAATGAACCCTATGGCCGTTAAGCAAACTTGGGTTCCCCCAGGAGCTTTGCTAGAGGGAAGCCAGCTGGGGAAGTTGCAAATGGTAGTGCAAACATTACAAATATATGCTGGTTTCCAGGCACCTAAAATTTTGATCACCTGACTGTGGGGATGCTGGGACAGTCATAAATGTGAGGACTGGTCATAAGTCACTTTTTTCAGTGCCATTGTAATCTGAAATGCTCACCAAACAAATGGCTGTAATTCAAGGACTCTCTGAACAGTTCCTGGAAGGGCAGGGAGACTCCCAACTGGCCTCAAAACTCACTAGCTGATCATCAGCCCACTGTTCTTCCCCAGCCGTCAACTCTCTGATGTTGTAAGGGCCAAGTGGTTGTGGGAAAGAGAGAGAACATCCTTTATAAATCCAGCACAGGGGTGTGGGAAATGCTTAGCCTTCCTGGGCCTCCCAGGAGTCGCAGTTGATCCCCAATCCCCAGTCCGTGGACCAGTACTGGGCCATGGCATGCCAGCAACTGGGCCATACAAACAAGTAAAGCCCCATCCACAGGATGCAGGCAGCACACAAAACCAGGTCCCCTCCGGTCTGTGGAAAAACTTCTCTTCACAAAACCGGTCCCTGGTGCCCAAAGGTTGGGGACCTCTGCTCTATGGTGCTTGGCATCTTTGATCAAGGATGAAAGACCCCAAGAGAAGATACGGGTGGTCCATTTGTAGAATAGCTTACATCCTTCATAGAACTGGGAAATTATTTAGAATAGAATAGAATAACAGAGTTGGAAGGGATCTTGTAGGTCTTCTAGTCCAACCCCCTGCTCAGGCAGGAAGCCTATACCATTTCAGACAAATGGCTGTCCAATCTCTTTGTAAAAACTTCCAGTGTTGGAGCATTCACATCCTCCAGAAGATGTGAGGCAGGTCGTTCCACTGGCTAATTGTTCTAACTGCCAGGAAGTTTCTCCTTAGTTCCAGGTTGCTTCTCTCCTGGGTTACTTTCCATCCGTTGCTTCTTGTCCTGCCTCCTGGTGCCTTGGAGAATAGCTTGACTCCCTCTTCTTTGTGGCAGCCCCTAAGATACTGGAAGACTGCTATCATGTCACCCCCATTCCTTCTTTTCATTAAACTAGAAAATTCCAGCAACTTTTCCTTATATGTTTTAGCCTCCAGTCCCCTGATCATCTTTGTTGCTCTTCTCTGTTCTCTTTCTGGAGTCTCAACAACTTTTTTACATCGTGGTAACCAAAACTGGATGCAGTATTCCAAGTGTGGCCTTACCAAGGCATTGTAAAGTGGTCTTAACACTTCACTGTTCATTTGATGATCTTCCCTGAAGGTGTTTGGCTGTGAATTTATCAGTTGTCATTAAATTAAGGAGTGGTATGATAACAGTATAAGGGACGCGGTGGCTCAGTGGGTTAGGACACTGAGCTTGTCAATCTGAAGGTCGGCAGTTTGGCAGGTCGAATCCCGAGTGCCGCGTAGCAGAGTGAGCGCCTGTTACTCGTCCCAGCTTCTGCCAACCTAGCAGTTCGAAAGCACGTAAAAATGCAAGTAGGAAAATAGGGACCACTCCGGTGGGAAGGTAACAGCATTCCGTGTGCCTTTGGCGTCTAGTCATGCCGGCCACAGGACCACGGAGTCGTCCTCGGACAAGCGCTGGCTTTTCGGCTTTGAAACGGAGATGAGCACCGGCCCCTAGAGTCGGAAACGACTAGCACGCATGTGCGGGGGAACTTTTACCTTTACCTATGATAACAGTTTGTTATGAATTACAGGGGCATCCCCAAGGAAGGCGGGGAGTCAACAAAGTTGAGATGGTGGGTACTACTGTATGATCAAAGTCCCGCCCCTTTTTTACAGGCATATATGCATAAAAGGGCGTGTGGTTTCAGTTGCACAGTTCTGACCGGCATCTTAACTTGTTTGGATCACTACCAGGCACCCTGTTTGTTTCTATTGTTTATTGTGTTGATTGTTTTAGGTAGATATGCTGTAACTGAAAACTATACTGCCCTGGAAAAGGTGGTTCTCAGGAAGGGCAAACAAACATTAGTGGCTTAAAAAGGTAAAAGGTAAAGGTTCCCCCGCACATGTGTGCTAGTTTTTTCCAACTCTAGGGGAAAGCCGTTTCAAAGCCGAAGAGCCAGCGCTTGTCCGAGGACGTCTCCGTGGTCATGTGGCCGGCATGACTAGACGCCAAAGGCGCACGGAACGCTGTTACCTTCCCACCGGAGTGGTCCCTATTTTTCTACTTGCATTTTTACGTGTTTTCGAACTGCTAGGTTGGCAGAATCTGGGATGAGTAACAGGCGCTCACTCTATTACGTGGCACTCGGGATTCGACCCGCCAAACTGTCGACCTTTAGATCGACAAGCTCAGCGTCCCAACCCACTGAGCCACCCTGTCCCTTATTAGTGGCTTGGCTGGATCCAAAGATGTGCTCCTGTGCTTCTGCAGACAGCACCCCAAAACGAGATAGAGGTAATCCCTAGCTCCCTTACCTTGTTTTCTCCAGGTGCGAGACCAAATGCCGCAATGGGACATACGGTGAGAACTGTGCCTTCGTCTGCAGCAGTTGTTTTAACGGGGAATGCCACTTTGAGACCGGGAGGTGCCTCTGCCGGGCTGGATTCCATGGGATCTTGTAAGTGACCAGTACATGGGAAGACTCAGCCCCCACCCCGCCCCCACTCCCACCCTGTCTGCCTCTGGGCAAGGCTGGGCTTAGCCAAGGAAGCTGGAAAACATCTGTGATCTTGCTTGCTAAAGCAAAACCAAAGGGAATGTATGCTTTTCTTACGAAGTCTATAAGACTGAAAACATAATTTATGTCCCTGACTTGCAGCAGTTTCCTCTTCTTTTCATGACAAGGTGATTTGTGTTCTTTAAGGGAATAAACAAATACAGGGGTGCCCTGTTTCCTGTTGGGTCCTCCTTGCTAATGAGCCACTTAGATCCATGTTTACAGCAGGGTTTCTCAACCTTGCCCTGAAGGTTTAACTCCCAGAATTTCCAAGTCAGCCACGCTGGGGAATAAAACTAATATACAAGCACTGAAAGAAGCAGGCTAACTGGGGGATTCTGGGAGTTGAAATCCACACATTTTTAAGCTATGGAGGTTGAGAAACACTGGTTGGGAGACTAGCCAGCCCAGTTAAATAAGCAGGAAAGTGTCACCATTTAGATACCATTTTATACACTTAATAAATGTCTGCTTCGTGCATAGACCTATATGACAATGAGGCGTAATTTCTCAACCTCAGCAGCTTTCATCTGAGTGGATCTCTGCTCCGAGAATCCCCCAGCCAGCTTGCTTCCATTGGTTCTATATCTGCTTCTTTTAATTCAGACTCAGCCATGGTCAATGCCTATGCGGGCCCCCAGAACCCCTTTTGACCATATCATGCTTGGGCTTGGAGGGGTGGAAATACTTTAAAGGAGCAAAAAGGTTAATGCGTTCATCTCACTTCTTTAAAAAATAGAAACTGATTTCTTCAATTTCTTTCCAGCTAAGGACTAAGAGTGGATAGGTTCTTAAGTTTTTCCTCCTTCCCCAAAATAAATTTATGATCCTACCCAGTGCTTTTTTTTTGTGAAAGAAAAAGGTGCCGGAACTCACACACGTCATACAACCTGCCTTACCTACCCTACAAGGTTCCATCAAAAAAAGGTGCCGGAACTCCGTTCTGAGCGTTCTGTGACAAAAAAAGCCCTGATCCTACCCACGCTCAAAGAAGAGCAGCCTTTAAACAATACTCAAATAGCATCTGTGGGGCCAGCAGAAAGTTGTCCCCCTATGGCTGAACTGAGAAGCACAAGATCTTTGTTTCCTGTCTTCCACAGTTCTTTAGCTTTAGCAGAGAAAGCACATCCTGCCCTTTCCACATGTTCAGTCACGGCATGCTTATTCAAGACAAAGCTTGTATTTATTGTCCTATTTTTTCAACAAATACTTGTTGTGTTTTCAGCAAAGAAAGCTGACTCCTCCCTCAGAGCGAAGGGGGAAATCTTCCTACACCCCATTTCTTTTCTAATTATATACGTAAAACACTATTCCTGCACGCTTAGGCTTCTCTTTGTGTTTTCTTCAACATCTGCTTTCCCAACCTGGTGCACTCATCAGTGTGTTGGGATGAAAAATTCACATCATTCCCAGATGGACTGCAGGATGCTTAATCAGCTCCAGCCAGTTTTTACTAGCCTGCTAAAGCACTGTTTTTCAACCCTGGCCGTTTTAACTTGGGAGGACTTCAAATCCCAGAATTCCCTAGTCAGCACGCTGGGGAATTGTGCAAGTATGAAAAAAAAACAACCACATCTGTATAATGAAATCACAAGCTTCAGGATAGTCCAGTGAAGGTCTCACGGGTTGTTAGTAATTGGCTCCAGGATCTGTGAAGAAGGCGGAAGCAGCTTCTGAATTTAGTTCACAGATGGGGCCCCACATCCCCCAAACCTCTTTGCGGTTCTTGAAGCCCTTGTTGGCCACAATTGCTGAAAAGTGTTAATTCCTGTGGTTGCAAGAATGGTAAGATCGGTATATCTGTTCCTATAAAACTATAAAAGTCCTAGATATTTTTACCAGTGTTGAAAGAAAAGTCTTCATCAGGGTCCAGTCCAAGCTGGGAATAAACAAAATGGAGACTGCTTTAGAAGGAAGATTGTAGTTTATTGAGAAGCAGAACCGCAAGATATGTGGCTCTGGGGCAGCTAACCACATGTTGATGGGAGTGGTGGGTTTTTATACCTTCTTGGGCTTTTGAATTTGCAATTGTTCCTGTTCCTATGGCATGAACCGTGTGTTCCTTTGGTATTCTGATGGTGGTGGGTTAATCCTATTATGTCCTAAAGGTCATGTCCTGCTTCCCTGGGGCTGTGGCTGATGGCTGTGTGCTGTGTTGTTGTTTTTTGGGGTGAGGGGTTGCTGATTCTAATTCTATCACTCTGCTATTGTGAGCTGTCAACTCTTGTTCCAGGGGATTCTGAAAGATCCTGTCTTGAACGGGCTTCTAAAGGTACTGTTTGCTCATGAATGGGGCCCGAATGGGATCATCAAATCTGCATTTCTACAGAGCTGGCCTGCTCAGTTTCTGTTTGGGGCTGTTAGGAAAAACTGGGCCTGCTTTTCTATCTTTAAAATCCTTTGGGGAAATATAATATTCTGCCTTTTTAATATTCCCCCAAATATTTCTTTCTCTGGGGTGAGCTGACTTCCCACACCAGATCGGAGGAGATGCAGTTATGAAAATTATCTTTTAATTGGCCCTTGGACATCATCAATTGTCTATAATCAACCCCCAAAGCTGGGACATTTTCCAAATATGTCTCGTCCTTTCTCCCTCCCTCCCTCCTTCCTTCCTGCTTTTTCTTTCATCCTATGTCTACCCCCCCCTTCTTCTTTTTTTCATTTTCCTTCCTTCCTCTTGCACAGCTTCTGCCGAGTTCCAGAAACGTTTGTGTAGCACATTTTGTACACTTGTAAACCAGGTTGTGGGGGGAGAGAGGCAATCTCTCTGATTTTTGTCCCCTACATTGCTCCGGGAAAACTATGAAAGGACTTTGACGCAGATGGAAGGGGAAGCCCTGGGACACACTAAAAATAAGTTTGGTGGAGAATTTCTCCTTTTGGCTTCTGATGGATGAGTGTGCTATTCCCAGTGGGTTGGGAGAGATTGCCTTGATCTGTTTGTGCCATCAGAAAAGCTGAAAGTTGGCTTAGGCAGTGCTTCTCAACCTTGACAAGTTTAAGATAAGTGGACCGTGCCAGGGAGCAGGTCTACAGCAGGGGTCCCCCACCTTTCTTTGCGGGCGGCCTGGTGCAGGGGTGTGTGGAGACACCTTTATGCGCATGCATGCACAAAGGAGGCCACAATTGCGTGTGCAATGAAAATGGGGATACAAACACCCGCATGACACTCATGCGATGCTGACGCCTGCCACCATGATGCTAGCCCAAGTGGGGGGAATGTGTGCTCATGGCGACGATAGCGCCACAAGATTGCTGAACCTTCAAGAACTCTCTCTTCTTGCTGGAAACCTATTAAAATGCAAAATTTTGCAGAACTGCAAACTCTCCGAGCGTCGTCTAATTGAAAACAGCACAGCAGGCAGGAAGTGCGTTCCTTTGTGAGCTGGCCAGCCTGCAGCTGCTGTGAAGAGCCAGCACTTGGCCCTGAGGAGGCCAGGATCCAAACCAAGGAAAAAGCTTGGGAGGTCCAAGAGGCATCAGCATTCCTGGGGGGATGGGATGGCCAAAGGGCTGCTTTTGCAGGCCGAGCCTTCTCCCATAAGCCCCCTTCGGCCAGTTTGGACCAGGGCTTGGCTCACTCGGCTGGTGAAAATCCTCAGCCGGATTCTCCATTGGTCCGATGCAAGTTTTGATGATGGATTGCCACCATAAAGCTGCTTAAAGCTGTTGAAAGAAAAACCATCAGGTCCAGTCCAAGCCGGGAATAAACAAAATTGAACTGCTTAGGAAAGAAGGTTCTGTTTATTGACGAATAAAATCAACAAGCATGTGGTTCTGGGAAAGCTGACAAAAAGGAGTTGGGATAGGTGGGTTTTTAAACCTTTTTTTGGCTTTGCATTTGAGAGTCTTCTTGTTCCCGTGCAATGTACTTTGACATGAGCTTGCGTGTGCCCTTTTAGTATTGGTGGTGGATTAATCCTATTGTGTCCTAAAAGTCATGTTCCTGTCCTTGGAGTCTTTGTTTTTTTCATCCCCTCAGCTCCAGCCTTCTCTGGGGCTGTGGCTGAAGGCACTTTCCTTATGGCCCAGTCTTTCTGAATAGGATTGTCAAATTTGCATTTCTACAGAGCTGGCCTGCTTGGGAGAAGGAGATGGGGTTCTGGTTTCTGCCTACGATTTTTCTGCATTATTTCCTTTGGGGAAAATATAATATTCTGTCTTTTTTAATATCCTCCAAAATATTTCCTTCTCTGGGGGGCAGGTAGGGTGAGGATTAGGGTTAGGCCCCAGCTGGGTCCCTAGGAAAGAAAGATCCTTGACTCCCATTTGCTTGACGCAGTGGCTCAGTGGGTTAGGACGCTGAGCTTGTCGATCTGAAGGTCGGCAGTTTGGCGGGTCGAATCCCGAGTGCCGCGTAACAGAGTGAGCGCCTGTTACTCATCCCAGCTTCTGCCAACCTAGCAGTTCGAAAGCACGTAAAAATGCAAGTAGAAAAATAGGGACCACTCTGGTGGGAAGGTAACAGCGTTCCGTGCGCCTTTGGCGTCTAGTCACGCCGGCCACGTGACCACGGAGACGTCCTCGGACAAGCGCTGGCTCTTCGGCTTTGAAACGGAGATGAGCACCGGCCCCTAGAGTCAGAAATGACTAGCACGCATGTGCGGGGGAACCTTTACCTTTACCTTAGTGGTTGCAGCAAAAGCAAGGCCAGAACTGAAGTTCCCATGTAAAGCATTACAGCATTTCCCCTTTTCCCCCGGCCCTCCCTCCCTCCCTCCCACCACCACCACCCGGTCCAGTCTGTCTTTTGTCCAGTGTCATGTTTTAGGAGCAGCTCGGATATTTAGTGCCATTTGGTGCAATTGGCCTTGAAGACAGGAACAGGCTGGTTCTCACACCTCTGGCTTCCATCAAACCTACAGATACACACACACACACACACACCTGGCTCATCTCTACCCTCTGCATGCCAATTGCCTCCTTCCTCTTCCTACCTTCCCCTAACAATTTGTGGCAGGAGGCCAGCAATGGGCTAAGCTGAAGAGGGCAGATCTGGCACTAGCAGTGTTATGTACGGAGGAGAATTGATATGGGCAGTTATAAATGGTTAACTGTTGTATTCATTTAAACTCTTAACTGTCTGTGTCATGGTTCCGATTTTAAAAAGTCACATCAAAGAGCACTGCATGATTATTTATTCTAAAAAAGTCTATAATGAGCAGAACGGAGCATCGGCACTCATGGATGGATGCCAGAATCTGAATTCTCCTCCCCTTGACACATCATATCCTACATAATCTCCCTCCCTTAATTACATGTCATAAATCACTTTCACCAATTAGTCCAACACATGAAGTTTCCTTTCCCTTGAAGCGCACTATTTCTTATCCTCTTAAAACGTCTGGATTGAATCCCTCCCGTGCTTTAGTGATTCAAAGCCAAACAGTTAAAGCAAAAGGCTGCCTCTTATATTGTCAGTGCAAAAACATGTCAATGTTTGCAGCATTGACATCCGGCCCCCCTTACAAAGAGTACAGATCCTGTAATGTAAATAGAACACAAGTTAGGAGCTGGCTTTTGGTTGGTTGGGGTGTTTCTCATAAAACTTTTTGATAAGTCTGTCAGCTTTCACATCGCTAGATTTCACCCAAATGGCTTCAGACAATGGGTATCCCTTCCATTGTACTAGGTACTGCAATTTTCCCTTAAAGATTCTAGAGTCAAGAATACGTTTCACTTCATAATGGCTACTATGAGGGGTCCGCGTGCCTTCTTAGGGGGAGGTCTTAAAGTGGAGGCCCGAAAAGGTTTCAGTAAGCTACAATGGAAAACCGGGTGAATTTTCCCCAAAAGTCTGGGGAGCTTCAATTGTACTGTGACCGGGTTGATGATTCTCACAATGGGGAAAGGCCCCAAGAATTTCAGTCCTAATTTCTTGCTGGGTAATTTGAGGCGTAAATATTTAGTTGACAGATAAACCTTTTCCCCAACTTGGAATGTTCTTTGGGGAGCCCTCTTTTTATCAGCCTGTTTTTTATAAGTCTCAGAAGTCTTTTTTAACACCATTTTCGTGTTTCTCCAAACCTCTTCCCACCCCCTCACCCATTGATCAAGTATCTGAGAAGTGGAGGGCACCTGAGGATAGTCAGGCATCAGGCTGAACTCTTTTCCTGTGGCTACTCTGAAAGCTGTGTAGCCAGTGTTGCTGTGAACAGAATTATTGTAGGCCACCTCGGTGAAGGGGAGGAGGTCAGTCCAGTTTGTCTGTTGGTAAGAAACATAGCATCTGAGATACTGCTCCACCATTTTGTTAGCGGATTCTGCAGCCCCATTGGTAGCTGGATGAAAAGCAGATGATAAGCCTTGGGATGATCCAATTAATTTAAGGAAATTTCTCCAAAATTTCACTGTGAACTGCACTCCTCTATCTGAAATTATTTGCATAGAGGTACCATGCAGTCAATAGATATGTTTCAGGAACAATTTAGTCAGTCGTTGTGCAGATAGGAGTCCTTTACAGGTGATAAAGTGAGCCTGCTTCGAAAACAGATCTATCACAGTCCAGATGACTGTATTTCCTCTACTGCTGGATAGGTCTACAATAATGTCCATAGCTATTTCTTCCCATGGTTGAGAAGGGTCTGCCATCGACTGCAGTAGCTCAGGGGTTTCCCCTGGAATTCTTTTCATGGTGGCACATATGGTACAATTCCTGACATAGATTTTTACATTTTGTTTTAGCCCCAGCCACCAAAATTGCTGGCAGATGAGGTGTAGAGTTCAGCCGCAAATAGTCTTTTTAAATTCTCAAAAGCTTTCTGACAACTCATAGTCCATGCTAGTGGTTGGCCAGGTCGCGATTTTCCCCCTCCCTTGCCCGTTTTGAGTAATTCTGTAAGGGGTAGAGCAATCTCAGCAAAAGAGGGAATGAATTGATGGTAGAAGTTGGCAAAGCTCTGGAGCTGTTTGCGAGTCTTTGGGGGCTGCCGTTCAGTTATAGCTTTCACTTTGGCTGTGTCTATTATGTCGTGGGCTCTGATGAGCAGGAATGAAGACACGCAGTTGAGTACAGAGAAACTCATTCTTTTATTAAGCTGGAACTGTACTGAGAACTTGGGTGCACCCCACCACAGTACATAGCCAGACCCTCTGGTAGCAATACTTGCCCCCCAAAGTTGACCAATTGCAGGACCGGAGATGTCCTGTCTGGGTTGCTGGAGAACTAACTGTTTTTGTGGTGAAGTACCACAAGCCCATTTTGATGCCCTCATCAGAAATTCTATAGCCAAGATAATCTAATCACAACTGAGTCTCCGGGTGCCAGCGAGACTCATGGAGTTGTGGAAGGTGTGTTATCTGGGAGTGAGTCACTCCTGAGCGGAGGGACTGCACCCACTGAATGGGACATGCAGATGGACCTGTTTCCCAGCTCATTGGTAACCGCTCCATCCAGAAACATTGGCTCAGGTCTACCCGGCCAGACCAGACTAAGGGACATGGGTCTACCCATAGCAAGCGGCTCCGAGAGCCCCGGTCTGCCAGCCAAGGGAGCTGGTAGACCGGGAACCACCGATGGTACTGAGGCATTCGGAGCAGTCGCGGAAGCCATCAAAGTACTTGCAAGACTATGTTCATGTCCTGAATGTGTGAACTATCTAGGAGGGATGGATGTTATGTATTGAGGAGAATTGATATAGGCAGTTATAAATGATTAACTGTTGTATTCATTTAAACTCTTAAGTGTCTGTCTTTGCAAGTTTGTGTTTTGAACGGGAAGATTGCTTTAAATTCATTGGCTGCCGCCTATTGGCAGTCCATATAAATATATGTCAAAGCGACTGTTAGAGCTGCTCCTGAGTTAAACTCAATAAACGTTCTGTTACTTTCCGCCTCATCAATGCCTCAATGATCTCAGAACACAAGCAGAGCACCGGTTTATAAACTGGGAACATCTGCCCTAATGGAGAAGGGAACCCTAAGCAAAGCTGGCCCAAGGTGTACCTCTCTAGGTCAGAAGCACACGACCTTCTTGTGGTCAAAGGCCACATTTTTTCTTTTAAAAACTGTACATTTGGGAGGAAAAACTTACGTTGTTTTGAAGACGCACCCACTTTTCACTTTAAATAATAGAGTAGAGTAGAGTAGAGTAGAGTAGAGTAGAGTAGAGTAGAGTAGAGTAGAGTAGAGTAGAGTAGAATAGATAGAGTAGAGTAGAGTAGAGTAGAGTAAAATAGAACCTTGGAGGTCTTCTAGTCCATCCCCCTGCTCAAGTGGGAGAACCTATACTATCTCAGACAAGGGACTGTCCAGTCTCTTCTTTTTTTTTTTTTTTTTTTTTATTAAAAAGTTTTTCAATACATTTTAATTATAACATCCCATTCCCCACCCCTCCCCCACCCTCTCCCACCCTCTTACCCTCCCTCTCCCCCCTCCCCCCCCGGACTTCCCAGAGCTAGATACAAGGTATAAAAATTAAAATAACCAATCAAAAACGCCCATATGCTAACAATAATAACTTATTAATTCTCTCGCGCTTTAGCTCTTATAAATTGACTACAAGCAATATATTTATTCAAATGCTAAATAAAACTTTTTAGTCCCATATTTATTCTGGATGTAATCGATCCATTTCTTCCACTCCACAATGTATCGTTGTTGAGAATGGTCTTTCAAATATGCTGAAATCTTTGCCATCTCCGCCAGGTTGGAAACTTTTAAAGTCCATTCCTCTAAAGTCGGCAGTCTTCTTAAAAATCTCCAGTGATGGAGCGCCCACAATTTCTGGAGGCAAGCTGTTCCACTGGTTTATTGTCCTCACTGTCGGGAAGTTTCTCCTCAATTCCAGGTTGCTTCTCTCTTTGATCAGTTTCCAACCCTTGTTTCTTGTCCTGCCCTCTGGTGCTTGGGAGAATAATTTGACCCCCTCCTCTTCTTGGTGGCAGCCCCTCAGATACTGGAACACTGCTATCATGCCACCCCTAATTCTTCTTTTCTTTACACTAGCGAAACCCAAGTCCTGCAGCCCTTCTTCATACATTTTGGACTCCAGGCCTTTGATCATCTCAGTTCCTCTTCTCTGAACTTTTTCAACCTCTTTTTTGTAGTATGGTGACCAAAAAGAATCCAAATGGGGAAAATCATCCCAGTTTTAAGAATGGCTGTTAAATCGGAGGCTACTTATTTATTGCTCGGAAGCCTGGCTGAGCCAGAGGGCTGGGTCATAGGAGCTCCCTCCCGTAGGATTTAAAGGAGATTTAAAAATGAATTGGGTATTTTTAGCCTTGCAGGTCACCCATTTGGCTCCTTCCACTTCTCAAAGCCCTCCCCCATGGAGGCTCTGGGGAAGTTAGATAAACCCAGGCTGCATCCTGCATTTGGCCCACCCACTGGACTCAACACCAGCCAACCAGAGCAGAACTGCTTGCTAGACCTACAATTTGGAGGAAGACTTTAGTAGCCATTAAAAAGAGCTAAGGGCCAGGGATGTCCATAAAAATCAAGAAGGAAGCCACGGCTATGACTGAAGCCCCCTCCCTTTTTCAACATACATTAAAAATGATGCTATTGCAGCTGCCAGATGGATATTTTCTTTTTTCTTTTTTTGGCAATCACATTCCAAGGATTTGTTTGCTCAGGGCTTGGCCTGGAGCCAGCCAGTTTTGTGGTTGGGGGCTGCCTCATTTTTTCCAGACTCTGAGGACCCCAATGAGGAGGCTGTGGTGGTACAGCGAAGGCACTGAACGGGCAGAGGCCCAGATGTTGGCTCTCCTTTGTTTTTGGTGGGGGAACACGGATACGATAAATCTTCCAGGGTTTCACAGATCTATTCTGGTAGTTATTTAAAATACAAATGTGAAAACGTGTACCAGCAAATTGTAGCCATGCAATCTTTATAGCTATATGCAATCTGTATATAGCTACCCATCATAAAATAACTCTGGGTGGTTTGCAGCCCATAAAGCAGCATAAAAGCAAGGGTATAAAAACTCGCAACAATAAAAATAAAGATAAAATCGGCTAAAAGCATACACAGGCTGTCAGCACAGCAGGGGGCTGGACAGCTCCAGGCTATAACCGCATTTGGCGGGAAAGCCTGGTTTGAACAAGGCTGACAGCCTCTGGGCATGGTCAGCTCTGGCGGGAAGCCAGGGTTTAAATCTATTGGCCACTGCACTGGCGGGAAGCCCAGGTTTGAATCCATTGGTTGGTATTCACCTGGGCAGGTATAAAGATACGCCAGGTAACCCCCTTTCCCCAGCTTCGTTCCTGACCTCAATAAAGAAGTGATTACCCAGCTAAGTGTCCGTCTCTGTGTGCGACCACGTTACTTTACACTTGGGATGCCAGGACTGACATTCCCTCTAAGGCAAAGAAGTAGGTGGTTGAGGTACCTCGTAGGCAGCAGCTGGGCTGGCCACAATAAAGAGTGCATGGTCCACTTTACAGCTTCCCCACATTTATTTATCTCACTTGCAAGTGAATCTGGGCAGCTAGAGAATTAGAAGTTACATGTTTTTTGCTATACCATACAACTTACCTAATTGTTGATAGAATTAAAAGATGGGAATGCCCCAACTTTTTAAGTACCAAGGCGAGAAGTTTTTCCACAGACCGGAGGGGACCTGGTTTTGTATGCTGCCTGCATCTCACGGATGGAGCTTTGCTTTTTTATGTGGCCTGGTTGCTGGCATGCTATGGCCCAGTGCCGGTCCACGGACCGGGCATTGGGGCACGGACCGGGCGTTGGGGACTTCTGACCTAGGGAATACCCCTAGAAGTTGTGGGCGCTCCATCATTGTAGGTTTTCAAGGAGAAACTGGAGAGTCACTTGTCTGGAATGGTAGAGGTTCTCCTGCTTGAGTAGGGGGTTGGACTAGAAGGCCTCCAAGGTCCCTTCCAGCTCTAAGATTCTATGTTCTTTGTTCTCCCAGTCCCTCTTTTGGTGCCCTCGTCTCTCTTCTTCCTGCTTAGAGCATCACCACAATGACAGGAAGCCAGGTCTGGTGTGCAGGCCATGAAGCTCTGTGTCCAAGAGGAGCCTTGCTCAGGAAAGTCCCACACTCGGGCCGAGGCTCTACAGGTCACCAAAAAGTGGATGCAGAGAATGGCTGAGCACTTTCTCCCGCCTTTGCCCACTGACCGGTAGCTGCCTTCATAGGAGCAGGTCAAGGGGGGAGCTGTGCTCTGCAGCCAAGAAATTAAAAGACGCTTGTTCCTGGGGAGGAAAGCCATGGCAAATCTAGACAGCACACTAAAAAGCAGAGACATCATCCTGCCAACAAAAGTGCATATAGTCAAGGCTATGGTCTTCCCAGTTGCAATGTATGGCAGTGAAATTTGGACCATAAGAAAGGCTGAGCACCAAAGAATTGAGGCCTTTGAACTCTGGTGCTGGAGAAGACTCCTGCGAGTCCCTTGGCCTGCAAGGCGATCAAACCGGTCAGTCCTAGAGGAGATCAACCCTGACTGCTCTTTAGAAGGCCAGATCCTGAAGGTGAAACTCAAATACTTTGACCACCTAATGAGAAGGAAGGACTCACTGGAGAAGATCCTAATGCTGGGAAAGATTGAGGGCAAGAGAAGAAGGGGACGACAGAGAATGAGGTGGCTGGATGGAGTCACTGAAGCAGTAGGCGTGAGCTTAAATGGACTCCAGAAGAGGGTAGAGGACAGGAAGGCCTGGAGGAAAGTTGACCGTGGGGTCGCGATGGGTCGAACACGACTTTGCAGCTAACAACAACAGTGCTCAAGCTCTTCGGCCAGGACACGCCTCCATCTCCTGATCCCAGGGCCCTGGTCCCTTTGGGGCCAAATGGCAAAGAAGCAGCCCTCCAGACCGAATCCTACGGTGTGTGGAGACTTTGGGTTTCACAAACGGGTGTCCTGACAGTGAGGACAATCAACCAGTGGAACAGCTTACCTCAGTGGTGGGATTCAAATATGTGAACAATCGGTTCTCCATGTGGGTGCCGCTTCCGGACATCCATTTTGGGTTTGGGCAACAAAAAATTAGCTACCGGTTTTGCCGAAGTGGTGTGAACCAGCTGAATCCCACCACTGGCTTACACCCCCCCCTCCCCCCAAAATCGTGGGTGCTCCATTGCTGGAAGTTTTTAAAAAGAGACTGGACAATCACCTGTCTGAGATGGTATAGGTCCTGCAGTTTGAGCAGGGGACTGGACTAGAAGACCTCCAAGGCCCCTTCCAGCTCTATTCTATTCAAAATTGCAAGGCTAGGCTAAAAGGTGGGTAGAGTTGTATATGAGTCAGTGTGTAATGGCAACCCCTGGAGTCTTTGGCAAGTTGCCCCATTGCCTAAAGTAGTGAGAAGGTTTTATTAGAAGAGGCAGAGAAATGCATATTATTTCTGTTTGGGCATCTACCAAGATGCCCACAAGTTGCAATGTAACTCCTGGGCACCATGTTGGAGACCCTGCCTTCGGTCAGGCAAACGTTAAATGTGGCATTATTCCACTGTGCTTTCCAGTAGAGCAGGAGTGTCAAACTCAATTTCATTAAGGGCCGCATCAGCTTTGCAGTTGCCCTCAGGGGGCCGGGTGGGTATGGCATGGGTGGGCGTGGCCAACTGGGTGGGCGTGGCTAGAGTGCGTATGGCCTACTGGGTGGGCATGGCCAGCTCTACATCATTCGCATCAAGGGTACCTATGGGGGCCTGGGCAGGAGTGGGACAGATCTGGGGGTCTCTGGCAGAAGGAGGGTCTCTGGGCCAGGGCCAAGGTAGTGGGGGCCGTTCCCTCACTGTTTCCAGGATGGCTTCGTGGGCCGCATGAAACCACTTTGCGGGCCGGATCTGGCCCCCGGGCCTTGTGTTTGACATGTCTGCAGTAGAGCTTCTCTAGAGTAATTTAAATTGGAGATTGTGGTGAGCAGCAACCACAATCCGCTCTCCAAGGACGGGAACCAACCTCTTTGGCCTCCTCTTCCTTCGCCAGCTGCAACCTCACCTGCCCAGCTGGCCGTTATGGTGCAAACTGCGCTCAGCTATGCGACTGCCACGAGGACTCCTGCAACCCCTTCACCGGCATGTGCCACATGGGTAAGTCCTTGGCCAACCTTCCCCCAGACCTTCTTGCCCCAGTTGGGAGGGTGAGGTGCAAGGTGTGGCCCAAAGGGGGGACCCCCCAACAGCCCCCTCGCATTGCCACAGTCACCCTCTTGCCTTTTTACAACACCCTCTGCAACACACACACACACACACACACACACACACACACGTGTCCCACCTCTCCAAGGCAGCTTGCTTGTGGCCCACAGCTGCTTGCTCTGCCCACTGACTCTTGCCAGCCTCTTTTCCCCAGAGGCCAATCAGCGGATGGGAGTGATTGGCGCCGGAGTCCTCCTGATCTTCCTGCTCTGCCTCCTCCTCTCCCTGTTGTCCTGCTGCTGCATTTGCCGCAAAAAGGATCAGGCCCAGGAGTGAGTACCAGGGGGGGGGAGAGCCTCTGGGGGGAGGGACCTGGGAGGAGGGAAGCTGCAGGGAACCGGTTTTCCAGAAGAAGGCCAGAAGGGGTGTTGGGACAGGTGAGGAAGAACGGGCCGGGAGCCACTCCCATCTGGCCAGGTTCCCTTGGCTGCCCAAATTCCTAAGAACAATTATAGGGAGTCCTTGGCTTACGATGACAATGGGGCCCAACATCTCTGCTGCTAAGCAAAACAGTTGTTAAGTGAGCTCAGTCCCATTTTACAATCTTTCTGGCTGCAACTGAGTGAATCTCTGCAGTGGTGAAATTGGTAACCCGGTTAAGCAAGTCTGGCTTCCCACATTGACTTTGCTTGTCAGAAGGTCGCAAAAGGGGATCACGGGATCTCCCAGGACACTGTGAGCATCATAAATATGAGTCAGTTGCCAAGTGCCAGAATTTGGATGACATGAACCTGGGGGTGCTGCAATGGTCGTAAGTGTGAAAAATGGTCATAACTCGCTTTTTCAGTGATGCTGTAACTTTGAATGTCACTAAACGAAGTCAAGGATTACCTGTAATCAGGGGAAGAGCTGTGGGTGTCCCATCAGTGGAGAGTTTTAAGAAAAGTCTGGAGAACCATTTGTCCGGGATGGGTTGGACTACAAGACTTCCGAGGTCCCTTCCAGACTGTAAAGCACTATGCAGCGGTATATAAGTGCTATTACTATCCATGCAGCAACTTTTGACCGTGGTCTCACCTGGTTGCCTTGTTTCCTTTACAGCATCCGCCAGGACTTGGCTCGTAAAAAATCTTCAAGGCGCCTTTGCGGACAGTTCAGCCAAATCAGCTTGAAGTTGCCTCGCATCCCGCTTCACCGTCAGAAATTGCCAAAAGTTGTAGGTAAGGATCCACTCCACTCCATAGTCCAGGTCACGGGTCCATCCGGCTAGTGGACACGAAATTGGGAGTGGGGGCTGATGCCAGGAGAAAGGATTTGGCCACACAGTCATTGCTGCCAGTGTGATGCTTGTGACCACTCCATGGGGATGCCCCTGGCATAAACTGAATAATTGCATGCCCGTACAGCAGCATCTCTCATCCTTGGCAATTTTAAGACATTGTGGACTTCAACTCCCAGAATTCCCCTAGGGAATTCTGGCTGTGGAATTCTGGGAGTTGAACTCCACTCATGCTAAAGTTAGAGATAAGAATGCCTTCTTAAATGAACAGTGCAAAGAAATAGAAGAAAACAATAGAATAGGGAGGACCAAAGATCTCTTCAAGAAAGTTGGAGAGATGAAGGGAACGTTTCATGCAAAAATGAGCATGATAAAGGACCAAAATGACAGGGACCTAACAGAGGCAGAAGAGATTAAGAAGAGGTGGCAAAATTACACAGAAGAACTATACAAGAACGAGCTTAACGTCCCTGATAACCATGATGAGTTGGTCACTGACCTTGAGCCAGACATCCTAGAATGTGAAGTGAAGTGGGCCTTAGGAAAGCTGAGCAACAACAAAGCTAGTGGAGGTGACAGTATTCCAGCTGAGCTATTCAAAATCTTAAAAGACGATGCAGTAAAAGTGCTGCACTCAATTTGCCCGCAAATTTGGAAAACTCAACAGTGGCCACAGGATTGGAAAAGATCAGTTTACATTCCAATTCCAAAGAAAGGCAGTGCTAATGTTCAAACTATCGCACTATTGCACTCATTTTACATGCTAGTAAAGTTATGCTTAAAATTGAATACTTTGGCCACCTAATGAGAAGGAAGGACTCACTGGAGAAGAGCCTAATGCTGGGAAAGGTTGAGGGCAAGAGAAGAAGGGGACGACAGGGAATGAGGTGGCTGGATGGAGTCACTGAAGCAGGAGGCGTGAGCCTAAATGGACTCCAGAAGATGGTAGAGGACAGGAAGGCCTGGAGGAACATAGTCCATGGGGTCACGATGGGTTGGACACGACTTTGCAACTAACAACAACAACAACTTGCTAAAGTTGCCAAAGTTGAGAAACACTGCCTTATGGAGAGATAAACTCTGCCGCCCCACACCAAAGTGTGAGTTTCCCACAGAGAAAGAAAATGCAAGGAGTGAGGCTTCTTTTGGTAGCTTGCCTCGACCCTGTGTCATTCATCTTCACAACATACAGCAGGGTTGTCAAACTGCCAGCATGCGGGTCAGGTGCATCATGTCTAAACCGCGCCTAACCCATTGCCGGCAATGGGAAAAAAAGTCACGATATGTTTTGAACACATCACGTGACGTTGCGAGTTTGACACCCCTGACATATAGGAACAAGGAATCACTTGTTCAGTGGTGGGGAGCTGAGCTGCTCATTAAATGGGGCCGGGAGACACCTCGGGCACCCCAGGCAACTAGATTCTCAGGTGACAGGAGTCTCTTACATGGGAAATTGGAGCCTCTTTGTGCTACTGGAGACTCTCGGCTTTTATGGTCCTCAAGGAGAAAAGGAGACAAAGCAGTAAGGAGAATGTTAGAAGTGAATACAAAATAAGAGAGTTGGAAGGGACCTTGAAGGTCTTCTAGTCCAACCCCCTGCTCAGACAGGAAACCCTATACCATTTTAGACAAATGGCTGTCCAATCTCTTCTTAAAGGCTCCAGCATTGGAGCACCCACAACGTCTGGAGGTAAGCCCTTCCACTGATTAATCATTCTAATTAATTATATGGACAAATTCTGGAGAAATCACACACAGAGCATAAAATAGGGCTGTAAAGGACTTTGTTGTTGTTGTTCAGTCACTAAGTCATGTCCAGTTCCTGGGAATCCATGGACCACAGCACACCAGGCCCCTCTGTCCTCTACGGTCTCCCTAATCCTCCCAACTGTGTCAATGACACTGTCAGAAAGGGCCTTAGAATCCAACCTCCTGCTCAAGTAAGAGGCCTATATCATTCCGGACAAATGGCTGTCCAAATTCTTGGCTATGTCTAGTTTAATGAAAAGAAGAGTGAGGGGTGACATGATAGCAGTCTTCCAATATGTCAGGGGTTGCCCCAAAGAAGAGGGAGTCAAGCTATTCTCCAAAGCCCCTGAACACAGGACAAGAAGTAGTGGATGGAAATTAATCAAGGAGAGAAGCAACCTAGAACTAAAGAGAAATTTCCTAACAGTGAGGACAATTAACCAGTGGAACAACCTGCCTCCAGAAGTTGTGAATCCTCTGACATTGGAAGCTTTTAAGGAGAGATTGGACAGCCATTTGTCTGAAATGGTATAGGATTTCCTGTCTGAGCACGGGGTTGGACTAGATGACCTCCAATGCCCCTTCCAACTCTGTTTTTCTGTTCTATACTATTCTTCTTGAAACCTCCTCCAATGATGGAGCGCCTAGCGCTTCTGGAGGCCAGCCATGTCACTTATCAGAAAGAAGAAAAGAGCTTTATCAGTGGAAATGCAGCAGGCACTCTGTTGTCAAGTGAGAAGCCTATGCAGGTAGTCCTCAACTTACAACCACAATCGAGCCCATTTCTGTTGCTAAGTGAGACATTTGTTATAAGTGAGTTTTGCCCCATTTTATGACCTTTCTTCCACGGTTGTTAAGTGCATCACTGCAGTTGTTAAGTTAGTAACACGGTTGTTAAGTGAATCCAGTTTCCTCATTGATTTTGCTTGTCAGAAGGTCACAGAAGGGGATCACATGATCCCAAGATACGGCAATAAATATGAGTCGGTTGCCAAGTGTCTGAATTTTGATCGTGTGACCATGTGGGATGCTGCAACAGTCATTAGTGTGAAAATGGTCATGGGTCACTTTTCTCAGTGCCATTGTAACTTCAAATGGTCACTAAATAGAATAGAACAGAGCTGGAAGGGGCCTTGGAGGTCTTCTAGTCCAGCCCCCGGCTCAAGCAGGAGAACCTATACCATCTCAGACAACTGACTGTCTGGCGGCTCTAGCCTCTTCTTAAAAACCTCCAGTGATGGAGTGCCCACGATTTCTGGTGGCAAGCTGTTCCACTGGTTAATTGTCCTCACTGTCGGGAAGTTTCTCCTCAATTCCAGGTTGCTTCTCTCTTTGGTCAGTTTCCAACCATTGTTTCTTGTCCTGCCCTCTGGTGCTTTGGTGAATAATTTGACCCCCTCCTCTTCTTTGTGGCACCCCCTCAGATACTGGATCACTGCTATCCTGTCTCCCCTATTTCTTCTTTTCTTTAGACCAGGGGTGTCAAACTCAATTTCATTGAGGGCCGCATCAGCATTGCGGTTGCCCTCAGGGGGCCGGGTGGGTGTGGCCTGGGTGGGCGTGGCCTACTGGGTGGGTGTGGCTAGAGTGCGTATGGCCTACTGGGTGGGCGTGGCCAGCTCTACATCGTTCGCGTCAAGGGTGCCTATGGGGGCCTGGGCAGGAGTGGGACAGATCTGAAGGTCTCTGGCAGAAGGAGGGTCTCTGGCCCGGGGCCCGGATCCGGCCTGCAAAGTGCTTTCATGCGGCCCGCGAAGCCATCCTGGAAACAGTGAGGGAATGGCCCCCACTGCCTTGGCCCCGGCCCAGAGACCCTCCTTCTGCCAGGTTATTCTACTGTATGTTGAATGTTTAAGGCCGGCAAAACTCTGCTTTGCTTTCACCTGTTTTATCTGTGCAGAGATCTGGGATATTCGCAGGGAAGTCAAAGTCCCCCCAAAAGCAAGCACAGCATTGCAAGCCAGCCTCTAACCTTGTTTGTACACGGCTGCAGCATCAATGCACATACAAAAGGAATACAGCTTAGATTGTGGTACCACACCCACACTCATATTCACACACAGAGAGAGGGAGAGGGGCATGAGGAGTGGCCAAGGTTGAGAATCAGCTGCTCTAGATATGTTCAGCTGGAAACTTGTCTGTTTCACGAAGGGGGGGAATAGTTGGCATCTGTTCCCTTTTTTACACCTATAAAACTTTTTACCAATGTGGGAGTTCTCATGCCTAAGAAAATAAAGGGGATTGGAAGCTAAAATATACGCAGAATGGTTGCTGGAATTGGGTATGTCTAGTTGAATGAAAAGGAAGACTGGGGGGACGTGGTAGCAGTCTACCAATATTTGAGGGGTTGCCACAAAGAAGAGGGGGGGGGGGCAACCTATTTTCCAAAGCCCCTGAAGGCAGGACAAGAAGCAACAGATGGAAACTGATCAAAGAGAGAGGCAACCTGGAATTAAGGAGAAACTTCCTGACACTGAGGACGATTAACCAGTGGAACAGCTTGCCACCAGAAATTGTGGGTGCTACATCACTGGAGATTTTTAAGAAAAGACTGGGCAGCCACCTATCTGAATTGGTATAGGGTCGCCTGCTTGAGCAAGGGGCTGGACTAGAAGACCTCCAAGGTCCCTTCCAACTCTGTTATTCTGTTAAAGTCAGTTGCTCCTTCAGCTTTTTCTCCATCTATTTGCCTTGGGTTGACATTGCCTGTGGACATCACCTTTATTTTTGGAACAGAGCAGCCAACAGGTTTTTGTCCCTTTTTTTTTTCACCTTCACCCAGCAACTCCTGGGATATCCATTATTCCCTTTTCTCCAAGTGGCATCCTCACCGTGTCTGAGGCTGTTGATGTTTCTCCAATCTTTTTTATTTCCCTGTTTTTATTTCTGCTGGTTCACAATTTCTCAGGATAGATTCTGAGTATGCTCCTGAACCTTTCCCTTCTTTAATGTTCTTAAACAAATCTCCTGTTGCCTCCATTCAGTTGTTAATGTACAATTTCCTAGCACTGTTTATTTAAATATGATTCAATCGGAATAGAGCTGGAAGGGACCTTGGAGGTCTTCTAGTCCAACTGCCTGCTCAAGCAGGAGACCCTATACCAATTCAGATAGGTGGCTGTCCAGTCTTTTCTTAAAAGCCTCCAGTGATGGAACGCCCACAACTTCTGGAGTCCAGCTGTTCCACTGGTTAATTGTCCTCACTGTCAGGAAGTTTCTCCTTAATTCCAGGTTGCTTCTCTCCTTGACTAGTTTCCATCCGTTGCTTCTCGTCTTCTGGTGCCTTGGAAAACAGGTTGACCCCCTCTTCTTTGTGACAGCCCTTAATATAATTAATGTATTATTAATATACTTTTAAGGGACGCGGTGGCTCAGTGGGTTAGGACGCTGAGCTTGTCGATCAGAAGGTTGGCAGTTTGGCGGGTCGAATCCCGAGTGCCACGTAGCAGAGTGAGTGCCTGTTACTCGTCCCAGCTTCTGCCAACCTAGCAGTTCGAAAGCCCGTAAAAATGCAAGTATTATTTATTTATTTATTTTTATTACATTTATATCCCGCCCTTCTCCGAAGACTCAGGGCGGCTTACAAGCTTAGCAGTAGAAAAATAGAAAAAAGTAGAAAAATAGGGACCACTCCGGTGGGAAGGTAACAGCCTTCCGTGCGCCTTTGACGTCTAGTCATGCCGGCCACATGACCACGAAGACATCCTCGGACAAGCGCTGGCTCTTCGGCTTTGAAACGGAGATGAGCACCGGCCCCTAGAGTCGGAAATGACTAGCACGCATGTGCGGGGGAACCTTTACCTTTACCTTAATATACTTTTACAGTTAATATTCTTAACATTTTAGTCTACATGTATCATGATGATATACAAAAACCTATATCTTTTTGTTTTGTTTTTTTCTGGACTTTAGCATTTGGTTGGGGGGGGGAATTTGTATTTTACTTTCCATTTTTATTTTCACAAAATCAGCAGGTAGCCATTTTATCTCTTTTTGCTTTCTGGCAACTTTTATTTGTTTCATCTTTAAGGGCAGCATGTATTCCAGTCCAAGTTCTACAGGTAGTCTGTTTATCAAAATCCAATCTATTAAATCTAGTTTTGTTTTGTTTTTCACTGCTACGGAATATTGTTAAGAAATAATTTTGTTTTCTTTAGTTTTAAGTTGTAGTTCTACAAGGAACCTGTGATCTGAACAATAGTCAGTGCCAATTCTTTTTGTTCTTTTTTTTCTTTTGCTGATTAAATAGAGATTTTCCATCTTTGCCTGCAAAGCAGATCATCAGTTTGATTTTTGTGTGTCCTGTCCAATGAAGTCCATGTGTCTTTTAGGTTGCTGGCAGCATTTGCTCTGTTAAACGCTGGATTTTCTTGGCAAAACACTATTAATCTGTTTTCTGCTTCACTCCCTAAAAGGCGTCAAATTTTCCTATTATTTCAGATGCTATTTTACTTCCAACTTTAACATTCTACAGGAAGTTCTCGATTTATGACAACTGAGACCAACATTTCTGTTGTCAAGCGAGACATTTGTTAAGTGGGACTTTTCTTACCATAAGCGAATCACTGCAGTTGATAAGTTAGTATCCCGGAAGTGAAGTGAATCTGGCCTCCCCATGGACTTTGCTTGTCAGAGGGGATCGCATGACCCCCTTTGCTTGCAAAAGGGGATCGCATGACCCCCCACAGGATGCCTCAAAGGTCACAAATATGAACCAGTTGCCATTTTGATCATGTGACCAGGGGGATGCTACAAAGCAGTGGTCGGATTCAAATATGTGAATGACCGGTTCTCTGTATGGATGCCGGTTCCGGAAGTTCGTTCTTGGCCTGGGCCACAAAAAATTAACTACCGGTTCTGCCAAAGTGGTGCGAACCAACTGACTCCCACCACTGCTGCAAAGGTCATAACTATGAAAATTGGTCACATTTTTCAGCAATGTAACTTTGAATGGTCACTAAATGAACTGTTATAAGTCAATAGCGCTGCTATTTGGTGCTATCTTGACAAGATGCTATGAGGCATCCTAGAAGCGTTCAGTTCCTGCTTGCTGTGCATCTGCAGCTGCAGAACCATCTTTCTATCGTTTTGGGTTGCAGCTGACACCAACCTCAACCCTTTGGGTTGTGAAGATGGCTGCTCCTTCTTTCCTCTGATATTTTTCTTGGTCCACAGTACCAAGAAGAGGCCCATTCCGGTCCATTCCAGTTCCAGAATGTCAATCTTTCTGCTTTGGTGATGGTTCACCCTTCTGATAGTCCTTGTGGGATGAAAATGCCTATGACCTCCCCTTTTGCCTCTGGGCAGAGCACCATCTGGAGATCTTTTTGGTCTTAATCCAGTGGCATCATAAGCCTCAGAGCTGGCTGTACTTGCTCTCTATGGTTCCCCAGTAGCTCGGTGGGGACCTTCTAGCCTGCAAGGCCAGTCCTGGTTGTGAAGGCCCATTCTTTTTGGAAGAGGGGAGTGGTTGCCCTTCCCTTCTCCGGTGGATCATAGGTTATCCCTCATCCATGAGCTCTTATCATGGGTGATCCTCTGGAGGAGATCTCTTTGGATATGTAAGTCCCGTCATCGCTACAGATCTAAGGGACAATAGAGGAGAATCTAATACCTGCAAAGAAGATATAAAAAATATCCCACAAAGTTAAGGGGCATCTTATGGGCATACCCTACTTCTTATGCATCTTAATAATTTTTTAAAAAAGCTAAGTAGGACAAGGTGAGGATTGATTCCAGATCATTGCTGCCACAAGGCAGAGGGGGGCAGGTTCTTCACCAAAGCACCAGAGGGAAGGATGAGAAACAATGGTTGGAAACTGACCAAAGAGAGAGAACAACCTGGAATTGAGGAGAAAGTTCCTGATGGTGAGGACAATCAACCAGTGGAACAGCTTGCCTCCAGAAATTGTGAGCGCCCCATCACTGGAGATTTTGAACAAGAGACTGGACAATCACCTGTCTGGTTCTCCTGCTTGAGCAGGGGGCTGGACTAGAAGACCTCCAAGGTCCCTTCCAGCTCTATTCTATTCTATTCTATTCTATTCTATTCTATTCTATTCCTATTCCTATTCTATTCTATTCTATTCACTGTACCTTTGGCACTCAACAACCTGGGTAATTATTATTTCTTCATTCACCTTTTCCAACTCTCACTGGGAAATACGGTTGTGGAAGATCCTGAGAGCTGCAGTGCCAAAGCCCTGGAACGCTTTTCTCCTGAAATGATCAGCAGAGCCGTGTTTACAGTAGCACGCTGGGGCTGGCTCCCTCCCCTGGCTAGAATAGAGGCTCTTTCTCTGAAGGAGAGGCTTGGACTGAATGAGCCTGTGTGTCTGCACTTCCTGGCGTTTACTGCTGGTTGGAGATTTTGTATAAACAGTGGAGGCAAGAGGTTTCCCCTTGGCCTCTGTCGTGCGGAGGGAGCTGGCTGGTGCTCCTTGCTGGAGCTCCAGAAGAGGAGAGGGATTGTGCCACACAAGCCGATGCAGATCGCTTAGAAATGGGGTGTGGTCCTGGCTAGTCCCATTGCCCTCCCCAGCCAATGCCTGGCCAGATCGAGCCAGCCAGTTTCGGACCCTGACAGCTGCTAGCCAGATGCTCCATTCAGGATGTGAAGACACAGGAGCATCATCACCTTCCCTGTGGCTGCATCTCAAGGCAGTGCCAAACACTAAAACAGGCCAACTGGGTTCCTAGAACATGCCCCTTGCAGTCTGCAAATCCTGGGAGATAGCAATAGCAATAGTGCTTCACAGTGCTTTCTGGCCCTCTCTAAGCGGTTTACAGAGCCAGCCTATTGCCCCCAACAATCTGGGTCCTCATTTTACTGACCTTGAAAGAATGGGATCAGAGCTGGTCAGAATTGAACTGCTGGCAATCAGCAGTCAGCAGAATTAGCCTGCAATGTTGCATTCTAACCACTACATACCATGGAAGGAAGGAAGGAAGGAAGGAAGGAAGGAAGGAAGGAAGGAAGGAAGGAAGGAAGGAAGGAATGAAGGAAGGAAGGAAGGAAGGAAGGAAGGAAGGAAGGAAGGAAGGATGGATGATAGCAATAGCACTTAGACTTATATACCACTTCACAGTGCTTTACAGCCCTCTCTAAGCGGTTTATAGTCTCAGCCTATTGCCCCCAACAATCTGGGTCCTCATTTTACCAACCTCATAAGGATAGAAGGCTGAATCAGAGCTGGTCAGAATCGAACTGCTGGCAGTCGACAGTCAGCAGAATTAGTCCTGCAATGCTGCATTCTAACCACTGCACCACCACACACCAAGATTTTAATGTTGTGGGAAGCCTACCAATAAACCATGGTTGAACCATGGTGTGAAGCCACTCAAACCATACTGGAACCATGTAGCTGTTGAAACTCACTCACTGTGTTCCCATGACGGGCTGAGCCATAGACTCTGAAAAATGTGCAGGGAAGAGGAACAAAGATAATAAAGGGTCTGGTGCTAAATCACATGATGCACGGTTGAGGGCCCTATTTATGTCTAGAGCACGGGTTGGCAACCGACGGCTCTGAAGCCGCATGCGGCTCTTTCAGCCTTCTCCTGCAGCTCCCAGTTTGCAGAGAGACAGAGACAGAGAGAGACACTTGCACTTCCCTTCTCTCTCTCTCTCTCTCTCTCTCTCTCTCTCTCTCTCTCTCTCTCACACACACACACACACACACACACACACACACACACACACACACACAAACACACTGAGTGGGGGAAGAGGACTGGCAGACCAAGGGCAGAAAGAGGGAGGGAGGGAGAGAGACAAAGAGAAAATATGAATATATGTGGTTGTCCTTACTGGACTTTTAGTAAATATTGTTTTTACCTGTTGGGATGAAGGAGAAAGGTTTTTTCCCCCCTCTTTCTCCTGTCCTTTTCTTTTCTTTTCCCTGCAATTTTTTTCTTTTCTATTTTTCTGTTTGTAGTTTTTATAGTTTGCACCAGCTTTTTATTTCATAAATACGAGGACTCAAATAGACATTTGAGTATTTTATTCGAAAGTAACCTTCGACCCAGCATCTTTTTTTGTTGTTGTTGTTTTTGGAGTTCAAAATGCTTTTGTTGCATGCAGAAATAAAATTTTGTTTTCTTTGTAGCAATTCATTGATTTCATAAATGCAGCACGCTATAGCTTTTTTATACATAGCATAAGGGTAAACACAATACATGCAGTGTCATCTTCATTTTAGATGTCAAAAGGGTTTTGTGGCTCCCAGTGTTTTCTTTTCGGCGGGAAACGGGTCCCAGTGGCTCTCTGAGTGTTTTAGGTTGCCTATAGAAGCGAAGGATCAGAAGAGGGGACATGGTCACTCTCTTCCAGTACGTGAGGGATTATCGCTGAGAAGAGGGGATTGACTTATCCCAGAGGGCAGGACAAGAAGGAATGGATAGAACAGGGGTCTTCAAACTTGGCCCTTTTATGACTTGTGGACTTCAACTCCCAGAATTCCTCAGCCAGGCACGCTGGCTGAGGAATTCTGGGAATTGAAGTCCACAAGTCATAAAAGGGCCAAGTTTGAAGACCCCTGGGATAGAAGCTTGTTAAAGAGAGATTCAACCGGGAAGTAAGGAGACACCTCCTGCCACAAAGAACAACTAATCAGTGGAATAATTTGCCTCCCAGAGTTGTGATTGTTCTGTCACAGGAGGTTTTCGAGAAAAAATTGGACAGCCATTTGTCTGGGATGTTATAAGGACTTCTGCCTTGAGCAGGGGGTTGGACTAGAAGACCGCTGAGGTCCCCTCCAGCCCTATAGTTCTATGTTCTATGTAGACTGACTTGCTCCCTCTTCCCCTCACTTCCTCTTTCCCATAGGATCCTTGGGGTGGCAGCACCCCCCCAAAAAAAAAAAAAAATCGCTTGCTTCAGGTTGGATTTACCTGCCATGGAGGCTTGGGCACCCCGATTTGTAAACTGGCTTCACAGCTATGCGTGATGCTGATTCTCAGGGCTTTGGCTGAAAGCCCCCAGTGAGCAGCTCCAGGGCTGCCTGGAGCCACAACCTGATGCTTCCCCTTTCCTGCCTTTTTTCACTCCTTTGTTTGCTTCCCCTAAAGCGCTCTTTGGGCACTTGCCAGGATCCACAATGGGGGGCGGGGGGGGGGGGCTGACTGCGGCTGCCTCCAGAGCCATTTGGTGCCCGGCCAGCCCCACATCCTGCATTTCTCCCTCTGCCTGCACCAACTCCAGGGCTGGGCCTCCCGGAGCACCCCTCAGTTGCCAGAGTGCTCTGGTTTCACCAGCATGAAATGCTTTGGTGCCAGGCTCCGTTGTTTGGCTTGGCACACAGGCCTTGCCGGACGTTCTCATCACGGCCCAGTTTCGCTGTGGAAGACCCATATGGCTGCAGCGGCCAGAGGGGGTGGGGGCACCAGACAGAGCTGCAGGCAAGGCAGGGCACTCCACTTCTCCTGCTTTGCCTTCCTTCCTTTCTTTCATTTCTGTTTTCTTTCCTTCCTTCCTTCCTTCCTGATTTTTCTTTCTTTCCTGATTTCTTTCTTCCTTCCTTCTTTCCTTCCTTATGATTTCTTCCTTCCTTCCTTTCATTTCTTTTTTCTTTTTCTTTCCTTCCTTCCTTCCTGATTTTTCTTTCTTTCCTGATTTCTTCCTTCCTTCCTTCCTTCCTTCCTTCCTTCCTTCCTTCCTTCCTTCCTTCCTTCCTTCCCCATCCGAACCATATCCATGCTTAGTGTCATTCCAGAGAGGAAGGATGGCACCCTTGTATCCAGCAGGATTCTCCTGCGACAGGAGCTCTCTCTGTCCCCAGCTTAAGAGTCTGGCTGCCTCTGACCATTCCTAGTGCGCTGGGAAGCCTTGGCACGGCTGCTCATGCGCCTCTTTCCCTTTCTTATGGGCAGTTGAAGATTTCTTGCGAAGGTTCCCCCCACCCCAGCCCGCCTGCCTTAGAGGAAGTGAAGATGGAATAACCCTCCATTCCTGCTCTGGAAGATAAAGGGGAGAATCCTGGGCTGCAGTTCCGAAGCCTGGTTGTCCTGTGTCCGGCTGTGAGCACCAAAGGTGGTTATGCCGGTTTCCGCAGCCTTCGCCTCCTCCTGCCTTCCACAGAGGGGAGCCTCAGAGCTGCTCGGTCTCTAAAGCATCTCTCTGGGCCGCTGTTTGCAGCAGAACAAACACTTGGGCAGGCGAGGCGAGAGGCCCACAGGAAAGCCTTCTCCAGCCACTCTCAGCACCATTTATTTGGCGGTGACTCACCCAGAACCAGAGGTCTGAAGGCATCGGAAGCGCTGCTTCCCCACCCCCCACCCCCAGGTTTGCTGCACACAGAGCCCCTTCTGTTGGGCTTGCCTGGAGCATCACTGCCGGAGCAGCTCAGAGCCTGGGCAGCTTTTGTGCCATCTCAGTTAAGGGATAATCAGGGACTGGGGAGGTAACACACACACACACGCACATACACAATTAAGAGCTTGAAAGAGCTGGGCCAACCCTACTCCTCTGCCCAAGGAGGCAAGTTACTTCCCTGCTGTGCTGAGGGCTTAAGAATGTCTTCTGGATTTCTTTTGGCAAAGTTTCTGAGCTTGCAGAATTTGCTTGTTTGAGGGAGGGGGATGTACAGGTAGTCCTCGGCTTACGACCACAATTGAGTCCATAATTTCTGTTGTTTAGTGAAACATTTGTTCAGTGCCTTTGGCCCCATTTTAGACCTTTCTCACCGCAGTTGCGAAGGGGATCGCCGCAATAGATACAGTATGTTAATAAGACTGTTGTTAAGTGGATTTGGCTGCCTCGTTTATTTTGATTGTCAGAAGGGGATGATGTGGCCTTGCGACACATGAACGGTCATAAGCATGAGTCAGTTGCCAAGTGTCTGAATTTTGATCACGTGACCACCAGGACGCTACAAACGTGTGTGAAAAATAAGTCCCCTTTTCAGTGCCGTTGTGACTTTAAACAGTCACTAAATGATCTGTTGTAAGGAGTTAGCTATATTGCTGGTGGTGTTACTCTTTGCTACCATCTCCCCATCAGTCCACAGCCTCCCTGGCTGCCCACAGTTTCCGGTCTGAGAAAGCCCTTTTCCAATTCTAGATCCTCTCCCAGAGGCCTGGAGGACTCTTAGCTGCGCTTTTCTGGACAGAGAACAGCCCTGATGTTGCTCCCCGGATCTGTTGGAGCTCCTCTCCCAGCCTTGGAGTCACAACCTGGAGTAGGAGCACTTTGGCCTTGACTTTCCATGTCCTCTCCAGTTCCTCCTCAGGCTCTGCTATGGATAGGATAGGATAGGATAGGATAGGATAGGATAGGATAGGATAGGATAGGATAGAATAGGACAGGACAGGACAGGACAGGACAGGACAGAATAGAGAATAGAATTAGAATAGAATAGAATAGAATAGAATAGAATAGAATAGAATAGAATAGAATAGAATAGAATAGAATAGAATATTCAATAGAATAGAATATTCAACAGAATAGAATAGAATAGAATATTCAATAGAATAGAATATTCAATAGAATAGAATAGAATAGAATATTCAATAGAATAGAATAGAATAGAATAGAATAGAATAGAATAGAATAGAAGCTGGAAGGGACCTTGGAGGTCTTCTAGCCCAGCCCCCTGCTCAACCTTCTAACCTTCTCACATTCCTTCTTCCTGGGATTGTTGTCAGTTGGCATTGCTACATCTACAACCCCCACTGTCTTCTCTGTGTGTGTAGGTCTCCATCAGAAGCTTTGACTCAGTTTCAGGAAAACAGACAAACTAAAGCAGGGCAAAAATCCGCTGCAAAAACCAACCACTATCTCAGCATCATCCGTTCTCAAATAGATGCACTTAAGGTAAACAGGATTCCTTCCAGTAGATGCCCACATGGACATCAGTTGTATATTTTCCTGGCCTTCTGTGGCCACTTTCAGTGTTCCCAACAGAAGTTACACGGATGCCCAAAGTCATTCCCAAAGCAAACTCTGCTCCTGAAAGACAGATCTCCGCCCAACGCTGCAAATGGAACTTAGATTTCTCTTGACTGTTGTTTGTTCTCCAAGCTTGTTTCAATATAATTTCTCAACATTTTGTTACCAGACTAGGTGACCTCATCAAGAGGATTTTCTTGTCCTATTTTCCTCAGCTTATAAATATCTTGTGGGCCAGAGTGGTCAGTTGATCGTGCAATTGGTCATTTGTTTGGAGTTATATTTGAATTCTGAGCACCTGATTGGTTCTTTTGTTGATTGGCAGTTCAAATGGTCCGGTTTCTTACCCATTCACATACTGGATCTAGATCAAGATGCTTGTTAACTGCTCCTTTGGTAGGATAACAGGGGTGTGGCGGGTGTTAGCATGCCAGATTGTTTTTGTTCCTTCCCAGTCAAACTGCTGTTGTTTATCACCAATGTGGTTTAAAATCGGGGATTTTTGGCCATACCATTTAACTGCCCAAAGAAGGGGGTCTTCCGCATTTAGGGATCCTCTGGGCTTCCCACGTTTCATGCAGGAGGACTCCTATTTTTCGTACAAAACCAACCGTGTAAGGCAGGTGAAGCTGGCCCAGGGAGCTGCTGGGGCTGAAAGGGAACCAGGGCCTGGCCCAGCGCCCTCCCCACTACCCTGCCTGGCTATTTGAGAAGAGCCGGCCCCAGTCACCCCACGGGTGTATGTGGCTGAGGGACTGGCACAGGGAGATCCTGGGTCTGCAACAAGACTTGAACCTGGGATTCCCCGTTCTTGCATCTCCTCCCCCCCCCCCACGGCTCTGGGGCCAAGAGGAAGGGCCTGGCCAGGGGAACACCTGCTCTCCCCACTCCCGGCCTAGCATCTTCCCCGCAGTGGCTCTCAGATGAGGTGGCCCCCTGATCCTGGGACAGCCCAAAAAAGCCGTGCCTTGTTTTTCAAAAAGGACCACCGCAATACAGGAGGATGATCTAGATGGCCTTAAAGGGAGATGACTGACAAAAAATAGTAATCAGCCAAATACAGCATTTATCCTGCTGGTTAGTTTTTCATAATAACCAAGCTTAGCATATTGTGTGAACGCAGCTGGTGAATCTCTCACTGACTTGCTTAAACATGTAGTTGTTATTTAACACACACCATTAAGACCAGCAACTTGGTCGCTAAACAAAGTGTTCATTAAGTGAAACCATGACTGCTTTTGATCTTACTTCAGCTTTACAGACCTGCAAAGGTAGTAAATGTGGATCATAAACTTACTTTTCCATCACTGCCATAGCTGTGAAGAATTGCTAAGTAAGGCAGTCACTAATAACTTTGGCTCAGTCCCTCAGTTTCAGCTGAGACATCAGATAGTGGTTTATGAACATAAAATGAAAGGCGAAATATTATCTTCGCTTTGAGTTCCCGGATGCAAGTGGCTTTCTGATTTCATTTGTGGTGGAAAAGATCTTGACATACTTGAACAATGGGCCTATCCAACAACATGAAATTTAATGTGGAGAAAAGCAAAGTTTTACCCTAGGCAGGAAAAAAACAAAGATACAGGTACTGATTAGGTGAAACCTGGCTCAAAAACAGTAACTGTGAGAGGGACCTTAGAATTATAATCCCTTAGACATGAGCCAGCGGTGTGTGGCGGCAGCCAAAAAAGCTAATACAGTCCTTGGCTGTGTAAACAGAGGCATAGAATCAAAATCATGTGAAGTATTAGTACCAATTTATAAAACCTTAATGAGGCCCCACCAGGAATACTGCATCCAGTTTTGGTCACCACATTAAAAAAAGATTAAGATTGAGGGGCTGCCACAAAGAGGAGGGGGTCAACTTATTTTCCAAAGCACCAGAAGGCAAGACGAGAAACAGTGGATGGAAACTAACCAAGGAGAGAAGCAACCTGGAAATAAGGAGAAATTTCCTAACAGTGAGGACAATTAACCAGCGGAACAGCTTTGCTTTCAGATGTTGTGGGTGCTTCATCACTGGAGGTTTTTAAGGAGAGACTGGACAGCCACTTGTCCAAAATAGTATAGGTCTCCTGTTTGAGAAAGGGGTTGGACTAGAAGACCTCAAAGGTCCCTTCCAGTTCTATTCTGATTGATAGATAGATAGATAGATAGATAGATAGATAGATAGATAGATAGATAGATAGATAGATAGATAGATAGATTGAACCTCCCTTTTCCACCCTCTCCATGTCTTGCAGTGGCTCATCATGACCTGGAGAATACACTGAACTGCAGCTTCATTGAACCTCCATCTGTGGTTGATCAGCCGTCACCCTCCTGGTCGTCCAGAGGCTCCTTCTCTTCCTTCGATACCACAGACGAAGGACCCGTCTACTGTGTGCCCCACGAAGGTCAGTGGAACTCCTGGCATGACCCAGACTCTGATCAGAACTGGCCACTGAAAGTGAAAGTCAGTGGTCACAAGAGCAGAGATTAGTCCCAAAAAGGGTATCATTTCCTTGGCTGGTTATTAGGAAAAGTTGGGATAGCAAAAAAAAAAAAAAAAAGCCCTGTAAGAGTATATGTGTGCGTACACACACACACACACACACACACACACACACACACACACACACACATTGCTGGAGACCCAATGCCAAGGTTGGACCACCACTGTCTAAAAGTGCCCCAAATGCAATCAAAAATACCTTTAAAAAAAATCAAACTCAGAATAACCCAAAGAGAAAACACAGGTGCAAAGCAGCCCCCACCACTTGACTCCTCCTGAAAGCCCCTGGTCTCATCTACCAGGCATCAGAGAAGACCCCTTTTCTCAGGGACGGTCAATTTTGACAAGGGTCCTACCAATCAGATTGGCTCTGCCTTCCTTATATTGGGAGAGGAAAAAAGCCATGCTCCTTAACTTCTGCGGTTTCTCTCCAAGGGAAGCTGGGAGTTGGAGTTCAAGTATGCTAAAATTCCCAGCTCACAAGAGCCTTGCTACAGAATTAGTCCTGTGGACCAGTACCAGGTCACAGCATGCCAGCAACGGTCCGCACAAACAAGCAAAGCCCCATCCACAAGATGCAGGTAGCACACAAAACCAGGCCCCCTCCGGTCCGGGGAAAAACCTCTCTCCACGGAACCGGTCCCTGGTGCCCAAAAGGTTTGGGGGCCTCTGCTTTAGAGAGAACAGGAGGGCCGCTGAGCATGCTGAATTCAAGATTTTGACGTGGCAAAGTTTCCCTCGAACAGCACATTGCAAAGGGCTGGACTGAGACTTCCTTGAATAATGTATCACTCTTGAGAAACCAGGCAGGGATCAAAGCAAGATCAAAGCATCACTTTTTAATCTTACACAGGCAGTCCTAGATTTTACGGCCACAACTGAGCCCAAAATTTCTTTTACTAAGTGAGGCAGCTGTTAAGTGAGTTTTGTCCCATTTTACAACTTCCCTTGCCACTGTTGTTAAGGAATCACTGCAGTTGCTAAGTTAGTAACACGGTTTTATTTATTTTATTTTATTTATTTTATTTTAATCCCATTTATATCCCGCCCTTCTCCAAAGACTCAGGGCGGCTTACAAGCTTAGCAGTAGCCTTCATTCTATGTATATGCCTGCTTATTAGGGCTTTCACACACACCCCAAGCAGCAGTATTACAAAGTCAGCTTATTGCCTCCAACAATCTGGCTCCTCATTTTACCTACTTTGGAAGGATGGAAGGCTGAGTCAACCTTCAGCTGGTGGGACTCAAACCTGCACTAATTGCAGGCAGCTGGTGTTACTTAAAGAGGCATTAGCCCACTGCTCCACCAAGGCTCCTTGGTTGTTAAGTGAATCAGGCTTCCCCTGTGAAGTCTGCTTGTCAAAAGGTTGCAAAAGGGGATCACGTGACCCCCAGGACACTTCAACTGTCATAAATATGGGTCAGTTGACAAGCATCTGAATTTTGATCATGTGACCATGGGGACGCTGCAATGGTTGGAAGTGTGAAAAATAGTCCCAAGTCACTTTTTCCAGTGATGTTGTAACTTTGAATGGTCACTAAGGGAACGATTATAAGTTGAGGACAACCTACAAAACAAATGTGCAAAACTTTCTTGTGATCCTGATGATGTTGCCTCTCACTTTGGCTGCTGAAACCTCTTCCAAAGGTTTGTTTCTTTAACACAGACTGGGCCCTCTTTTGCAAAACTGAGGACTAGGATGCTGATAAAAATAGAACCTGGAAGGGATCTTGGAGGTCTTCTAGTCCAACCCCTTGCTCAAACAAGAGGCCCTATACCAATTTAGACAGGCGGCTGTCCAGTCTTTTCTTAAAAACCTCCAGTGATAGAGCAGCCAGTGGAGGCAGGTTGTTCCACTGGTTAATTGTCCTCACTGCTAGGAAGTTTCTCCTTAATTCTAGGTTGCTTCTCTCCTTGATCAGTTTCCATCCATTGTTTCTTGTCCTTCCCTCCAGTGCTGTGGTGAATAATTTGACCCCCTCTTCCTTGTGGCACCCCCTCAGATACTGGAATAGTGCTATCATGTCACCCCTGTTTCTTATTTCCTTTAAACTAGCCAAAGCCAATTCCCATAGCTATTCTTCATATGTTTTGGTCTCCAGGCCTTTAATCATCTTAGTTGCTCTTCTCTGAATTTTTTCCAAACTCTCAACCTCTTTTTTGTGATATGGTGACCAAAATTGGCTGCAGTATTCCAGGTGTGGTCTTACTAGAGTTTTATAAAGTGGTACTAATATTTTGTGTGACCTTGATTCTATGCCTCTGTTTATACAATCCAGGATTGTGTTAGCTTTTTTTGGCTGCTGTTCCAGACTGCTGGCTCATAGTCAAGGGATCATCCACTAGTGACTAGAACTAGGTCCCTCTCACAGTTACTGTTTTTAAGCCAGGTCTCGGCCAATGTGTACTTGTAACTTTGATTTTTCCTGCCTAAATGTAAAACTTTGGTTTTCTTCCACATTGAAACTCATTTTGTTGGATAGGACCCATTGTTCAAGTTGGTCAAGATCTTTTTGGATCCTAAGCTTGTTTTCTGGGGTGTTGGCTCTTCCTGCCAGTTTGGTGTCATCTGCAAATTTCATGAGTTTCCCTTCAATTCCCTCATCTAAGTCATTGATGAAGATATTGAAGAGTCCTGGGCCTAAGGCAGAACCTTGTGGTACCCCACTGCTTAATTCTCTCCATGTAGATGTAGTGCCATTAAGGACTACTTGCTGAGTATGGTTTGCCAGCCAGCTACTGATCCATCTGGTGGTGATGGATATTCCACCCTTTTCTAGCTTACTGAGGAGTAGGTTGTCGTCCACTTTGTCCAATGCCTTACAATAAGATCACTGGAGTTCTCTGGAATTAGAGGGGTGCGCCCGTGGTCACGGCAAAGCTGGCTGGAGTCTCCACTCTGCATTTGGATGGCAGGCCTGCGGTTGGTGCTTCTCCTAGGATTCGAGCTCCTAATTTCTCCTCTCCTCTTATTTTGGCAACCATTATGGAACAGAGGACTTTGACTCGATCCCAGCTCCACCGCAACCCTTTTGTAGCAAATAACAGGCTCTTCACAAAAGGACCCTGTAATGCCTAAGGAATTCTCAGGCCGCACATGCATGGATTTGAAAGAAAAAGAAAAAAACCAGCACCATAATTACGATGCAGAGATGTTCCCACCAGTGGAAATTAACTCCTGCAGTCACAGCTCTGCACAAGTTTAAAGCTCTGTGGCTGCTTTGGCACATGCATGAGCAGGAAATGGGTCCCTCTCTGTGGGACCACAGACTTCCCCTCTCCTGCTTCCCCTTGCTTGCTGTTGCAACTCTCAGCCTCAGGAGTGTCTCCCCTGGCTTCTAGCCAGCTTTCAAAACACACACGCACATACAAACATAAATACACACACACATCCCTTCAAACTCACTTCGGATCCTGGCATGACAGCCCCCCCCCCCCCCTCCTTGGCTTTAATAGCTGCTGGGTTCCAGCCTCTTGGAATTGGCCGTCCCCACAGATATACCATTTAATCTGCTGATTAATTTGTAGTTGACCTGTTTGTTTTCTAGCTTAGGGTGTTGTGTGACTGGAGCAGTTGGCTAGCTTTAAAAAACAAAGACTTATTGTCTCGTTCCAAGTAATGAGTTAATGTAATGTAACCAGGTTGACTACATTGGGCAAATACGCACGATATCCGTGGGTGAAGAAACTTCAAACCTCCCAAAATGCTTTTGGTACAAAAGCCACACATATTTCTCAACAAAAATCCTTTCCAAAACAGTCTCCAATCTGGCACCGGAGTTGGGAGAGGGACTGTGCCTTCAACTGTTGGCAGGAGTGCTCTTTACGGAAATTTGTAGCTGTCTTAGACTCAATATTGAAACAAAATGTTTGCTAATCTTGATTTTAAAAAAACAAACAAAACAACAACCAAAAGTCTGCTCAGCATCATGAACTTGGTTCAGTGTATTAAATTTTATCTCAAATGTTGCATACCAATTGCCCCTTTAAAAAAAAAAAACCACCCTGAAACTACGGGGGTCTTCAAACTTGGCCCTTTTATGACTTGTGGACTTCAGCTCGCAGAATTCCTCAACCAGGCATGCTGGCTGAAGAATTCTGGGAGTTGAAGTCCATAAGTCATAAAAAGGCCAAGTTTGAAGACCCTTGAACTACAAGAATAAAAGAAGTTTGTTTTTTGCTTCCTTGATGCAGAACCTATTGGCTTGGACAGCATCTTTTTGTGATAGGAAAGGATAATATTGTGAGTTTCTGTGATATCCTGGTGAAGCCCAGATGGCCTGCAGCCTTTTGCACCCTGGCCCTACCCCTGAATTTGGAGACAGTGCAGCAGCATCTGGGGCAGATTAGAAAAGTCTGCAGTGTAGTTACAACAGACATAGGAAGAAGGGGCAGGCCTTTGACAAAACAGGTGTGCCCATATTCTTGCTTTTACCTCTGTCAAGGAAGCATTTGGTGCATTTTTAAATTCTGCCTGGGCCTCAGCTTTGCCTTGAACTACGTGCAAATCATTTGCACATCAATGATTAAGTACCAGCTAAAAGGAACATCTCTTTCCTTGTTGTATAATGAAATGAAATCCACCCCTGAGCACAAACTGTATTCTGCACACTGAATACTTGTTGGAGCCAAATCTCTCCTTTTGTGCAATCTCTCTGCCACACTCGCTGGCGTGCCAAAATTCTGCCAGGGCTAGAAGGAGGAAGCCCAGTGGTGGGCGATCTCCAATGATTGCTGGAGACTTTCAGATTTCGGGGTTTTATGGGTTTGTCTTTGAAGGGACGCAGTGGCTCAGTGGGTTAGGACGCTGAGCTTGTCGATCAGAAGGTCGGCAGTTTGGCGGGTCAAATCCCGAGTGCCGCGTAGCAGAGTGAGCGCCTGTTACTCGTCCCAGCTTCTGCCAACCTAGCAGTTCGAAAGCACGTAAAAATGCAAGTAGAAAAATAGGGACCACTCTGGTGGGAAGGTAACAGCGTTCCGTGCGCCTTTGGCGTCTAGTCACGCCGGCCACGTGACCACGGAGACGTCCTCGGACAAGCGCCGGCTCTTCGGCTTTGAGCACCGACCCCTAGAGTCTGAAACGACTAGCACGCATGTGCGGGGGGAACCTTTACCTTCACCTTTACCTTTGCAGGGAGCCGAAATTCTCAGAAAGGCGGCTAGCAAAGTATTTTTTTTTAAAGGCTTTTCTCTGCCGCTGCAGCCTTCTGGCAACGGGTGTCTCCTGAAAAGGCTTGGAGGGGGGCAATTGGGGGGGGGATGGGTGGCTCAAAGTGACGGGGGGAGGGGCGGGAACAGTCCCCTCCCTGCCTCTTTGCCGCTTGGCTCAGTTGTCTCGATCGCAGCCCTCCCGGCCGCGGCCCTGACCGCTCTCCCTCCCTCCCTCCCTCCCTTCCCTCCGCAGAGAGCGCGAGCGAGCCCAAGGAGCGCCTCTCGGCCCCGAGCAGCACCCTGGAGAAGGCGCCGCAGCCGCTGCGCAAGGGAGGGGCGGCGGCGGCGGCGGCGGCGGAGGAGGCCGGCGAGTACACCGTCCTGAAGGAGAGCCCCCCCGGGCCCGCCGGACAGCGGCGAGGCGCCCCTGCTCAAGTCCTCGGACAGCGAGCGCTCCTCCTGCGGCTCCGGCTCGGTCAGCGGCGCGCTCTACGCCCGCATCGCGCGCCTCTCCAGGCAGTCCCGGGAGGAGGAGGAGGCCCCGGCGGCGGAAGCCCGGCCGGCCAAGCCCCCTTCCCCGGAGCGGGCCAAGCCGCCCCCGCCGGACCCCTCCACCAAGCCCAAAGTCTCCTGGATCCACCACAAGTACAACGCGGCCCAGAGCAACTCCCTGCCGGGCGCGGCCGAGCTGCAGGCGGAGCGCCGGCCCGGCCCCGCCAAGCGCAAGAGGAGCCCCGGCGAGGCCGCGCGGGCCAAGGAGAGGGCCCCCAGGCCCCCCCAGGAGCCTGGCAGCCCGGAGGGCCCGCCCTGCCCCGCCCAAGCCAGGCAGCGCAGCCGGACCGGACCGGAGCCCGCGGAGAACCTCAACGGCGCTCTGCACTCCGCGCTCAAGAGGATGGGGGGCCCCGGCGCGGAGAGGCGGCCGGCCGAGGCGCCCCGGAGCCCCGCGCAGCCCAAGGCGCCGCCCGGCTTCTCCGCCGAGGCCGCCACGCTGCTGGCCGCGCAGCTGAAGGAAAAGACCCAGAGCCTCCAGCGGGGCGAGGCGGGCGCGCGGCCCAACGGCATGAGCCCCCTCCCGGCCCAGCGGGAGAAGCCGGCGCCCCCGCAGAAAGCCAGGCAGGCGGGCGCCGCCCCCGGGCAGAAGGCCGGCAAGCCGCTGCTGCCCACCTCCGCCCCGCTGCAGAAACTCCTGGGCTCCGGCGACCCCGCCGCCGAGCCCAAGAGCGGGGAGAAGCCGGCCGGCGGGAGCGGCAGCCCCGAGGCCATCCCCGCGCCCGGAGACCCCGCGGTCAAGAAGACGCCCATCAAGAAGCCGCCGCGCAAGAAGGGCCGGGAGGGGGTCGCCGATGCGCCCAAGGGAGCCGCCACCCCTCCGCAGACTGTACAATAGGAGAGGGAGAGGGAGGACCTGTCCCGGAGCCAGAGGGCTGCTCTCTCGCTCTGGGCCAGCGGAGACCCCGCCACAGCCTCTCTTCGGATGGCCTCCCCCTGGGACGGGTCGGGGAGGGGGCTTTCGGGGACCCAGCGCTGGCGCTGGGCTCTGGCAGGGAGGGCGGGGTGGAGGGCTTTCTTTCAACCAGCGTTACAACTGCATAGACCTGCTTCTCGACCTCCGGGGAGACCCTCACAGGCCTTGGGAAGGGTGCCTTGGGCTGGGTTTGGGGCTGGGAGGGGATGAGACTGGGGTGCTGGGGGTCTGCGGCAGGCAGCCAGCAGACCAGCCTTTTCTTGGGGAGGGGTAGCTGCATTCACCTCTGGGAAGCCTAGATGCAGCCAGGGCAAAGGTGCTACTTAAAGGGGGAGGCAGACTTCACTTTTGGGGTCCCCAGTCCCTGGGGAGCGAGGGCAGACTCTGGGGTGCAGGGGCTGCTTCCAGCTGACCTGGAGGCTACCATCAGAAGAGACCTGGCTTGGGCCCTTCTCAGCAGACAGGTGGTGAGCTTTGTTTCCCAGGCACCAGGGCTGCCTCTGATCCGGGCACCTGGAATATCCAATGCAACAGCCTCCATCCTCCTCACTTGGGAGGGGGGAGTGGGCATCAGCCAGGAGGCTTTGGAGGCCAGCCTGGCTCCATCTGGTCCTTCCTCAAATAAAAGGATGATATTTCTAGCTCTTCCTCGTCTTTGGACTCCTTTTCCTGGTGAACCATTTGCCTCGCCCAGGTCCAGCACTCTCTCCTTAATGAAATGAAAAGAACCTTTTATTGTCAAAGTACAACTATGTGTACATTGAGATTAGCTGAGCCTCCCTTTGTGCTGGGTCAAGGGGCCCAGGATAAACTCAGCTGTTGTTTCCATCATGGACAATTGCCCAGAAGGAAGCCAACCTCACCGTCTTGGATGTCTCAGGCGGGTTTCCTGGGGTTTCCCACGCAAGGATTAACTAGGGCCACCCTGCTCCAGCCCTCAAGGTAGCTGAGGGACTCGGCACCCCTAGGAGAACGCTCTGGCTTGGGGTCAGCACTAGGTTTTCAATAGAATAGAGCTGGAAGGGACCTTGGAGGTCTTCTAGTCCAGCCCCCTGCTCAAGCAGGAGAACCTATACCATCTGAGACAGGTGACTGTCTAGCCCTTGGCTTTTATGACTCGTGAACTTCAACTCCCAGAATTCCTGAGCCAGCCATGCTGAGGGAAAAGGGAGTTTCCAAGCTGAGTCATGCTGTCTCAGGAATTCTGGGAGTTGAAGTCCACAAGTCATAAAAGAGCCAAGGTTGCCTATCCCTGGTCTAGCCTCTTCTTAAAAACCTCCAGTGATGGAGCGCCCACGATTTTTTGTCCAGTCCAGTTCTCCAGATCAGCCTTCTTTCTTCTGCTCTCCAGAACCATCCCCCGAATTGCTATCCCAAAGACATTCTTATCAGGACAATGCAAGTCTCCATACATCTGGAAGGTGCCAGGCTGGGGAAGGCTGACCAAGGCCTCTGGCTAGGTTGGTTGCTGGCCCTTTAATTTCCTGTAATTCTCTAAAGCAGGGGTCTTCAAACTCGGCCCTTTTATGACTCATGGACTTCAACTCCCAGAATTCCTCAGCCAGTCCATGAGTCATAAAAGGGCCGAGTTTGAAGACCCCTGCTCTAAAGGAACATTGGGCCAGGAGAATTTTGGGAAATTTTCAAACAGCAACTAGGAGTGCTCATTGCTGCAGCCAATGGACTTGTAGCTGCTGAGGAGTTGGAGCCCTTGAGCCAAACTCGTTTTATTTTATATTGCAGCACGCTTGGGGCTTAATGGGGAGCGCTGGGCTTTCAGCCGCTGGCACAAGACACTGCAGCCTCAGGGCCAATGGGCAGCCGGGCAAATCATCTTCCTCTGCCTGTTGTTTAAGGAAAGGGCTGAGGAATCTATGCTGAGTTCAGACAACCCCGGGGGGGGGGGGGGGGCATCAGTAAACTGAACGACACTGGCAATGCCAGGCCAAAAATGGGACCTCCAAATGTTGTATAAAATCAAACCACAACACAAGGAACAATATATATGGAAATTCTCAAGTCATCCGGGTCATGGTTGTCCGAAGGGTGCTTTTGAAAAAGCAACTGGACTTTCTTGGGTTTTTTTTTCCCCCTTAAAGCTGTTTTGCTTCTCATCCCAGAAGCTTTTTCAGTTCTGAAGAAGTCAGAACTGAAGAAGCTTCTTGGATGAGAAGCAAAATGTCTTGGAAAGGGGAAAAAACAAACAAACTCCAGTTGCCTTCTGAAAAGTACCTTTGGATAAGGAACAATGTAATTTAAAAACCAATCCAACGATAAACAGTCCCACCCAATAAAGACAGGGATTTTCCTAAATGCTGGCTCTTAACTATCCTCACTTTAACTAGCACCAGTGCATTTCTCACCTGCCATAGCCAATCTGGATGATTTAAAGTTCATTAAAATACTTGCTTTCTTTTTGGGGGGTGGGGGGGGGGGAGACATGTCACATCAGTGACATGCTATGACTTGGGAAGAAAAACTTATCCCCAAGGCTTACCACCACAAGGCAGAACCAGCGCTTAACCTCAAACTGCAGCAAATGAGCAGAGATGCCCGGGAGAAGACGGTCCTTCCTTTGGCTGGTTAAAATGCCAAGGATCAGGTCGGGCCTCTCCCTCACTCCTCTCAGCCATGATGGGGTTACCGAATAGGTCAGCCTTGGACCAATCCATGCAGTCTCTTCTCTCTGGAGTCCAGGATTCCCCAATCTTGGCAACTTTTAAGACATACGAACCAACTGCCATAATTGCTCAGCCAGCACTGAAGTCCCGTGTCTTAAGATGCCAAAGTTGGGAAACTCTGATGGAGCAGAGCCACCGTCCTCCTGGTTTTGGACTGAAATAAGTCTGATTGGTACAATCTGGGCATTACTGTCTATCCAGTAAGCGAGGGAGCCCAAAGGCAGCTGAAGCACTCTGCTCCGTCGGGAGCCCACCAGATGCTCTGGATAGGTATCCTACAGCAGAGAGCACCAACCTTTCAGGCTGGTGGCCTGGAGGAAAAGGGAGGAGCTGGGAAATTTGTGTGCGCGCACACACATGCGAAAAGGGGGCCACAAGCACCCACACGGCCATTTGTGTAGGCATGGAGGAGCTAGCCGCCGCCGCTAGCCCCATGCGCCTGTGGAAACGGGCCATGAAACCAGTGCGCGTGCTAGCAGCCCCGTTTGCGCAAGCGCGCAGGCGCTATCCACTGCCGCTAGCCCAGCACACATGCACAAACGGGTCCACGGGCGCTAGAGTGTGTGCGCACACTGGCCAGCTTATCCCACATGCCAGTAGCCAGTAGGCCACGGCTCAGTAGTGGGCCATGACCCATAGTTTGGGGACCCCTGTCCCAGAGCATGTTGAAGGAACTGAATTTCCATGTTTCAGGTCAGCAAATTTGGGCTGGTTCTTCTCCAGACCTCTCCTCCTCTTTTGATTCCCAGGGCCACTTTTCCTTTATAAAAGGAATTGGCCCAGCTTAATTAGTCAAATTAGAGCAGTGTTTCTCAATCTCAGCAACTTTTAAGTTTCAGGCTGAGGGATTCTGGGAGTTGAAGTCCACACATTTTAAAAATGGCTGAGGTTGAGAAAGAAAGAGAGTGTGCAAAGCCCTGAAACTGACTAGACCAGGGGTCTTCAAACTTGGCCCTTTTATGACTTGTGGACTTCAACTCCCAGAATTCCTTAGCCAGGCACACTGGCTGAGGAATTCTGGGAGTTGAAGTCCACAAGTCATAAAAGGGCCAAGTTTGAAGACTCCTGGTCTAGACCTTTTAAGCCCGGGATGGAAAGAACCGCTCTGGCCTTCTTCTGCAGTCCCTGGCAAGGAATTCCCTTCCCTGTCTCTGCCGTGCCTGGAACCCGGCTCCTTCTTGCCTCTCCTCACCTTACATTCTTAGGATGGTTTACGTTTCTCCGGCACCACTTCCTACAGCTAAACCCAGTGGCTGCAACTCCTGCCAGCCAGAAGAGGGCAACCAGAACCCCTAATGCTTGGCTGCCCTCTATGGTTGAAAGGTTCACTCACAATTTCCAGGGATGAAACAACAGAGAAAAGGGGAGGCGGGGGGGGGGGGGATGGCCCAGGGGTAAATTGGCGGTGGGGGGGGGGGGGGGGGGTTATCACGGGGGAATTCTTGCAATGTCGAGGTATTCAGCTAAAACGCCCTCCTGGCATCTGGCTGGTGGTTCCAATCTGTGTGAAGTCAGCCCCCTCCCCGAGAAGAAAATATTTCGGGGGGAGATTAAAAAGGCAGAAAAGCAGGCCCAGTTTTTTTCTTAACAGCCCCAAACAGAAACTGAGCAGGCTAGCTCTGCAGAAATGCAGATATGACGATCCCATTCGGGCCCCGTTCATGAGCGAACAGTACCCGTGGAAGCCCGTTCAAGACAGGATCTTTCAGAATCCCCTGGAACAAGAGTCGACAGCTCACAATAGCAGAGCGATAGAATTTGAACCAGCAACCCCTCACAGGGGTCCTCAGCCTTGGCCACTTTTAAGGCTTGTGGCTGGCTGAGGGATTCTGGGACTTGAAGTCCACAAGCCTTGAAAGTGGCCAAGGCTGAGGACCCCCGCTTTAGGACATAACAGGATGAATCCACCACCATCAGAATACCAAAAGGGTATCTCCCAAATGTTGGAAATGCTCTGAAGAACTAGGCACATACTTCCATAAATGGTGGTCCTGTAACAAATCACAAAGATTTTGGAAAATGATTTGGACATGGCTGAAAGAAATATTAAAACAAGAAGTTGAGTTTAGTCCAGAATTTTTCTTATTGGGCATAACAAAAGAGAAATACCCTAAAGACGAGTTGTATCTGATGATTCACCTAATTACAGCAGCAAGAATGTCATTTGCTCAAAAATGGAAAAGGAATGAAATCCCAGTAGAAAATGAGGTAATTAGGAAAATTTGGGAATGCGCAGAAATGGATAAATTAACTCTGGAATTTAAAAATAAAGATCAATCAGATTACTATAGAATTTGGAATAAATTTTATCTTTGGCGGGAACAAAAGGAAAGGTCTCTATTAGGTTTTACAGACTGGTTTACTGTTCTAAATATTGTATTATACTTAACTGATTTGTATCTTAAGTGTATTCAAGTGTATTTTAGGTGTATATATGTATATATATGTATGTATATATATATATGTGTGTGTGTGTGTGTATATATATATATGTATATATATATATATATATATATGTTTTCTGAGGTTTTATTATACGTGGGGAAAAACCCAAATAACCAAAGATATATATATATATGTGTGTGTATATATATATATATATGTGTGTGTGTGTATGTGTGTGTATATATATATATATATATATATACCTTTACCTTATATATATATATATATATGAATATTGTAGACAAGAAGGTTTGTCAGTCCGTTTGGACCGTGTCCAATGTTTTTAAATAACAAATTTAATAAAATAAATATATATTTTTTTTAAAAAAAAAAGAATACCAAAAGGGCACACCGAAGCTCAGGGAGAGTTGCAACCCTTTTGCGAGCAACCCGAGCGGAATCCGAGTCAGCCATACGGAGGACGCAGCGGTGCAACCCGACCAGGCTTACTTAGGATCGCATCAACCGAGACGCGAGGAGGCGCCGGAGCGGGGGGGGGGGGCGGGCGGGGGGGGGGGTGGAAGCCCCGCCCGTCTTGGCTCTCGGGGGCGGGGCGTCTGCAGGCTCGCGCGAGAAGCCGCCGCCCTGCCCCCCCCCCCCCCCCCCCCCGCCGCAATGCATGGAGCGCTTCGGGGCTGCTTTCGCCTTCCCGGGCGGGACCCCGGCCGGAGGAGGAGGAGGAGGAGGAGGAGAAGGCGGCGACCGTCCGACGCGGCAGCAGGCGCGGCACTACCAGCTGCTCTCGGAGCTGCAGGAGCTGGTGAAGGAGCTGCCCAGGTGGGCTGGGGGGGGGACGAGGGGGGGCTTCGCTCAGGGCAGCAGGACTGGCCGGCGGGCGCTTCTCTCGCTCTGCCCCGGGCTCCAGCCCCTCCGATCGCGGGCTTTTCCCCACCTGGTCCGGGGAAGGCCGAGAGGGAGCTACCCGGAAGCCCCCAGGTGGGCCTGGGGGTTTTTTGGGTGTGTGTGTGTGTGTGTGTGTGTGTGTGTGTGTGTGTGTGTGCAGATTTCAGGCTGGGTCCAAGGAAGAGCAACTTCCTAACAGGATCTTTTCAAGAAAGGCGTGTTTTTTTGTTAAAACAAACAAACAAACCCCTCTTTGCCCTCCCCCCCTTGTCTCCCCTTCCCCATCTTCCTTTCCCACTTGCCTCCCGCCCCCCACCTCCTTTTTCTCCCATTCTCTGCCCTGGTCCTGCCTCTCCCAACCTCCCCCTCCCCTTCACCCAGACCCCCACCCTAAACCTAACCCCCACTCTCTCCCTCGCTGGCCCCTCTGAGAGTGGGCCGCCAAAGGAGGGCAGCTTCCCTCTGAGAAGTGGCAGTGACTGGCGCTTTAGCCTGCAGGGATGGAGTCGTAAAAGCCAAGGAGAATTCCCCAGCAGATGACCCGCCTCCCTTCTCCTCCTCCTCCTCCTCTCAGAGGGCTCCTCTCCACCTGGCTGACCTACCTCACACAGGTCTCTAGGAAGCGGCCAAACTCATCATTAAAGCTGCCTGTCATTTTATGCCTCATTTTAGGCCAGGTGGCCACAGCTCTTCGGATGTGAATTGCCTGGTTACAGAAGCTCCACTAAGCACTCCATTCCTGTTGAGCAGCTCAGTGGCCACCTGTCGGCTTTCTAAAGTCGGGTTGGAAGCAGGCTTGACTGCGTTTAGGGTAGACTTTGATTTATCCCATTTTCCGCAGGACTGACTCATTTAACAGCTCACAGACGGAACAGCTCGCCTCCAGACACTGTGGATGCTTCATCACTCAAAGTTTTTAAGAAGAGACTGGACAGCCCCTTGTCTGAAATGATATAGGGCAGGGGTCTTCGTACTTGACCCTTTTATGACTTGTGGACTTCAACTCCTAGAATTCCTCAGCCAGGCATGCTGGCTGAGGAATTCTGGGAGTTGAAGTCCACAAGTCATAAGAGGGCCAAGTACGAAGACCCCTGATATAGGTTTAAGTTTATTGAATTTATATACCGCCCTTTTCCCGTAGGACTCAGGGCGGTTTACAAAGTATTTAAAAACATCAATACAATACAAGAGTTAAAAACAGTTAAAATAATTAAATTTGATCCCTGGGAGAGGAAAAAAAAATAACCAAACTCTCAGCCTGGGCCGGAGAGCTCAAAGAGCCAGGTCTTCAGATTCCGGCGGAATGACTGAAGGTCGGGGGCAGTCCTAAGCTCCACGGGCAGCTGGTTCCAAAGGGCAGATGCACCCACTGAGAAGGCCCTCCCCCTGGGTGTTATCCGCCGGCAGTCTTTTACAGGCAGCACCCTGAGGAGGCCCTCCATGTGGGAGTGCACAGGACGATGGGAAGTTAACGCCGGCAGAAGATGCTCCCGTAAATAATCCGGACCCATGCCATTTAGGGCTTTATAGGTCATCACCAGCACCTTGAATCTCACCCGGAGGGCAACCGGAAGCCAATGTAGCTCGCGGAGTAGAGGTGTTACATGGGAGTATCAGGAAACCCCCATCACAACTCGCGCAGCAGCATTCTGCCCCAGCTGAAGCCTTCGAGTGGTCCTTGAGGGCAGTCCCATATAGAGAGCGTTGCAGTAGTCCAACCGGGAGGTCACGAGCACATGATTGACTGTGCGTAGGGAATCTCGGTCCAGATAGGGTCGCAACTGGCGCACCAGGCAAACCTGGGCAAAAGCTCCTCTGGTCACGGATCCTATGTGATCTTCAAAATTGAGCCATGAATCCAGGAGGACGCCCAAGTTGCGGGCCCTATCAACAGGGGGTAACACCTCACTCCCCTTCGTTAAAGGTGGTATAATCTGGTTAACCCAAGATGCCGATATGCACAGCCACTCAGTCTTGGCAGGATTGAGACGAAGATTGTTTCTCCCCATCCAGACCTGGACTGCCTCCAGGCAACGGGACATCACGGCGAGGGCATCACTGGGTTGGTTCAGGGTGGGACTCCTGCTTGAGCAGGGGGCTGGACTGGAAGACCTCCAAGGTCCCTTCCAGCTCTATTGTTCTGATTTTAGCGGCACAACATTGACAGACTTTGAATCCAGTCCATTGACTGGAATGACCAATAAATTTTAAACCAAAACTGTTCAGCCGGTCGCATTTAGACCCATTGCAGTATACACGCTGCATTGTTTTCTGATTGAGAAAGGGGAAAAAAACATCTTTTAAACTCATTACTTTCTTCTCCCACTGTTTGAAGTCTCTGTCTTCCACATTTGTCTCTGTGGCCTTGCCTTATTTAGTCAGGGAAACTCCTTCTGTTTTCCCCATCAAAGAGGCAGGGTGCTATAAACAGTTGAGAAATGACAGTGGAAATGGAAAATGGAGAGCAACTGTTACTGCATGCCCTGAAGATGCCAATGTACCCAGGGGGATCAATCTGCTTTTATGCATCACTGACAAGATGGGTCTCCTGCTCCTAAAAGACCTCTGAGGTCCCTTCCAATTTTATATTCCTTTATTCCATTCTGTTAAAAAAAGTTTGAAGGCTTGGAAATAAGAGCTGGGGAAGGGGTAGGTTTCTGCACTGAAGTCTCTCCCCCACCCCGACTACCATTTTCTGTTGGGTCCAAGCCTGCCCCTCCCCAGCTGTACTCTATTTGTAGGGGTGCCGTGTGTTGTGTGTATGCATACGGCCATGGCCTCTATTGACTGGGTTTAACGCTTGAGAAAACCCAGCTGACACGTTGCTTTCAACATTTTTGACCCAACAAGCAGAAATGCAGTCATGGGAATCGGACCCTGTTGTAGTCCTTGAAGGCAAGCAGCCTAGCGCTTGGGAGAAAGAGGCCAACTTACTGGCCTCTCTTGTGGATGAGATTTCCTGGTTGAGATGCGCCCCCCCCCCCCATTTAACGCAGTCCTGATGACAAAGATGCTTCCTCTTCTGCCCCCGCCCCCAGTTCCTCCCAACAGAGGCTGTCCTACACCATCCTCAGCGACCTGGCCTTGGCACTCCTTGACGGGACCGTCTTTGAAATCGTGCAAGGCCTGCTGGACATCCAGCATCTGACCGAGCGAAACCTCTACAACCAGCGGCTCAAACTGCAGACGGAGCATCGAGGCACGTGAGCCGCACACACAAATGGGTCGCACCCACCGTGTCACTAGCGAAGGGTGATGGGCTGCGTCTCGGGGGCCTCATTCTGCTTTTCTCCTCCCGCCAGCCCTCAAGCAGGAGGTCCTTCGCAAACACAAGGAAGACCAGCAGAGTTGCCAGCCTCACAACTTGCCCCTCCTGAAGGCTGCTCAGCAGCGAGAGATGGAGGTAAAGGCAGCAGCTGCTAAGGAAGGCGGGAGGGAACTTATGTCTCTTGGGTAAGATGAATGATTCAGGCCGAAGTCTGCAGAGGCCGCAAGAGGCTTTACAGCAGAAGCTTTGCTGGGCTGAAGTGGCCTGTCCATTTCCTAATGCAAAAATACTGGCTGCTTCCTCCCTCAGCCCTACTTTTAGCACACACAGGGCAGGATGTTGATCTCTGGACCTGGTTGCATCCATGGGGACTTTCCCCTCACAGATACACCTGGATCCAAGGCCAGGTGTACATTTTGTCCTTCTAGGCCTCCTCTTCTTTCTGGTTTCCAATCAACTCATTTTCCAAATGAGCTTACCACTCTTTTATTTATTTATTTATTTATTTATTTATTTAATTTGTATACCGTCCTTCTCCCGAAGGACTCAGGGCGGTGAACAGGGCAATAAATATCTAAAAAACAAAATACAAAAGTTAAAAAACAATTAAATGTAATGCCCAATATAAAACAATAAACAATAATTATATTTAAAATCCCGTCCCTTAACCCATCAAACCAGGCCGGATTGGTCGAATAAATAAGTTTTTAGATCGCGCCGGAAGGAGCGAAGATCAGGAGCCATCCGGAGCTCCACCGGCAAGCGGTTCCAGAGGTCTGGCGCGCCCACAGAGAACGCCCTCCCCCTGGGGGCCACCAATCGGCATTCTTTGATCGGAGGCACCCTGAGGAGACCCTCTGTGGGAGCGCACTGGACGGAGGGAAGTTGACGCCGGCCGCAGGTGTTACCGTAGATAATCCGGACCCATGCCATGTAGGGCTTTATAGGTCATTACTAACACCTTGAATCTCACCCGGAGGACAACTGGAGGAAACATTAGAAGGATGGTCTGAATCCAGACACTGGAGGTTCTGACCCACCAGCTTCGTGGCTCTGTCTCTTATTTTTTGCCCCTTCAGTGCTTCTGAGCTGCTTTCCCAGCGTTCCTGGAAAGGCTGGAGAGGAATCGTAACTCTGTGGCGCTGAAATGATTTCAAGCTCCATGCCAGAGGTCTTCAGACTTGGCCCTTTTATGACTGTCGGACTTCAACTTCCAGAATTCCTCAGCCAGCATACCTGGGTGAGGAATTCTGGAAGTCCACAAGTCACAAAAGGGCTACATTTGAAGACCCTTGTTCTATGCAATCAGGTCACATAATGTCAGGACCCACCCCAATCCACGTCTTAGGAAAGAAGAACTCTTGGAGACAGGATTGTCCAAGCAGGAACTTTTACTAAAACATGATTGTCAGTGGCTAATCTAGACAGGATCTGGAAACTGTCCCGCAGGTCGATATTTTTAAAGTGTCCCCGAGTAAAAAAAAACCCCTCCCCTCAGTCCATTTGGTCAGTCCCGGATTAATTAAGGTTCAGGTGTCAAAACCTTCCATGGGAAAAGGGATCTTCCATGCCTTTACAACATTTACTTCCTCCCCTTCAGATTCCAATCGGAGATACAAACCAGAATCTCCCCTGCCCCTCTTTCTTTGTTCTTCTCAGTTCTGGTCTACCCTTCTGGTCTTTGATGATGGCCTCCAGGCAGGCTGAATAAACAACCTTGCATCTAATGGATAGGGATGGCCAATTAACATCTTCTCTTCTCCTCCTTGGGAATGGCAGAATCCAGTGAGGGGTGAGATTTAGGGGTACACAGATAGGGATTTAGGAATCGGATATAAATGGATTCTGACACATAAGATCCCCATGGGGAGATGGTGAGCACAGGTGTACATAATTTCCTTCCAACTTCTAATTTTGGACACCAGTCACAGACCTGCTCTGAAGTCACCCCCCCCCCTCCCCATTCAGACAAACATACTTCATGTGCTTATTGAATTAATCCATTGTTGGAGGTGGTATACTAGGATGGAGCTTTAATGGTTTTCACGCCACACAAGATGCAGAATAACAGCTGGAAGGAACCTTGGAAGTCATCTAGCCCAGGGTTCCCTAACTCTTGTGCCTTGGTCCGCAACCAGGCTGTGGCCCGTTTGGAGCCAGGTTGTTCAGATGGCGGGCAAGCGCGCGCATGAGTTCCATTTGTGCAAGCGGGCGCTCATGCGCACATGCGGCGCTCCATTTTTGCAAGCGATGGGCACGTGCCACTTACACAGAACCATCCTCTCTCTCTCCCCCCACATCTCCCCCAAGCTGGAAAGATTGGGGAACTCTGTTTTAGTCCAACCCGCTGCTCAAGCAGGAGACCCTGTACCATTCCAAATAGGTAGCCGTCTGGAATGGCAGAGGGCAGAGGTCACCAACCTTTCTCGGTTGCGGACCAGAGGAAAAGGGAGGAAGGAAGTATTTTACACGTGTGCATGTGTGTGTGCGCGTTCATGGGGCCGTGAGCACACACGTGACACAATTGGGGCGGGGCTAACGCTTACATGATACTAGCCCTGCCCTGTCCTTACGCAACACAGCGCTGTGCATTTTTCCACTCCACAGCACGCTGTCAGCATCCTGTTTTCACACCCGAGGTGTGGTGGTGTCCCGTTTTCACACCCCGAGGTGCGCTGGCAGCCCATTTTCGTGCCCCGTGGCTGTGGCGCTAGCACGAGTGGATGTGTACGTGCGCACACATGCATGCACTGGCCAGCCTGTCCCCTGGCCAGCAGACCACGGCCGACTATCGGGCCACGTGCCCACAGGTTGGAGACCCCTGGTATAGGGTCTTCTTAAAAGCCTCCATTGATGAAGTACCCACAGCTTCTAAAGGAAAGCTATTTCACAGGTGAATCATTCTGTCAGGAAATGTCTTAATTCTAGGTTGCTTTTCTCAGTTCTCAACTGGAATTTTGACTGTCCTGGCCTCCATCTTGACTTTTTTGATCCTGCCAGTGGACCTGCCTGGTCTTTAATGGGTGGAGAGCTGCCTTCCCTCTTAGCCCATGGCTTGAAGCATTGTTCAAAATGCCAATTGCTGTTAATGGTGGTCGCTGAGCTTGTCGATCAGAAGGTCGGCAGTTTGGCGGATCGAATCCCGAGTGCCGCGTAACAGAGTGAGCGCCTGTTGCTCGTCCCAGCTTCTGCCAACCTAGCAGTTCGAAAGCACGTAAAAATGCAAGTAGAAAAATAGGGACCGCTACGGTGGGAAGGTAACAGCGTTCCATGCGCCTTTGGCGTCCAGTCATGCCGGCCACATGACCACGGAGACGTCCTCGGCTTTGAAACGGAGATGAGCACCAGCCCCTAGAGTCGGAAACGACTAGCACGCATGTGCGGGGGAACCTTGACCTTTTACCTTTTACAGGCTGTGGAGCAGCGAATTCATACCGAGCAACGGATGATGGACGAGAAAATAGTCTTGGAGCTGGATCAGAAAGTGGTGGACCAGCAGAGCACCCTGGAGAAAGCTGGCGTCTCTGGCTTCTACATCACCACCAATCCCCAGGTCTGTTCAGGCCGGAAGCCTTCCTTGCCCAAAGCTGAGTGCCGACAAGAAGGGTGGCTGTGGATCCCCTGCCCTGGGAGGGGGGAAGCCACCCACCCTGGAGGGTCTAGCAGGGAGGGAGAGATTCAAGGGACCATCTCCAGATCACCAGGGCAGAGACTTGCATGTTGCTTGAGCAGGGGGCTGGACTAGAAGACCTCCAAGGTCCCTTCCAGCTCTATTCTATTCTATTCTTCTATTCTATTCTGTTCTGTTTTGTTCTATTCTACATCAGCTCCTGTCTAGGGTGGAAGAGAGAAGGGGAAAGGGAGGCTGCGGAGGCACACACCCCCCCCCAAGAAAAGGGCTGTGAGCCATAGAAAGGGATGCAATAGCAGCTGGCCAGAGCCAGGGGCCATACAGAAGGTCTGGCTAGGAGATGCAGCTCTGCTCCTTATTTATTTACTTAGCGTGTGGCATCTGCAGAGGTCACACAATCACTGATATGCAATGCTATCTGGTCCCCGGGAACATGGTGCAGGGCGGAAAGCGCTGGATGAGAGACACGGAGTTAATCAGCTGCCCTCCAGCCTGCCTTAGTTCTGGTGCCCTGAGCACTAATGCCACCTTTGTTGTAAAGGGATAGTAACAGATTCTTGCAACTTCTGAAAGTGGTCCTCTCATCCTTTATTCTCCTGAAAAGTAGGCAGAGTCCTTTCTAAGACATTTCCCCCTCCTCCTCCTCCTCCTCCTCCTCCTCCTCCTCCTCCTCCTTTGGAGACAGATTGCATTTATCAGACTGTGGTCTAGCCTGTGGCTCTTCCCAAGGTCGTTCCCACCTACCATTAAGCAACCTGGAATTAAGGAAAAACTTCCTGACAGTCAGGACAATTAGCCAGTGGAACAGCTTGCCTCCAGAAGTTGTGGGCAACCCCATCACTGGAGGTTTTTAAGGAGAGACTGGACAGTCACTTGTCTGAGATGGTATAGGGTCTCCTGCTTGAGCAGGGGGTTGGACTAGAAGACCTTCAAGGTCCCTTCTAGCTCTACTCTGATCAATTGATTACACTCTCTGCTACCTCTGCCTCATCCTCCTCTTGCACCAAACCGGGGAGATGTTTTGAAACCTCCTAACAGGCCAGGTCTACACAATGATTTGGGCCCTCAGCAAGGAGGAGGTTAAAGTTCCCTTGAGGGTTGTTGTTACTGAGATGATTTGGAGGTGGGGGCTACTGCTTCCCGAGATGAGATTCTAATCCAGACATGTCAAACACAAGGCCCGGGGGCCGGATCCGGCCCGCGAAGTGGTTTCATGTGGCCCACAAAGCCATCCTGGAAACAGTGAGGGAACGGCCTCCACTGCCTTGGCCCTGGCCCAGAGACCCTCCTTCTGCCAGAGACCCTCAGATCTGTCCCACTCCTGCCCAGGCCCCCAAAGGCACCCTTGATGTGAATGATGTAGAGCTGGCCATGTGCACTCTAGCCACGCCCACCCAGTAGGCCACGCCCACCCTGGTCATACCCACCAGGCCCCCTGAGGGCAACCACAATGCTGATGTGGCCCTCAATGAAATTGAGTTTGACATCCCTGCTGTAGATGGACACAGAAAGAGAGAGAGAGATGGATGGATGGATGGATGGATGGATGGATGGATGGATGGATGGATGGATGGATAGATGTAGATACTATAGATCAGACATGTCAAACACAAGGCCCGGGGGCCGGATTCGGCCCATGAAGTGGCTTCATGTGGCCCGTGAAGCCATCCTGGAAACAATGAGGGAACGGCCCCCACTGCCTTGGCCCTGTCCCAGAGACCCTCTTTCAGCCAGAGACCCTCAGATCTGTCCCACTCTTGCCCAGGCTCCCATAGGCACCCTTGAAGCGAACGATGTAGAGCTGGCCACGCCCACCCAGTAGGCCATACGCACTCTAGCCACGCCCACCCTGGTCACACCCACCCGGCCCCCTGAGGGCAACCACAATGCTGATGTGGCCCTCCATGAAATTGAGTTTGACACCAATCCCTTGTTTGTGGGCAGGAGATGGACGTGGGTTGGCTTTTCCTTGCTGACAGGTGAGTGGAAGAGGTTGGCTTGCTTTTTTGTCCTCAGTAAAACATAAACTCCTTCTTTCTCTCCCAGGAATTGACACTCCAGATGAATCTGCTGGAGCTCATTCGGAAGCTGCAGCCTAGACAGGCTTTTTCTTGAGAAGGGTCCCAGGAACACCTCCCACCATGCCTAGCATTGGCCCTTGTGGGTCTTGTGGAACAATGGATGACAAGCTGTTATCTTTATTTAAGGGGCTTGCCTCAGAAGGCAGCAGAACAAGGCAGCAGCCGGCAGGCCCAAGGCTTTCTGGTTGACCCCACCCGGAGGAGCTCTGCTCCAGTTTGGTCTCTCTTAGAATGGGGGTCCTGGGCTTTTATTTAGAACGTTTGAGGGATTTTCAAAATATCTAAAGGTTGATAAATTGTAATCTAGGAAATACAGGCGGTAAAAAGGCAATAAACAGAATTTATTTATTCAGTAGATTGCCCATCTCAAACACGTGATTCCAGGTGGCTAACCGTATTAAAAATGATACCGAAAAATGGAAAACATACAGTTATAACAGCTGGGGGGAAAATGGCAGAAGCAACAATCAGCATTCAGCCCAACCAAGAAAAGGGCTTGTGGTGCTCTGTGCAGGTTTTCATCTTGGGAAAGGGGGCTTTGGAAGAGGGAGCAAGAAGGAACCCTGTGAATGCGGAAATTTCCAGAATTAAATTTTATGTATGGAAAGTTTTTTAAATCACTCCCATATATTTAGCAGTAGCACTTAAAAGACTTATATACTGCTTCACAGTGCTTTACATTTTACTGCTCTTGAAAAGGATGGAAGGCTGAGTTAACCTTGAGCTGGTCAGGATCGAACTGCTGGCAGTGAGCAGAGTTAGCCTGCAAATATTGCATTCTAACCTCGAGGGAGGGAGGGAAGGAAGGAATAGCACCTAGACTTATTTCCGCTTTACAGTGTTTTACAGCCCTGTCTAAGCAGTTTGCAGAGTCAGCGTCTTCCCTCCCACCCCCAAACAATCTGGATCCTCATTTTACTGACCACAGAAGGATGGAAGGCTGAGTCAACCTTGAGCCGGTCAGGATCAAACTGCTGGCAATGGGGAGAGTCAGCCTGCAATACTGCCTTCTAACCACTATGTCACCATGGCTCTTTATTTAGTTATTTAAATATTTATGCCATTCTTCAACATCAAAATTTGCCAAGGCAGCTTCCAAAGTCTTCTCCAGCCAACGTTCCCACGCCCCCAGCTATAGCACAGCAGCATAAAAACATGCTAAAACAGCATCAGTAAACTCAACAGAGGAAAGTCTTTAATCAGAAAAGCATTAAATTTCCCCAATCTGATAGAAGTGTTAGAAATGCAATCTTCAGAATTTCCCATATCGTCTTTAGCTCTGAACTCTGCGGTTGCCTTCTGAAACAGAAGCCCTGCTGGGCTCACATTAGCCAGCTTGTTTAGTGGTAGTTCTGAATGGCAAAAAGGACCCTAGGAATTGTGCAAATCATCCTCCAGAACTTTTGTTAGTTGTGTGTGTGTGTGTGTGTACACAAACATGTTTAGTAGCCACACTTGGGCACAAAGAGAACAGAGGCTACAACCTTAGTTAATAATACTTTTGATTTTTTTAAAAATAGTATATTCCAATAAAAACTGCTTTTTCCCCCTTTTTTCTTCAAAAAGCAACGGGACTGTTTTTCCTTGAGGAAGAACAAAACATTTTGTTGAATGAGAAATGTTTGGTCTTTTTCCTCAAGGAAAAACAGTCCCGTTGCCTTTTGAAGAAGAAAAAAAAAGCGGGGGGAGTCCTTTTGAGACAGCTATGACCTGGATGACTGAAAACCTCCACAGACATTCCAATAAAAAGAAAAGCACTATTTTGGTATCATAGGATGCAGAAAAGGCCTTTGACATGGTACCAATTTAAGTTTTTTGGAACAGGTAATGAAGATAAGCTGTTTTTGATAAAAACAGATAAGAAAAAATACTTTCATCCCATATCACTGATTACCGATAGTTTTCTCCAATTAAAATGAAATGTGTAATTCCCCCAAAATGCTATTTATTTCAATAAATACTTGTTGTTGTTGTTAGTAGTGAAGTCGTGTCCGACCCATCGCAACCCTATGGACAACATTCCTCCAGGCCTTCCTGTCCTCTGCCATCTTCTGGAGTCCATTTAAGCTCATGCCTCCTGCTTCAGTGACTCCATCCAGCCACCTCATTCTCTGTCGTCCCCTTCTTCTCTTGCCCTCAATCTTTCCCAGCATTAGGCTCTTCTCCAGTGAGTCCTTCCTTCTCATGAGGTGGCCAAAGGATTTGAGTTTCAACTTCAGGATCTGGCCTTCTAAAGAGCAGTCAGGGTTGATCTCCTCTAGGACTGACCGGTTTGATCGCCTAGCAGTCCAAGGGACTCGCAGGAGTCTTCTCCAGCACCAGAGTTCAAAGGCCTCAATTCTTTGGTGCTCAGCCTTTCTTATGGTCTAACTTTCACTGCCATACAATGCAACTGGGAAGACCACAGCGTTGACTATACGCACTTTTGTGGACAGAGTGATGTCTGCTTTTTAGTGTGCTGTCTAGATTTGCCATGGCTTTCCTCCCAAGGAGCAAGCGTCTTAATTTCTTGGCTACAGTCCCCATCTGCAGTGATCTTGGAGCCCAGGAAAATAAAATCTGTCACTACCTCCATTTCTTCCCCATCTATTTGCCAGGAATTGAGAGGGCCGGATGCCATGATCTTGGTTTTCTTAATGTTAAGTTTCAACCCAACTTTTGCACTCTCCTTCACTCGCAGCAAGAGGCTCTTTAGTTCCTCTTCACTTCCTGCCATTAGAGTGGCATAAATACTGGAGCTTTTGATATATTTAATAAGCTAGTGGCATGAAGGAAGGTATATAATATACAGTTTATATTTGGAGTGTTGGTTTTTTAACATAAAGGATGTTTTTACCTTGATATGTAGAAATTGTACAGCAATATAAGTACTCTGGTACACAATTAAATTAGTATAAGTCTAATGCAGTGTCTTTTAAGCTTGGCAACTTTAGAACTTCAACTCTACAGTTCCCCAGTCAACACTGGGAGTTGGTTCAAACATGAGAATTGATAGTAAGGTACTTGCAGATATAGGTAAAAATGTGATTTCTTTATTGTTCTCATTCTGTTATATGAATAGAATAGAATAGAAAATGGAATGGAATAGAATAGAATAGAAATAGAATAGAATAGAATAGAATAGAATAGAATAGAATAGAATTCTTTACTGGCCACGTGTGATTGGACACACAAGGAATTTGTCTCCAGTGCATCTCATTATGAAAGTGAGATAATTTGATAATATTGCTAAGTGTTTTTAATTTTGATAATAAATTTAGAATACACAAATGATTGCTGATTCACATAGCCTTGAATTTTAAGAAATACTAAATGTTTCTTATTTAAAACCAAGTTAGTCCAACAAAAAATTACTTCTGGAAGTGACTGCATTCTTCAACAGGTATTTAAAAATAGTTCAGAGTTATTCTTAAACTGGCAATGTAACAAATTTGAACAGACTTTTCATGGTGTGGTTTGGTATTTGGTTTGGTCAAATGCAATGGAAATTCTTTCATGGTTGGTGGTAAACTAATTTTGGGAGAGGAAATTGAGTTTTAAAAATGTGAATATGCTGCTAAATTAAATTCCAGAAATCTGGAATTCATCTATCTGAAAAGCCTTGAATATATGGTGGCTAGTCTTAGGTAAAAAATGATGAAGATGGCAGGTTGGCTGAATGAAAATTGTCTATTCTGCCCCTGAATTGGGGCATGATGGGAGAAGCCCAGCTGGACAAAATAGGGGTTTTTTATTTTCAATTTATTTATTATTAGATTTGTGTGCTGCCCCATCTAGGTGGTTCCAAAGGACCTTAGTTTAATTCCTTACTCCAAAATTGACTATAATTACTTTCATACCCAGGCTTCTGTTTTTGGTACTGTAAAAGAGAAATGATAATTCTATTTTGTTCTCTTTTTAGTTTATACCATTATTTTAAAACAAAGTGAAACAACTTGTTTAGCATGCTATTGTGTCTCTTGAGTCGGTGTTGACTCCTGGCAACATTTTTGGAAGGGACCTGTCCTGTGGCCTCCTTCCAAGGGCAAAATGAAGGACCCAAGGTCACCCAGCTGGCTCTGTGCCAAAGGCAGGACTGGATCTGCTGGTTTCTGTCCTCAACCACGACACCAAACAGGTTCTCTTGGTGCATCAGCCATGGTTAAAATGCAGTGTGCAAGATTTGTATCCAATTTCTATTTGCACCTTTAAAATTGTTTATTCAGTTATCTTACAAGGGGAGAAAAACAGGCTAAAATAACCATTAAAATAAAGTTAATAAAATAATCCCGTGCTGGGAAAATAACACCATACAGTAATCCTCAAATTACAATACTTCATTTAGTGACTGTTTGAACTTACAACAGCACTGGAAAAAAATGACTTACGACCTTTTTTACAAGACCATCATCCCTAAGGTCACGTGATCAAAATGTGGACGTTTGGCAACTGACTCGTATTTATGACGGTCGAAGCGTCCCGGGGTCACGTGATCCCCTTTTGCGACCTGACAAGCCAAGTCAATGGGGGAAGCTGGATTCACTTAACAACCGTGTCACGAAATAACAGTGATTCACTTAACAGCTTTGGCGGGGAGGGTCGTAAAAGAGGGCAAAACTCGCTTAACAAATGTTTCGGGTAGCAACAGAAGTTTTGGGTCCCAAAGTGGCCCTACGTCCAGGGCCACCTGTTCAGTCTTCTATGGCAGAAACGGCCGGGTTTTTTTTTCAAAGAAAGATATAAAATGCGCTGGGGGGGGGGGGGGGGGCGGGGGATTTCCGCCCCCCCCCCCCTTTTCCCCCGGGAAGGATCTCGCCTCATTTAAGCCTCCCCCGAAAGAGCCTGCCCCTGCCCCCCTGCCACCCCCCACCCCCCCCATGCCTTGCGAGGCAGAGCAAGCCGGGCCGCCTCCCAACCGGGCTCCCCCATCGCCCGGACGGGAAGGGCTCCGTTCAGTCGTAGCCGAAGAGAGAGAGACGTTTAGCCGGAGGGTCCCCAGGACACCGAGAGCCCCCCCGGCCGCCTTTGCCCCAGGGTCTCTCGGCCACGCTGGGCGCTTGCACGCCGTCCACCACCCCCCCCCTTCCCATTTACCTAACCAGGGTTGGCTGAAGGCTACCCCCCCCCCCCTTGGGCACCTGCCAGCGGCGCCCAGCGTGGCGGGGGGTGGGTGGGTTCGGGATCCAGCTGTTGCACGGCTCGCCCCCCCCCCCAGCCCGGCTCCTCTACCATTGGACAAGCCATGGCTTAGCGGATCCCTAACCACCATCCACCCACCTGCTGGGAGGGGCGGCGGCCGGCCGGCAGGCAGGGAGAGAGGGAGGCGCCTCCGGAGCCCCCCCCCCTCCCCGGGCATCTGCCGCGTCGGCCTCGCCTCGCTTCGCCTCCTCCTCCTCCTCCTCCTCCCCGGCCGGATCCTCGCAAGGCGGTGACGCAGCGGCGGCGCCGGACAGGTAAGGCGGCCTGGCACCCCACCCCCCTCCCTCCCTGGCGGGGCCGCGGCTGCCGGGCGGGTCCCGCTCTCCGCCTCGGGGCGCCCGGAGCTGCGCCGGCGGGGGCGGCCCGGGGGGCGGCCGGAGCGCAGGCGGGCGCGGGAGGGAAGGAGCGGCGCTGCCCTGGCCGGGCTCCCTTTGCGAGGACTGCGGGGGGGGGGGGGGGGGTGGCAGGAGGGCCACGGCTGGCCTCTATCCGATAAGAGCTGGGGGGAGGCCTGGAGTTCCGAGGGTCCCACCTGCTGCTTCCTCGGGCATCATCTCCCTCGCAGCCTCCCAGCCGGATCCCTGCGCAGCGGAGCCCCGGGAACCGCCCGGTCTCTGGGGAGCGGATCCAGTAAAGGCGCTCCGCAGTTCAGGGAGTTGGAAAATGGGACTTGCGACCGTTTTGTGTTGTTGTTTTTTTTTCTCTCACAGTAACGACCTTTGCATCCTGTGATCAAAATTCAGTCTTGGCAGCCGGTTCCTACTTATGACCGTCGCTGTTTCCCACTGTGATCCCCAGTTGCCACCTTCTGCCGAGCGAAGTCAAAGGGGGGAGGGGGGAAGCAGTTTCACTTAACAACCGTTTTTACTAACTTACCAACTGCAGCGATTCGCTTAACGACTGTGGCAAGAAAGGTCGTAAAACGGGGCAAAATGCATTTAACAAATGTCTGACTCAACAACAGAAATTTGGGGCTCAGTTGAGGTCGGAAGCTGAGGATTAGCTGTTCTGGTGCTTTGGATGGACAAGAGGCGCCCTTCTCATCCGGAGCCTCTTAGAGCTGCCGTGTCTTTGCCTGGGACCGAAGGGCCTGCAGAGCACAGCCCGGCCATTCCTGCTTCCAGGAGTTCCAGGCAGGGGCCATTTAAAGACTGCACCAGATCAGAAGCCCTGCTCAGCCTTTCCTTTCCCAAACCTTTTTGGCCCTGAAATCCACAATTCCACAACCAGCCCTCTGGAGCAGGCTAGGAGAAGTCTCCACCTGTTCCCAGGTGGGCCCTTTTGAAGGAAGCAGCCCCCTCCCTCCCTCCTGAGACACCTTTCCTAAAAGGCCGCTCCCAGCCACTTCCTGAGACATCATTGCTCGACTCCTATTCCTATACAGGTGGTCCTCAGCTTGCGATCACAATGGGAACCAAAATTTCTGTTCTTAAGCAAGGCAGTTATTGAGTCATGCCTGAGATAATGACCTTTCTTTTAAGTGAATCCCTGCAGTTGTTAAATGAAACGTGTGGTCATTAAGCGACTGTGGCTTCCCCTGTTGACTTTGCTTGTTGGAAGCCAGTTGCAGATGGCTGCCACCTGGTTCAACCGTCATGAATACCTGTCAGTTGCCAAGCGTCCAAATTTTGATCCCCTGATTGTGGGGGTGCAGTGATGGCTGTCAGGGTGGGGGCCTTATGTCAGTCATTTTTTCAGTGCCCTTGAACCTCAAAACGGTCGCTAAATGAATGTTTGTAAACCGAGGGATCCCTGTATGTCTGAATCTTCCTTCACAAGAGCTGCCAAAAATGGACTCACAGGGCAGAATATCCTGGACTTGTTATCTGTGCTCATCCACCGGATCCTGCGACGGGATGGTTTGAAGTAGAAAACCCAAATTTGCACCCCTTCCCCATATTTACAAGGCACGGCCGCCAGGGACTCGGACAGAGGCTGGAGAGAGTCGCTCTGGAGTCTCCTCCGGAAATCTTGGGGAGAAAACTTTCTCCTGGATTGCCCCTCACAGACCATCATGTCCAGTTAGGGGCTCTGCTAGTTTTGACTGCCTCTAAAACCCTCCATGGCAAAAATGCAGGAGGCAGAGACCTTCGTCTCAGGCTTAGGGAAGCTCACTCTGCATGCAGGGAGGGAGCAACAGGAGTCATGGGTCTGGATTCACACAACCCAATTCATGGGGGTCAAACAGAGCTGGATCACCTGCAGGCCATTGCACTGCTCCAGAGACCCCTTCCTGTTGGAGGAGGAGGAGGAGATGATGATGATGATTCCTAACTCTCCAGAAAGGGTCATCCTTAGAAGGAGACATTTTGCACCTCCTGAAAGAGGTGTAGATTTGGGGGGGGGGGGGGGGGGGGGCTCTAGCAGTGCAAGCCTGGTGGAAGAATATCCATCTTTCCAGCCCGTTTCCAGGGACAGGTGCTGAGCATCGTCTCCTTGGCTCCCATTCAGCACAGACCGAGCAGCAGCTATTTAGAGAATCTCACAGCGTCACTCTGATGCTCACAGATACCCTTCGTTTGCCTCTTTCATTGCCCAGAGGAAGATGGCGGCCTTTGCTTTTTTTCTCCTTCTTGGGCTTACTTTTGCCTCGAGCAGGGATTTAATCTCTTCCTGATCCTGCGGTAACCAAATTTCCTTCTGCCAGTTGTCTCTGCCTCTCAGTGGCTGGAGGAGAGGGCCTTCTTCTCCAAGATGGCGACCCGGCGGCTTCGTTCTGGGGACCTGGCCCGCTTTTGCCAAAAGCTCAACCGAGTGAAGACTCTGCAAGATGACCTCATGGAGACCTCCCTCAACCGTTGCTTGACCACAGTCGATCTGACGCTGCTGGGCATTGGTGGGATGGTGGGTTCTGGCCTTTATGTGCTCACTGGCACTGTTGCTAAAGAAACAGCTGGACCGGCCATCGTGGTGTCCTTCATCATTGCTGGCATCGCCTCTCTGCTGGCCGCCCTCTGCTATGCGGAGTTTGGTGCCCATGTGCCCAAGACGGGCTCTGCGTACATGTTCACCTACGTCTCAGTGGGCGAGATCTGGGCCTTCCTCATAGGTTGGAATGTCATTCTGGAGTACATGATTGGTGGAGCAGCTGTTGCCAGAGCCTGGAGTGGCTACCTGGATTCCATTTTTGACCACAGGATCAAGAACTTCACAGAGGTCCATGTTGGCACTTGGCAAGTACCCTTCCTGGCCCATTATCCAGACTTCTTGGCATCTGGCATTGTGCTCATAGCCACGGCCTTCGTTTCCTTCGGGGCCCGATTCTCTTCTTGGCTCAACCATGTCTTCTCGGCCATCAGCATGGGAGTCATTCTCTTCATCGTGGTGATGGGATTCATCCTGGCCAGGACCCAGAACTGGAGTGCTAGTGAAGGAGGGTTTGCCCCGTATGGCATCTCTGGGATCATGGCTGGCTCAGCCACGTGCTTCTACGCCTTTGTGGGCTTTGATGTTATTGCCACGTCCAGCGAGGAGGCCCGGAACCCGGAAAAGGCCATTCCGAGGGCCATCGCCATCTCACTGAGCCTTGCCACCGGAGCATATATCCTTGTGTCCGTGGTGTTGACGCTGATGGTGCCCTGGCATTCACTGGACCCTGATTCAGCTTTGGCTGACGCCTTCTACAAGAGAGGTTATTCCTGGGCAGGTTTCATTGTGGCCTCCGGTTCCATTTGTGGTAAGTTATCTTATGCCTGGGTCACCAATACTTTCTGGTTGACACCTTGGGTGCCATTTCTGCCTTTTCCCTTTTCTCTAGTCTTTCTCCTAATGTGGTCTTACCAAAGCTGGCTCCTCCAAATGGGCTGGCACAGGATTCAGGGTGTTGTGATTCAGCGTCAGCCTGTGGTTTCGGCAGCTGAGTTGGATGATTCTGAAGAGGAGGAGGAGGAGGGGTTTGGAGAGCCTTTGGTGTCAGAGGAAGGGTCTGATGCACTGCAGAACTCTCATCCAGGCCCTCCCGTCTTCTTCCTCCTCCAACTCAGCTGTGTGAGCATGAGGGATTGGAAGAAGATGATCCACAGCTGGCTCTGTTCAGGGACGCTAGGAGCAGGAGGCAATCTAGCAGAGCAGAACAGAGGAAAGCAATGAGGCAACTCAGGAGAGGGCAATGAGAGGCCACGCCTTGGAACTGCTGATAAAAGGGGAAGGTGTGGGAGGTGCTGGTTGCTGAAGGCAATCGTTTGAAGAGCTTCTGCTAGAGTCCTGGTCTGTTATTCTTGTTTAACTCTTGTTTAACCTTTTGGTTTAAGTCTTGTTTGAACTTTTCATTTAACTTTTGTTTGAACTCTTTGTAAATAAATTTGGTTGGGTTTTTTCCAGCCTGTTGATTATAAAAAGGGGTTGTCCCTGCCATTCAAACAGGGCTGGTCATAGGCTGAAACAGAACACAGGGGCTGGTAGGAGAGGTCAGGATATGGTCCCTTGTAGGCCAGGACTGAGCACTGCCTGGGCAGTTGGCCAACAGAAGAGGTTATGCAAAGACGAAGTATAGCTGTGCCTAATCCTAAACCAAGGGATGCGGTGGCTCAGTGGGTTAGGATGCTGAGCTTGTCAATCAGAAGGTCGGCAGTTTGGCGGGTCGAATCCTGATTGCCGCATAGCAGAGTGAGCGCCTGTTACTCATCCCAGCTTCTGCCAACCTAGCAGTTCGAAAGCACGTAAAAATGCAAGTAGAAAAATAGGGACCACTACGGTGGGAAGGTAACAGCGTTCCATGCGCCTTTGGCGTCTAGTCATGCCGGCCACATGACCACAGAGAAGTCCTCGGACAAGCGCCGGCTCTTCGGCTTTGAAACGGAGATGAGCACCGGCCCCTAGAGTCGGAAACGACTAGCACGCATCTGCGGGGGAACCTTTACCTTTTTTTAATCCTAAATGGGTAGGTTGGGACCTGTGGTTAAACATAACAGAAAGGCACCAGGTTGGAGAACACTGACTGCATGCTAGGCCACTTAAAAACTAGCCAAAGCAAGAAAGGATTTTACGCCCGTGTGAAAAGGTGTTTCTGTCCCTCTCTTTCACGTTAGCATTCAGAATTACCATGGTTGGAGATTGGGGCATTCGGGCTTAAAAAAAGGAAGTAGAATGTGTGTCAGCCATCCCACTCTGTCATCTAGCAAAGAAAGACTCCTGGCCATTTGCTTTTGCCAAAAGTCTACTTTACTGAAGCTTAAGCAGTTACTGAAGTAGCATAAGCTGAATCTGATGTTTTCCCGTGCACACAACACGAAGGAAATGTTCCTCTCCCCCCTCCCCCACCCTCCCCTATTTATTTGCAAATCTCCAATCAAGTGCTTGTATATCAAGTGCTCTGCATGTCAATAGTTGACCTTGGCTGACTGAAGCTTCTCGGAAGGCGCAGCTGGGCTTCCCTCCCCCCCTTCTTCCTTACACTCCAATCTTTCCCTCTCCCTCTCCGGTTGCTAGTGTCATGAAGCTTAGACAGGAGAGATGCAGCCATGGCGGTGTGGAAGGTGTAGGCACTGGGTATAGGGTCTCCTGCTTGAGCAGGAGGTTGAACTAGAAGACCTCCAAAGTCCCTCCCAGCTCTCTTAGTCTATATTCGGTAGGCGAGAGGAGTGAGACAAATTCCTGAGGGACCCAAGTCTCAGCAGCTCTTAGTTTTGATGGCTGCTTGGTCCTCCTGAAGCATCAACAGCAATCTTGGCTGGCAGGGAGAAGCCATCCCTCCTTACTTCCGCAGCTTGCAAGACCTGTTGGGTGGCCACTGAGGAACCCAGAATACTGGCTGGGTGTGTCCCTGGTCAGGTCCACCCCGGGGTGAGGCCTCTTCTTTTCTGCTAGCTTTCTCTTCTGCTGCCCTCCCAGTGTCCAATGGTATAGAAGGAGGGTGCTGCCCACTCCTAAAAAAAGACAGCTGCAGCAAGATTCGCTGGCCTAGAAGCTGGTGTTCTGCAGAAAAGGGGCTGCCTGCAGGCACCACCACCTTCTCCAAGGCTCCCTAATCCTCTTGGAGGCACCATGTGACCACAGGCTTGTCTCTTGTCTCTCCCCCACCTCAGCCATGAACACGGTTCTTCTCAGCAACCTCTTCTCCCTGCCTCGGATTGTCTACGCCATGGCAGAGGACGGGCTCTTTTTCCAGGTGTTTGCCCGTGTTCACCCACGCACGCAGGTGCCGGTGGTGGCTATCGTGGTGTTTGGCTTCCTCATGTCCGTCCTCTCGCTCATCTTTGATTTGGAGGCCTTGGTCCAGTTCCTGTCCATTGGCACACTCCTGGCCTACACCTTTGTCGCAGCCAGCGTGATCATCCTGCGCTTCCAGCAAACCAAGACGGAAGCTCAGGAAGGCCCTGGGAGGGCCGAGGCCATCCCAACGCCAGACGAGGCCGCGGGCGCCACCGAACCCAAGGAATACGAGTCTTTCTCGGATAAGCTGCAGCTGGTGGGCAAAGAGAAAGTGGGGAGCTTGCGTGAACCAGGGCAGCTGAAGGCAGCCTTTGAACCCTACCTGGAGTTCCTCGGTGATTTCTACCCTGGCGAAGTGGTCAGCATGTCTGTGGTCGTCCTCATGGTGTCAGCCCTCTGCTTGACCTCCATCCTGGTCTTTGGGAAGACACAACTCCACCTGCCCACCTGGAGTTACGCCTTGCTCATCTTGCTCTCCAGCCTGGCTTTCACAGGCAGCCTTGTTCTCATTGGCGTCCATGAGCAGAAGCAAACCACCCAGACGTTCCAGGTGAGAGAGGCCAGCTCAGCTGTTTCAATGCTCTGATGTAGAGTTGGTGGGTGTCTACTGGGGGGCAAATACATCACCTTCCCCAAACACAGCTAGGCCAGAGCAGACTGGTTGACAGGCGGGTTGTCCAAGCTGCAGGTGCAAGGAAATATGTTCTCAAATTGGGCTGTGGCCACCTGCAGAGTTGGGGGACAAGTCCTTCAATCCAGCAAGCAGAGATTGGGAGACTTTTCTGGCTGACCAGGCCCCAGTGCTTATGGGGAGGGGGGGGGGGTTTCCTAACATTGCATTAAGGCATGGTTAATTATGTGCTACCAAATCATTTGGTGACCACATAGGTAGATTTTCTCCATGAAAATGAGTAATGTGGTTTAATTTTAGGACAGCGTGTTGTGTGAATATTGTATCCACAGTGCAGCTTCAGTTTCCCCCAAATTAGGTCCTTCAGCACTCCCGTTGGAGTTCCTCACTGCTACCATCTGCAGACAAGGTTTTTATCTCTCTCAGGAAACAAAGCCTCATTGTTTGCCAGACAGTGATGGGTCAAATATTAGTACCGCTTTATAAAACCCTAGTAAGGCCACACCTGGAATACTGCAGCCAATTTTGGTCACCATATCACAAAAAAGATGTTGAAAGTTTGGAAAAAGTTCAGTGAAGAGCAACTAAAATGATGAAAGTCTGGAGACTAAAACATACAAAGAACGGCTGCAGGACTTGGGTCTGTCTAGTCTAAAGAAAAGAAGAAATAGGGGAGACATGATGGCAGTATTCCAGTACTTGAGGGGCTGCCACAAAGAGGAGGGGGTCACCAGAGGGCAGGACAAGAAACAATGGTTGGAATCTGATCAAAGAGAGAAGCAACCTGGCATTAAGGAGAAACTTCCTAACAGTGAGGACAATTAACCTGTGGAACAGCTTGGCACCAGAAACTGTAGGCGCTCCATCACTGGAGGTTTTTAAGAAGAGACTGGACAATCACTTATCTGAGATGGCATAGGTCCTCCTGCTTGAGCAAGGGGCTGGACTAGAAAGCCTCCAAGGTCCCTTCCAGCTCTATTCTATCTTGTGCCAGGAGCCCTTCAGGCATCAAAGCCCTTTTGCACATCTGTTGGGAGCTGAACAGCAGCCTCGCGGTGTTCGTATCTCCCATGCAGCTCTAACCAGCCTGCTGGTCCTCTGCCAGTAAACAGCACATTACAACAGCCAATGCAGTCCTAGGCTGATCAGCATCAGGATGACGTGTGAAGTTAATACTTAATGCTGCCCTGGCAAGACCACACTTGGAATACGGCACCCAGTTGTGATCACCACAATACAAAACAGACACCAAGGCCCTAGAAAAAGTGTAGAGAAGAGCAACAAAGATGATAAGGGGGTCAGAAGGATAAACCGTAAGATGAATGATGTCGAATATACATGTCCCAGGATAATGTTGCAGGATCCAATCTAGGTCGGTCACTGGGGCCCATCCTCATGTCACACAAGAGAAGTTCACTGAGGATGGGATCCAGCATGACTCCAAAAGCTCAGAAGACAAAATCTCTGATCCCGGTGACCGATTCAGATTGGATCCAGTACTACGTATGTCTAGATCTAACAAAGAAAAGAATTAGGTGTGACATGATAGCTGTCATAGAGAAATGGGGGTCATTTTCCAAAACATCTGAGGGCCGTGTCCCTTCTTCCTGCCTCCGTTGGGAACACTTGGGAACACCTGAGCTCGCTAAATTTCCTGACAGTGAGAACAATCAATCAATGGGACGTCTTATCTCCAGAGGTTCTTGTTGTGATTCAGCGTCAGCCTGTGGTTTTGGCAGCTGAATCGGACAATTCTGAGGAGGAGGAGGGGTTTGGAGAGCCTTTGGTTGCAGATGCATCGCAGAGCTCTCAGCCAGGCCCCTCCCATCTTGTTCCTCCTCAGACCCAGCTGTGTGAGCCTGAAAGATTAGAGGAAGATGATCCACAGCTGGCTTTGTTCAAGGACGCTCAAAACAGGAGGCAGACAAGTAGAAGTGAACAAAGAAAAGCAATGAGGCACCTCGGGAGGAGGCAAAGAGAAGCCATGCCCTGAGACTGTTGTTTAAAAGGGGAATGTGTGGGAGGTGCTGGTTGCTGAAGGCAACCGTTTGCAGAGCTTCTGATATAGTCTCGGTCTGTATTTGTTTTACTCTGTTTTGAACTGTTTAGTTTAGTTTTTGCAAATAAATTTGGTTGGCTTAATTCCAGCCTCTTGAATGTAACAAAGGGGTTGTTACTGACATTTCTGCAGGGCCAGTTGTAGGCTGGAACAGAACAGTTCTGGGTGCTCCATGACCGGGGATCTTGCGTAGAAAATAGAATAGAGTAGAATATAGAATAGGAAAGGAAAGGAAGGGACCTTGGAGGTCTTCTAGTCCAGCCCCCTGCTCAAGCAGGAGAACCTATACCAATCTCAGACAAGTGACTGCCCAGGCTCTTCTTAAAAACCTCCAGCGATGGAGCACCCACAACTTCTGGAGGCAGGCTGTTCCACCGGTTAATTGTCTTCACTGTTGGGAAGTTTCTCCTCAATTCCAGGTTGCTTCTCTCTTTGGTCAGTTTCCAACCATTGTTTCTTGTCTTGCCCTCTGGTGCTTTGGAGAATAGTTTGACCCCCTCCTCTTTGTGGCAACCATTTCTCTGTGAAGAATAAGAGCTCCTGCCTTGGGTGGGTGGGGGGGGGTTGACTCAAGGCCCCCCCCAGCCCTGGGATTCTATGATCCATGCCCTCCTTCCTTTCCAGCTTCCGCTGGTGCCGCTGACACCTGCCCTGAGTATTTTCATCAACCTCTTCCTCATGCTGAAGCTCAGCTACATGACCTGGCTGCGTTTCTCCATCTGGTTGGTGGCAGGTAAGTTTTAAGAGGGCTGCAAAAAGGCACACCTGGAATGAGGATCGGAAGAAACATAGGAAGGTGGAGTAAACCTGGGATGCTGGCTGAAACAGGGGTTGCATCCCAAGCAGTCCAGACAGAGACCTTGGCAAAGAGGTCACAGAGGTTAAGGGGACTGTCATGACTGTATAATAGAGTTCCCCAATCTTTTGGGATTGGTAGTCCAGAACGGCGGGAGGGGGGGAAAGAAGGGATGGTTTTATGTATGAAGGGGTGAATGCGTGCATGCTCGTGTGCATGTGCATGAACACCTGTTGCTCGTGTGAGTGGGGCCCCAAATGCCCACGATGCTCACCTAAGTGGGGCCACAGCCACTCAAGCCAGTGGCCAATATGCCATGGCCTGGTAGTAGTGGCCACGGCCCACAGGTTGGGGACCCCTGTTGTATAGTACAAGTACAATTGAGCCCAAACTTTCTATTATTAAATGAGACATTTGTTAATTGAGTTTTGTCACACTTTACGACCTTCCTTACCAGAGTTGTTAAGGGAATCTGGATTCCCCATGGACTTTGCTTGACAGATGGTGGCAAAAGGGGGTCATGTGACCTTGGGACACAGCAACGGTCATAAGTATGGTCCTGACACTTACAACTCTCACACCATCCTCACCGTCACGTAATTGAAATTTAGGTGTTTTGCAACTGGTGGAGGTTACATCTATGGCCGCGTCCCACGGTCACTTGATTTTGCCCACTTCGGAGGTGGCTTCTGGTAAGCAGTCAAATCTGCAAGTAAGATAGCACTTTGTGGTCGCGTGAGGTCTCACTTAAGATCTTGGTTGATTTGCTTAATGACTGTGGGAGAAGTGAGGTCGTAAGTCCATCACAGTCATGTGCAAGTCCTCTACAGTCACTGCATCATTTAGTGACAGAGTGGCCAGTGTCAGTTGTCATTAAGTGAGTTCTGTCTCTACTCCTATTTACTTAAGATAGGAAGCATTTTTGCCTTCTATTTGGAAAAGGGAAAATGTATGTGTTCTCGTACAAAGGGAGCAGTGGTTGCACACAGAAGTGAAGAGTACTCAAACTGTTGTAGGATTAAGACGCCGAGTTTGTCAGCTGGAAAGCCAATAGCACAGGTTTGAGACTCGAGCGCCATATGATGGGGTGAGCTCCCGTTCCTTGCTCCAGCTCCTGCCAACCTGCATGTTCAAAAGCACGCAAATGCAAGTAGATAAATAGGTTCCACTTCGGTGGGGAAGGTTACTGCGTTCTGTATTTTCATGCTGGCCACAGGATGATGGGAAGGTCTCTCAGACAACGCAGGCCCCCACGGCTGAGAATCAGTGATGAGCACGGCACCCTTGAGTCAGTCCCACCTCAACAGGGAAAAACTTTAAACCTAGGATTACAAAAATAGCCAAATAATTAGGGATTAAGCTATGATTTCCTTACCTAAAAGTTAGTAAATAAACAAAAGTTGACTGTGTTCATGTATCTTTTTAAACTGTGAACCATGATATACAAACCACAGTGACCAGGTTCCAAAGCACTATGCTAAATGCAGGTAGAAGATTCCCAAATTTTAAACCACACAGTTCTATCCCCAACCATAACAGAGAGAACATCAGCTGGACATATCTGAGTCGCTCCTTCTGATCTGGGGCTTCTGAGAAGACGTCCACACACACACTGTCTGACAGGTGTCTTTTTCCTGCCAATGGATTACAGCTTCCATCATCCTTACTCCTCAACTGTGCAATTTGGGCAGTGGGGGGCAGTTGGACCAAAAAGACCTCCAAAGTCCTTTCCATCCCTATTATTCTATGTTCTAAGACAGGGGTCCTCAACCTTGGCAACTTTAAGACTTGTGGACTTCAACTGGCTGAGGAATTCTGGGAGTTGAAGTCCACAAGTCTTAAAGTTGCCAAGGTTGAGGACCCCTGTTCTAAGATCTGTTTCCTCTTTGCAATGAAAGTAAATTTGGGGCCAAATAATTTTAGTATGTAGCATTTTGTAATTTTAATCCTTTTAGGCAGCAGTTAGCTGCAGGGAAGGTTGTAGTGCAAATATTGAGTCATCTTCAGGCTCAGCCATTTGGGGCACCAGCATCCTGTCTGCAACAGGTGGGCCTCTCTCTTTATACGGCCAACCTCGGAAAGCTTGGAGCATTTTCAGTACAGATAGTCCTCAGCTTACGACCACAATTGAGCCCAGAATTTGTGTTGCTAAGTGAGAAATTTGTTGTGTGAGTTTTGCCCTCTTTTATAACTTTCCTTGCCACATTTGTTAAAAGAATTGCTGCAGTTGTTAAATTAGAAATACAGTTGTTAAGTGAATCTGGCTTCCCCATTGACTTTGCTTGTGTCAAGGTATTGATTTAACAGCTAACCAGCTTATGTAATGTAAGATGTAATGATGGGAATGACTCAGCAGGGTCTGTGTCCCTTTAGGAGCTTTGTATAAAAGGGAAGCTCTGCAGCTGTGTGCTCTACTGTTTCCTGCTGTAACTGTGGTGTGTTGGATCCAACTGTATTAGTATGTGTATGTATATTGTTCCTGGTGTATGATATTGCAGATAGTGTAAGATAAACCACCATATAATGTAAACCACTCTTTACTGTGTTTACTCCTGGGTTATCTCAGCACAATAAGACTGTGCATGCTCTGAAGCTTGTCAGAAGGTCGCAAAAGAGGATCACATAAGCCCAGGACACTGCAACTGTCTAACTCTGAATCCATTGTCAGGCATCCAAATTTAAATCACGTGACCGTGGGGATGCTGCAGTGGTCATAAGTGTGAAAAATGGCCACAAGGCACTTTTTTCCCGTGCCGTTGTAACTTTGAACAGTCACTAAATGAACAGTTGTAAGTCAAGGATTTCCTGTTCTCGAGGTTCTTTGCCCCACACGAGATAATTCTGGACCGCCTGTTTTGCTAAGAAAGAACCGCACCTTTGTGTCTGTGGAGATTCTCAGTCACCCAGATCATGGTTGTCCCAAAGGTGCTTTTTTCAGGAGGCAGCTGGACTTTCTTGTTTTTCCTTTGAAGACGTTTCGCTTCTCATCCAAGAAGCTTCCTCAGCTCTGACTGGATGGAAGGATTTATACTCCTTGCAGACAGCTGGTGAATTGCATTCTTTTAGAGAGTCTACAGGAACTATTGGTGCTTCAGTTTGAGATTCAGACAACAGAGACTCGTTCCCAACAGCCTGCAACCGTCTCCAACAGGGAAGGGACACAGGGCAGAAGTAACATCCTGCAGCCAAAAAGGCTCCACATCCATTTCCACTATCCAGGTGACCCTGAGGACACAGGTAAACCTCCAGGTGGCCTCAGTGACTCTCTAAAAGAAGGCAAACGACCAGCTGTCTGCAACCAATAGAAATCCTTCCACTCTCCACCATCTAGTCAGAGCAGAAGAAGCTTCTTGGGATGAGAAGCGAAACATCTTTGAAGGAAAAACAAGGAAGTTACCTCCTGGAAAAAGCGCCTTTGGGACAAACTTAACTTTGAATGATGGGCTAGCCAGGAACGATGCCCCTGCCAGGTGGGATTGAAGGGGGCTCCGCCATCTTCCACGGGGCCCCTTGGAGCTCCTTTCTGGGTTCAGGGGGGCTGACCTGGCTCTTCTCCTTCCAGGCCTGCTGGTCTACTTCAGCTACGGCATCTGGCACAGCAAAGAGAACCTGCGGGATTCCCCGACACAGGACATCCGAGCCCGATACGTGGTCTTCCCTAGTAGCAGCCTGGAGGAGACAGTGCAGACCGTGCAGCCCAGGACGGAGCCAGCCCAGGGCCTGACGGAGGCCCGGGAAAGTGGTGAAGAAGCCAAGAGATGAACTGGGAAGGTCCAGCAGAGGCCACGCTTCCCTCGCCCATCCCGCCCGTTGCTATCCAGTCTGGGCAGAGAAGAGCTCAGGCAGGAAAGTCTGGGGAGAAACCAACCTTCTACTGCCGGGGGCGGGAGGTCGCCCCCGCTGTTCCTCTCTTTCCTGGCTTCTCTGACTAGAAGACTGGACTCTTCCTGTTGCCGGACACCCTTGAGAAATGGCTCCTTCGCTTGTGCCCTGTGTTGCAGCCCCGCTAAACGACCCTCTTCCAGCAAAGGGGTCCCCCGCATTGTGCCATCCACTTGCTCCCCTCCCCTTCCTCTCTGACCTGCCCCCCAGGAGGCAGTGCCTGGCCTGCCATTTCAGCATCTTGGTAATCAGCGGAAGAAGGCAGGGTGCGCTACGTACCCCAGGAAGCTGCCCCTCAGATGGGGGTCCTGCAGCCCAGGGCAGGGACAAGGACTGTCAGAAGGACAGAGGGACACTAAGATGAGCAGACTTTGCAATTCCTGTCTGTCTCGAACATGGCACCTGGCCACAATCGAAGGCAGCCTGGGCACACCGAGATCCCAGCATCTCTGTCTTGCACAGACCCTGGGCTGGGCTGACCACACCCGTCCGGCTGACAGGATGCTCAGGGCTTCGGCCATCCTGGAGCAGAGCAGGTGTTAAAAGGATGGTAAGCAAACTTCCTCCTGCACAAGGCTGGCCCTGGGATGCTCCTTAGATGCCAGGGGACAGCCTGGGGGGTAGCACAATCGATTGAGAGGAAGCAAGAGGCCACCAGTTGCAGCAAGGCATTGTCTGCTGGTTGGCCACAGCAGGAGCAAACCAAGGCTGGTCAAGAAAGTCAACATGGCAGCCTCAGCCTGGCAACAGGAGCCCCATCCTTCAACTCTGGTGGTGTTCGTCTTGATTTTTTTTTACTCTCTCTTCTCCCCCTGGACAGCCCTAGAGCAGTGGTCCCCAACCCTTCCAGCTTTGTGGACCAGCGGGGGCTGGAGGGGATGGTTGTGTGTAAGCGGCGCGTGCTTGCCCACCGCTTCTGCAGCCGTGGGCCGTGGCTGTGGACCCCTGCCCTAGAGCGAAGCAGCACCTTACCCCGATGTGGAGAGAAATGGTTGAGGGAGATGGACGGGAAGGAAGACTGAGGCTGGACTCCCCAGAAGCACAAGGCAGAGATTCTGGTGGGTGCCTCCGCTTGTTTCCTCGGGGTGTAGCTGGGAAAGAATGGCTGAGTTCACACAACACCCTTACCCAGGGATCGAGCGAGCCTGTAACCTTGGTTCGCCAAATATCCCGAATGACCCAATTATAGGTTTGCGCAACATGCTAAATCACACATAACCAATACACACAAAGGCTTCATTGCTAACTTTCTCCCAGCTGGGCCTGTGGGGGGAGGTATAGCTTGTAATTGCATTGGCTTGGCGAGCTGTGTGAACACAACCTCTCTGGTGGTTCTGTTCTTCCCGCATGTTGTGAGAACACAAGAGGCTTTTCGAGGCTCGCTCTTGCCCTGGAACTCTGCTGGTTGGAAGCCATGCAGGAAGGTGCTTCAACTCCCCGGAGCTGCAGCGTCTGCCTCCCTTCCACAGGGTTACAAGGGGGCAAGAGCAGGCACCCCTAGAGGGTGCACGGAGCACAAAGGCATGGTGGACCCTCCCCAGTGAGAAGGGGCTGCCTCTGGGTCCACGAAGGAGCGACTGGGGCAGGGTGGAAGCAACGGGTGGAGAAGACAGAAGTCAAATTTCATTTTTGGACAATAATGTAGTGGAAGATCCTGCTTCCCTTTTTGCAGCTTTCCTCGCTGGGAGGGGCTATTCAGCCTCATCCCCTTTTCCACTGTGCACTTCCTCTGCTTCCTGCTTAACTGTGTGCTCTCTGTGTGTGTGTGTGTGTGTGTGTGTGTGTGTGTGTGTGTGTGTGTGTGT
>JAKJMR010000159.1:371985-382218 GCA_024449315.1 Daboia siamensis
TGTGTGTGTGTGTGTGTGTGTGTGTGTGTGTGTGTGTGTGTGTGTGTCTGCCCTGGCCACATCCTCCTTTTCCTTTCCTGTGGTGACTTTTGTGCAATGGCATTTGGCCAAGGAGCCAACCAACGATAAAGACTCGTTTCTGCTGGGCTGCAAGTTACTCAAGTGATGTTGTGCAGGTTATTTCAGCCAGGAATGTAGTGTGCGGGCGGGCAGCCTTTCCCCTTCGGAAATCCTAAAGCCACGCCCTTCCTTGTTGCTCCCCAGTTGTAAATACAGAAAGGGACCCGTATTAAATACAGGAGGAGCAACGGTCTCGAGTGTTAACTCCATATAAATTTCAGCTTTCTTAAAGCAAGCACATGGCTTGCCTGAGCTCTACTACCTCTTTCGGGAGTGCGTCCTTGGCACGTCACACCAAAGACGAGGGCAAGACCTCGTGCCCACTGCTCACCTCAAGCCCCTTTGCTCAGAGGTGCCAAGGCCGAACTTTAACACAACGTGATTCTCCATTCCTTCCCACTGGATGACCCCACAACAATCACAAGAAGTTTAATAGCTTGCATTTTAGTATGAAACTTTTTAAAGAATCCCGCTTGTGTATAAAATCAAAACGCATGGATAGAATAGGCTTTTTTAAAAAAAAGATCACATCGTTCTTTCTATAAAACAGTGGCTTTTGAGAAAATCGTTCCATAAGCTTTTCTTGCAGTTATCACACCCACCTTGTGGCATTCAAAGGACTGTAGCACACTGAGCATCAAACGCCTTTCTCCCATGCGTTCTTCCAGCCTTCAAACCCCAAGAAATATTTAAAAACTGTAGGGGACTAGCTGGTTAATTGGCCTGGTCAAGTAATAGCAAGATAGCGTACAGCTCTGGTTACGTCATTCTCAAGAGGAATAAAACCCCAAAGATCTTGCTAATTCTTTTAAATTGGTGTGCAAACTTCCAGCCTCTCAATGCCAGACTGAGGTCACTTTCTGATTCCAATCTTCCTAATTAGGAATTAACTACATGATGCATTTAGGGCTAGTTTTGAACCAATGTCCAGTAGCTATATTAACTTCTGCATCAAAAAGATAATTGTAGGCACCTTAAAGTCTGTCATCAACAAAAGCTTATGGAATAGCAGACGTTGAAAGAATTACTAGATTTCTTGCCATTAAAAAAAATGCAAATCTGCTTTATGAGGCATGTCTCTTTCAGAGTAGATTCATGGCACAGAAAGAAGAACATTAATCTTTCCTCTGTTGAAACATATAAAGATCCTTATGCTAATTCACCCAGTGAATTTTATTTATTTACTAGACAACCCATGCCCTGATGGGTCATGGTTTTAGAAATATTTCCTTGCCAGATTCCTCAATATCTTCAAGAATGGCAGAGGTTCTGACTTTCTTGAAAAAATCTTTTAAAATTCAGGGTGATATTCAGAGATGCATCAGCCTTGGAAATAACCCGTTGAATTGTATAGCACAAACACTGACCAGAGGAAATATTTTGCGACATCTTTATTAAAATCATAAAATGCTAATTTTTAATCATAAAATATTTCATCAAATTTCCCAAATTTCATTTCTACGAGAGCTATATTTCCCAGATTTTTGAGACATTCTGTCAGCCCACCTGAGGTATACTGGTTGAAAAAGTTTTGGCCTATGATGTACCCTTTCCCCCAATTAAAGGTTACAGACACAAGTTTTAGGGGTGGATAGATTTAGATTTATTTAGTAAATTTAGGTGGCGGTCCATCTTGCACAAAGTGACCCTGGGAAGAATACACTAAACTTAGGAACAACACAATGTTTCTGACAAAATTGGCAAAACTGAAGTTTAGAAAAATAAAAAAAATAAAGAGAGCTGGAGTGTGATACATTATTTACTACAAATGGCACCTTATTAAGCAAACTACACGTAAGTGATCCATTGCTTGACTCAGACAATTTGGAAGGGGGGGGGGGGCTACGCTTCATCACTCCCCAACTTCATCTTTCTCTCTCCCCACCCTTCAATGTGGCTTGGAGCTGACCACATGCAGACGGAAGGCTGCCTTACGTCTCTGTGGCCCTGGACCCCCACAGCCATCCCGTCCCTGAATTTCACTACAGCTGTGTCAAGATCCCTTAACATGGGGAGGGGGGCTACATATGGCCTCCCCCAAGCACCTCCTCTGACCAACAGGACTGGGTTGCCTGCAAGGGGGGAGGGAAGGAGGGGGAGACATCCTCTGGGACAATGTCCTGCCAGGAAGTCTGCTATACAGTCCTGGCAACTGGAAAAGTTTTCAGGGAAGCAGCGCAGATGGTGCAAGAGGAAAGGTTTATACTGACGATGGCACACAAAATAATCTGGCTAAAAAGTACCAGGACAGATTTTTGGATAGAACAGCAGTTCCCAAACTCTGCAGAATGAGAGAGAATAAATGCATTGAAAGTTCCTTCCCAGATTTTTATCTGCTTCCTGTTAGCCTCAGTTGAGGTCACACGGACAACCTGTCTGACCAGATCACTGGGGAGTTTACCTCAAAGGGAAAATTGCCAGGAGCTCTTGCTGCAAATTGTGTCAGTGGGTCCCCTAGAGCTGCTACGAGCAGGATACCAAAATCCTTGGAAGGAGATCCCAGCAGCAATTAATTCAGCATATAAAAAAGTGGCATTTAACACAACTTGCTGGTTCTAGCACAAAGAGAAGCACGGCGGTGGAGAAGGGATCACAAGACCTGGATCTCAATTATTAAGCATCGCCAGACGATTCGTAGGATCCTCCCTTCCGGGACGTAAAGCAGAAAAGGCTGGTCTTCCAGGGCCACCAAGAATCTCTTTAGGAAACCTGCAAATGTGAGAACACACACAAGTCCACTCAGGAGTCAATGCCACTGTCTTTTTTTTTGGCAGCGTCAGGTTTCTCCAATTCCTGATGCAAAGGTGCCTTAGGGAAACAACTAGATCTAGATCAAGGGTAGGCAACCTTGGCTATTTTATGACTCATGGACTTCAACTCCCAGAATTCCTGAGTCAGCTGACTCAGGAATTCTGGGAGTTGAAGTCCATGAGTCATAAAAGAGCCGAGGTTGCCTACCCCTGATCTAGAGCTTGGCTGGGCTGCATCCAGGCCTTGGGTTCTAAGAAAGACTTGGCTTTGAGAACAGGTGTTACCGAATGTCAGAACCAGGCTTGCTATCTAGGGGCAGGCAGGGTTGGAATCCTCCATCTGGCCAGGAAAGGATCTAGTGGAAGAAATCATCTGTGGTCTGGCTGGACACCCTCGGTGCTGCTGTGCCGAGGCAGCACACTGGATGGCTGAACTTCCTTTCAGAGGGCGTCTGGAGCCACCCAACGTTCCTCAGAGGCAGGAACAGAACTCAGCTAAATATCTCGTAAGGCTTCTGAATTGTTTTCCCTGCAAAGGGATTCCCCTGGACGACGGGGAACCTGGATGCTGCAAGTATTCACAATCGGGGAATCATGGAGAGCCAGCAGATTCCAGGGGCTACAAAAACTTCTAAGTCTGCTCGGCAGGTCTCGCTGCTTTGGGCAGAATGACAAGAGTGGCCTTGTGGGGCCTTGTGGGGCCAGCTTTTAGCTTTGTGCACGACATTGGGCTTATCAAAGCTGCCTCTACTCAGATCCTAGGAAAGAAAAACCCTCCATAGATTTAGAGAAAAGGTACTTTGACTAGGAAAGGAGTGAGTGCAGTGAATTCTTTCCTAGTAAAAATTCCTTTTTTTTCTAAATCTATGGAGTGGAGGGTTTTTCTTCCCTAGGATTTGAGTAGAGGCAGCCATGACAGGGATGCTTGTGGTTTGATAACGTGGCACATTTTCCATCACACTGACCCCTTGGCTGGCACACACGTGCTGCTGGGCCTCAGCTGAGACAGTGTAGGAAGGAACAGCACAATTAGGGCAGGGGTCCCCAAACTTGGCAACGTTAAGATGTGGACTTCAACTCCTAGAATCCCTCAGCCGGCATGGAATTCTAGCAGATGAAGTCAAGTCTTAAAAGTCGGCAAGGCTGGAGGCCCCCTGCCTTCGGGGCATCTAGCCACGGAAAGACAAGCACGTCCCCCAAAGAAGCGAAGTTACTTGCTGCAGCTTTGAAAATTCTCTTCTGAACAAGCGAGTGGTTCCATCGTGTTGAATCAGGAGGCTCGGGAAAAGTTCTTGGACAGCCTCACACGCTCGGACAAAGTCCTTCTTCACCACAATTGCCTGAAAAGAGGAATGGTGGGCAGTGAGCAGATCGGAGCTGAGGCTGCTACAGTCTCAGGCCAGATTCAAACAAGTCTCCCCTCTTGGCTTCCCATGCAGTCCAACAAACAGCCACAAGGCAAAGCTTCTGCTGGCCAGGAGAGAGAGGCAGCCCGATGAGGAAGGCTCACCCAAAGACAGGGATCACAGCAGCAGGGGACGTTAGTGGCAAGGAGCCTTCTTCCCCAGAAAGACAGAAAATAATTCTCCGTGGACCAGACCAAGGCCCAGCTGGTGCTGTGCTGTGTTGAGCTGGAAACCTCATCTTCAGGGCTTGAGGAAATGGTCCTCCCTGTCTATTACACACACACACACACCCGGCTGTCTTCCAGTCTGGAATGCAGCACCTCTAGAGGAAATAGGCCTTACCTTCCTTAATGCATTAACCCAGACATGTCAAACACAAGGCCCGGGGGCCGGATGCGGCCCGCGAAGTGGTTTCATGAGGCCCGCGAAGCCATCCTGGAAACAATGAGGGAAGGGCCCCCACTGCCTTGGCCCTGGCCCAGAGACCCTCCTTCTGCCAGAGACCCTCAGATCTGTCCCACTCCTGCCCAGGCCCCCATAGGCACCCTTGATGCGAACGATGTAGAGTTGGCCATGCTCACCCAGTAGGTCATACACACTCTAGCTACGCCCACCCAGTAGGCCACACCCACCCAGGCCACACCCATCCGGCCCCGAGGGCAACCGCAATGCTGATGCGGCCCTCAATGAAATTGAGTTTGACACCCCTGCATTAACCTAACCTCAACCTAACTTTGCACCCTTTTCTAGGCTTGGAAGCAAAGTAGGGGCAGGTCTGGTTGATATTCGGATGGGAGATCAGAAGGAAATTGGGAAGGCGAACAGGCATTCTGGAAGAGAGAAATGCAAGCTACTTCCAAGCCGTGGCTGCCTCTCCTTTCCCTTAATCTGTGCAGTTGCAGTCACTTCACAAATTCATTATTCCCTTTATCCTCCAGTTCCTCCTGTCTACAGGCCTGCTCACCTGATCACAGCAGAACCCAGAATTGCATCCACCCAGCGTTTCTGGTCTGGGTTTCCCTTTACTCGGCGTGCCTCTCACAGCTTCAGTGCCCACAATTCACCCTCCTTGGGGAACTCTGGCCAGTTGCCACAACACAGTCTGTTTTGACAATCCTGCCTCTTCATTTCAGACCGCCGATTTCCCCTCTTTGACCAACCACCTACTGAAAAATCCAGGAACTCCACAGCAGCTCCAGGGTTTGCTCGGATGGCTTTGAGGATCCCCAGGCAGCCTTCATTCTGGATGGGGTTCCTGGACATCTGCAGATCACAGGAAAGAACAGACACCCTCTGGATCACCCACCCGGCAGGATCTCGGGGTCATCTTCCCAAAAGCTACTCACCTCGAGTCTCCTCAGATTCTTGTTTCCTTTCAGGCCCAAAGCAAGCTTGAGGGCTCCTTCCAAGGCAATGCGGTTATTACTGAGAATAAAGAGAAAAGGCATTCAAAAGTCTCCCACTTTCTCTCCTCCTGCATGCCTATGCACTGACCCACACTAGCTTGCTGTTGGAAATAAGTTAAAAAAAACAAAACACCACAGAATCTACCAACCATGATAAGAGATCGAATCTTCCCTCTTAGTTAATACATTTAAACGTTTTAGAGCTTAGTCAGGTCTAAAGACGCCAATTAGGGAAGCAGGAAAGGAACTAATTGTCAGAATCCATTCATATCCTGTATGTATGTTCTAAAACCTTATACCTCTCCCTGGATTCTACCATTTTTCCAAGGAGGAGAAGAGAAGATGTTAATAGGTGCAAGGATTGTTTATTGAGGCTGTCTTCAAAGGAGGGGAAGAACCTTTGAACTGAGAAGAACAAAGAAAGGGAGGGGGGGGGGAGAGATCTGGTTTGCATCTCCGATTAGCATCTGAAAGGAAGGAGGTAATTGTTGTAAAGACATGGGAAGATCCCTCTTTCCCATGGAAGGGTTTGACACCTGAATTTTAATTGATCCGGGACTGACCAGATGGTTTGAGGGGAGGGGGTTTGACTCGGGGACTCTTTAAAAGTACCAATCTGTAACACAGTTTCAGATCCTGTCCATTGCCAATCATGTTTTAGTAAAAGTTCCTTTTGGACAATTCCTGGTTCAAGAGTTCTTTCTTTCCTAAGATGTGGATTGGGGTGGGTCCTGACACTAACTTTAGCAGACATTCTCTTCCGAAGAAAACACTTTACAGAGGCCACCCACATTTTAAAAGAGGTTGAGTGTTTGGAAAAAGTTCAGAGAAGAGCAACTAAGATGATCCAAGGCCTGGAGACTAAAACATACGAAGAACGGCTGCAGGACTTGGGTCGGGCTAGTCTAAAGAAAAGAAGAAAGAGGGGAGACATGATAGCAGTATTTGTTCTTAAGTTCAAGCTCTGGCTAAACGGTTCCATATTGGTCCAGCACAGCCACAAAGAAGAGGGGGTCACTTTATTCTCCAAAGCACCAGAGGGCAGGATGAGAAACAACGGTTGGAAACTGATCAAGGGGAGAAGCAACCTGGAATTAAGGAGAAACTTTCTGACAGTGAGGCCAATTAACCAGTGGAACAGAAGTTGTCTCCAGAAATCGTGGGCACTCCATGCCTGGAGATTTTAAAGAAGAGGCTAGAGAGTCACCTGTCTGAGATGGTATAGGTTCTCCTGCTTGAGCAGGGGGCTGGACTAGAAGACCTCTAAGGTCCCTTCCAGCTCTATCTATTCTTCTTCTATTTTGCCCAATTGTGCCCATAATCACATGATCAGTGGCTCCTAGTCTGTACATTATATATCCAACTAAATTCCCAGCATTTCCAACTGTAGATTTCTATGTTCTGTGTTCCATTTGCAGTAGCTGAACTACTAGTAGTTGAACAAGGGGAAAACTGCTTTTTCAAGAGGCTCCAATAGTTTTTGCCACACATAAGGCAGTTGATCTCTGAGAGGATGGCCAAGAACCATTAAATTGAGAGTCTGGAACAGCAGCATCCAGCAAAGAGGGCAGGGCACTCCAGGCCCCAATCTGGCTATCCACAATCTGGCTGAATTCTGCTTCCCTGCAACCCCTGCTCCTTCCTTCCGGCCCTCTTCTCTGGGGGGAAAGAGAAGAAAGACTGCTGGATTTTTTGCATGGCAGCCCACCAGTTCATCTGAAAGCCGGATGGGCTGGTCAAGCTCCCAAAGAATTCGAAGAGGCCACTCAGTTCACAAGAATTCACTTTCTGGTTAGTCTAGTTTCTGAGACTATCCTCAGACACCTCACTTTGCTTTTTTATAAAAAAAAAAAGTTTATTTAATATTTTATTTCATAAAAACAGAAAAGGGGAATGGCTTCTTCAGAAGCAGCATTTTGTCGCTAACTCCAGGTCTGTAGTTCTTCTTCTGTAAGGTGAACACTGAGTCTCACGGTAAGCCCCAATTTGCTTCACTGATGCTAACTGGCTGGGTTGGTATCTCAAGCTAAGGCACAGTCTGACATGACGAGCGTCACACATCACATAAGCAACAACGAGATCTGCTTGGTCTCCCTTGCAGGGCTGGGGGACCCAGGCACAGCTCCTCCCAAATTCCTCCCCCTCTGATTGTCCAGAGGCCACAAGCTCCTCCGGTTCAGCTCAACCCGTAAAGATGTAGAACCTGTGCTGAGCATAAAAGGAAAGCAATCAACTTGTTTAATTCTCAACACTCCTATGTTGTGCATCAAAACATTTTTTTTCCCCTGGGTGCCCCAAACACTAAGCCAGACGGAGTGTCAGAATCCAGTTATATTTCATTTCTATCTCTATCTTCTCTGATTTAAAAACCAATTCTTACTATCACCTGAATTCTGTCATACTACAAAAGGGGAAGGGGTATGCTTTCAAAGTCCACTCTTCTATAGTAGGCAGTTCCTCCTTCTTCCAATATTGCGCTACCAAAAGTCTTGCTGCCGTAGTTAAATTCAACATCAATTTAGTTTCTATAACAGTACAATCTGTAATAATACCCAACAAAAATAACCTGGCGGAAAAGATTTCAGCATATTTGAAAGAACAATCGCAACAGAGATATATTGTGGAATGGAGAAGACGGATTGATTATATTCAGAATAAATATGGGACTAAAAAGTTTCATTTAGCATGAGTGAGCATTAGCATTATATCATGTATTATTATTTAGTTATTATTGTTTAGTTATTTGTTATGTTTAAGAGGAGTTAAAGTGCGATAGAATTTAAAGCGTTTTTATAGGTAGTTTGCATATTTTAGTTTATGCTTGTTAGAGGTAATACCCTGTATTCAGCTCTGGGAAGTCGGGGGGGGGGGGAGGGAGGGGGAGGGAGGGGAAGTATGTTTAAAATGTATTCTAAAACTTTTTAATAATAAAAAAGAGGAGGGGGTATGCATGGGAGTTTTACTACTTTCACTTCCTGTATACAATGCAAAGTAACCATTTGTTGATTCCCTTTGGGGCTGCTAACCGTAACAATGTAGCCATCTGCCTTTCATCCTGTGCCCCTCCGAAGCTCTTCTCTTTACTGACAGCGAGGGAAAAGGCGAGGGGGAAAGATGCAACACCTGGAATCTGGGTAATAAGAGGACTGAATGATCGTGGGGACAAAGCCGGACTGATGTTATCTTTCCTGAAGTAACACCTAGAAATCTGCCAGTTTGAATCGCCCGGAAGAACTGCGGGGTGGGGGGGCTGCTTGGGAACACTTTCTTTCTTTCTTTCTTTCTTTCTTTCTTTCTTTCTTTCTTTCTTTCTTTCTTTCTTTCTTTCTTTCTTTTTCTTTTTCTTAAGTAATTAATTAATTAATTAATTATATTTTTATACCGCCCTTCTCCCGAAGGACTCAGGGCGGTGTACAGGGCAATAAATATAAAAAACAAAATATAAAAGTTAAAATACAATTAAATATAATGCCCAAATTTAAAATTTAACACAATAATTAAGAACATGTTTAAAACCCTAACCCTAACCCATCAGACCAGGTCAGATTGCTCAAATAAATACGTTTTTAGATCGCGCCGGAAGGAGCAAAGATCGGGGGCCATCCGGAGCTCAACTGGCAAGCGGTTCCACAGGTCTGGCGCACCCACAGAGAATGCCCTCCCCCTTTAAAACATTGAATGGTGAGGGGGGATCCGCCAGATCCTGTCTAGCCTGCCTTCAGTCAATTTCTCTTAATAAAAATTCCTGTTGGAAGAAACCGCTGTTTTCTTAAGATGTAGATTGAAGTGGGTCTTTACATGGAGAATAGTTGCAGGTGACAAGTGTTGGAGCACCCACAACTTCAGAAATTGCGACTGCTCATTACTGGAGGCTTTTAAGAAGAGGCTGGACAGCCACTTGTCTGGAATGGCACAGGGCGTCCTGCTTGAGCAGGGGGTTGGACTAGAAGTCCTCTGAGGTTCCTTCCAACTCTGTTGTTCTGTTCTGGGTGGGCAGCCTGAGCAGACGGGACGATGGGAGAGAAGAGACCGCCAGATTCTCCTCTCCCCCTAAGCAGGTGAGGTTCCTGATTCAAATCCAACCTTTGCCGGAAGCTCATTTGATGGCCTCAGCCTCAACTGCTCTGATAGCAAGAGGGGACCCTAGAAACTATTCACTTTGCTGGCTTGTGATGATTAAGGAACAGCTCTCGGCACTCAGGAAGTGTGGGCACACGCACACGCAAACACACATACACATACCTGATGTTGAGTTCTTCCAGTACATTGTTGCTTTTCAGGGCTGCCCCCAGAGCAGCTGCACCACTGTTGCCAAAGCCATTGTATGACAGATCAAGGACTCGAAGGAATATATTCGCCTGTGGAACAAGACAGATTGAGCGGCCCATGGAGAAGGTCCAAGGTGGAGAGTCCACATGCTTTAATTATATCATTCACGCGGGCTTTTCTTCGGATCTTGCCTTACACTCCCTACTGTCACTAGCCCAGGAGTAGGCAACCTCGGCTCTTTTATGACTCATGGACTTCAACTCCCAGAATTCCTGAGTCAGC
>JAKJMR010000159.1:391806-411108 GCA_024449315.1 Daboia siamensis
TATTATTATTATTATTATTATTATTATTATTATTATTATTATTATTAAATATTTTCCTCTATCGGTAACCTCATTCTTGTTTAGTCAAGAGAAACCGTCATTAAAAGTGGAGGCTAAACCACCGTTGTTGCAAAACATTTATTTTGCTATGTATGGATTTGGACGAATTAGACTGGAAACCCTGCGCTCACCTTCCACCCGGGGGGGGGGGGCACCAGCCACCACCACCCCCAAAGCCTGGGCTGGCACTCCACATTGGGCCACCCGGTGTTCAGCAAATTCTTATTTCCCACCCCCTGTATAATAGCAGCCCTTTGGGGTTTATTTCCCATTGATGCAATGTCATCCCAACCTCAAATATGAATGACAATACAGGCAGTCCTCAACTTCCGACAATTTAGTGATCATTCAAAGTTGCAACGACACTGAAAAAAAGTGAGTTATGACCATTTTTTCACACTTACGACCATTTCAGGGTCCTCCCGTGATTTACATTCGGAGGCCTGACAGCTGGTTCATACTTACGACCGTCGCAGCGTCCTGGGGGTCACGATTCCCCTTTTGGGACCGTCTGACAAGCAAAGTCAATGGGGAAGCCAGCTTCACTTAACAACCCTGTTATTAATTTAGTAACTGCAGTGATTCACTTGACAAATTGGAAAGGTCGTAAAACGGGGCAAAACTAACTTAACATAAATGTTGGGCTCCATTTTGGTCGTAAGTTGAGGACTACTTGTATAAATAAAAATAAAACTCCAAAACGGCAATCTCTCCTCACAGGCTTCCAGCCGTACTGGACTACAATCGCCCTCATCCGCAGCCGGCGCGCTGCCGAGATCTACCATCCCGCCCACGTCCTTCCTTCCCTTTTTTGGCCTGACTCGGGACGTCCCGTCAGTTTGTCCCCGCTGGACTCCAATTCCCATGACGCCCAGCCTCGGGAGCAATGGGAGCTGGGGTCCGGCAGGAGCCGCGGGAGGCGGCGCTTTCCTCCTTGCCTTTGAGTCCCGCGAGCCGGAGGCGCTGGGAGCGAAGGACGCGGGGGACGCGCTGCCGGAGAGCCGCTCCCCCGCCGCGTCGGCCTCCTGCTCGGGCACCGGCGAGAGCGGCGGCCTGGGCATCGGCTCGGCTGAGCAAGGTCGGCCCTGCTGCCATGGCAACGGCGTCGCCGCGCAGGGGACGGAGGCGGCCGGCTAGCGGAAGAGGCGGGCGCATCCGGAAAGCGCGCGTGGCCATTGGAGGAGGGAGGAGAGCCGGCATCGATCGAACTCCCGCTCGCGTTGCCTGGCGACCTATCTGGCGGGCCCTCTGCTGCGTCGCGTAGGCCCCGAGCTGAGGTATCCTGGCCGCAAACCGGGCAAGCAGCGGCCTCGCGGAGCCCCGTCATCCCGGATCGAAGGGATGCTTTTTCGCGGTCTCCCGGGCAGACATTGCGAACTCCGAGGAGGAACGGGCGCGAAGCTGAAACCTGGCCGGGCCTCGATGCCCGTCCCCGCTGCTGCTGCAGCCACCAGCCGCTTCCAGGCGCAAGAGAGCCCGGCGTCCTTCAAGACAAACCGAGGGAGGCCCAAGAACCCTGCGCGGCGCCGCCCGGAGAGCCCGGGCTCTGTGGCCTTTCCTGGGGTGCAAGCCCCGGGCGACCTTGCCGGGCGCCGCCTCCGGCCAAAGGGGCCAGACAGGCACGAGCGGGTGAGCTTCGTCTTGCCCTCCGGCCCGCAGACTCTCCAGCCCTGCATGAAGCCGGCTGATAAGCAAACTGCTCCTTGCTTCAACTTGTGCTGCAAAAAAAAAACAAAAAAACCCGAAAAGCTGCCCCTAGAATTGTGCAGGAGAAACCTTATTAGTTATTATTTTATCAATAGCTTCATTAGCTGACACTTTGGGGGGGGGAGTGCAAAGAAGAGCAACTAAGATGATGCAAGACCTGGAGACTAAAACATACGAAGAATGGCAGCAGGACTTGGGTTTGGCTAGTCTAAAGAAAAGAAGGAGAAGGGGGGACATGATAACAGTGTTCCAGTCTCTGAGGGGCTGCCACAAGGCAGAGGGGCTCAACTTATTTTTCCAAAGGGCAGGACAAGAAATAATGGATGGAAACTAATCCAGGAGAGAAGCAACCTGGAACTAAGGAGAAACTTCCTGACACACCGAGAACAGTTAATCGGTGGAATAGCTTGCCTTCATCCCTGGAGGTCTTTAAGAAGAGATTGGACAGCCACTTGTCTGAAATGGTATAGGTCTCCTGCTTGAGGAGGGGGCTGAACTAGAAGATCTCCAAAGTCACTTCCAGCTCGGTTCTGATTCTGACTCTAAACAGCATGCAGAAACGCTGACAAAAAGCTGGAGATGTTAGATCAGGACACTGGGAGCTCTTTTAACATAATCCTGCACTACTACTGAGTTCTGACGGCATGCTAAACCTAGAAAACAACACAAAAAAGGAGGGGGTCTGCACTTTGGCATGTTATGTAGAGCAGGGGTCCCCAGCCTGTGGGAAACAGCCCACTACCAGGCTGTGGGCTATTGGCCACCGGGTCGCATGAGTGGCTGGCTGGTACACGTGTGCGCACAGCCCCACTCAGACGTGCGACGCTGCCAGTGTTTGCAGCCCCCACTTGCATGAGCGTCAGCACGAGCATCCCGGGCGTTCCCCATTTGCGTGACTATTGCCACAAATGGCATTTGTAGCCCCATGCGTGCAAGCGCTCACAGCCCCACATGCATCCACCCTGCCCAAATAAAACCATGCCTTCTTTCCCCTCCCCAATCCAATCCCGAAAGTTTGGTGAATTCTGATGTAGAGTTACCCAGTCTGGGTTGCCATAATGTGAATTATCACTAAATGGCAGCAGAGGATATTGCTGCCATCTAGTGGTGGTTCACATTTTGCAATCCAGATCTAGTATAGGTAATCCCTGAGTTATGAGTGTCCACTTAACGCTCCATTGAAGTTATGCAATAAGTGCCTCCTAGTGCTTACGAGCAAGTCCCAAAATTACGAATATTGCGGCACCACGGCAGTCGTTCGCCCTTCTGAGTGACCACAGAGGCTCTGCAACATTCACCCTAGTTATTCCCTCCCTCCCCACCCCCGCCCAGGTCTCCCTCTCATCCTGTGAAGATCGAGTTCCTTCATTTTCTTGGCTGCTCCAAGCCTTTGGTGTGTTTGCAGAGAATGGAGGCCTAAAGTAATGCGAGATCAGTGGGGCAAGGTCTCGTGCTACTGATTTCGTGTAATCTCTGCAACAGAAAACAAAACCGAAGCCAGGGGACGTTTCCATGTGCTTCTGGAGGCTGGATCCAGGTGCCAGAGGCCTTCTCTAGGCCGCTCCCACCCAGATCTGAGGCTGAGGGATGCTTCTGTGGCCCTCCGGCAGCCTGTTTCCGGGCAGCAGCAGCCAGGAGAAAGCCTCCGGCGCCCGGATTGGGCCACCGGAGAACAAGCAAGGGAGTGATCTCGTTCGAGGAATGAGATTCACTCCCATGGGTTTTCAAGTTACGAGTGGAATGGGCAGGCTCCATTGCACTTGTAACTCGAGGACTATCTTTACCTAATACAGGTAATCTCCCAGGTAAGAACATCCATTAAACAAGTATTCACAAGTATGATTTAGCCCAAAGTGTACTTATGCTAGGAATTCAAAATTGCAACCAAGAAGAGGTTGCCATCATGTGATCTGGATTCAGTCACTCCTGCAGTGATAGCTATCCTATTCAACCAGAAGAGGTTTTCATTTTGCAGATCATATGTGTGAACACACCAATTAGGGTTTGTTCATCCAGATTTAGGGTTTAGTGTGTTCCGCAAACTCAGCCCATCTGCAACATATTGTCATATTTACTGGCATAATGCAACATACTACTTCAAAATCAATCTTGCTTATTAGGGGACTCAAATGTACTGTGACCACAGATAATTCAGAAAAGCAAACTAAAGTTGTACCTTTCAGGATTTCTCTGATCACTGCCAGATAGGTTTGTTTGCAGGTGGGCACATATCAGGGATGGCTGGAACGGGAAGGGTATGTCAAGAAAGTTAAGATGGTGATAATGACTGTTTAAAGCTCCACTCCTTTTTGCATGTAAAAAAAAGCAGGGTTCCCTTTGTTCCATCATGGCCACCATCTTCTCTTTTTGATCCTGGCCTGCAGATTCCCTAGCACTTACCATGTTCTTTCCTAAGAAGACTTTGTGGGCCAGAGGTATTTTTCTCAGCAAACGCGGAGGCCACCAAGGGAGATGTCCATGGACACACGAAGACTCATGACACCAGGTTGGGGAAGCAAAGATAGAAGCTGTCTTAGGAATGAAAATTCGTGGTGACCATCTTGTGGTGAGATGAACAGCAAATAAATTTAATAAATATAAATAAATGGCAGGCTCACTTGGTTGTGTTCAAGGAGAGTCATGGCTCTGAATGCCTGAACGCCAGTAAATATGACAATATATTGCAGATGGGCTGAGTTGGCAGAACACATTAAACCCTAAATCTGGATGAACAAACCCTAATTGCTCTGTTCACACATACGATGTGCAAAATGAAAACCTCTTCTTGTTTGCTTCCAGTTCTCTAGTTCTTCCTAAAGTATAACCTCCACACAGGACGTCAGATCAGAACGGAACAAATTGGCTCTAAGAGGACAAGCAGGAAACTTGTCACAGATCTCTTTGCACAAATAGAATAAATTGCTAATTATATCACAGGAAAAGGATGAGAAGATCAATATGTTTGTGAAACACATTTCACAATGTCCAAAATACGAAAAATTGTAAGCCTACATCATGCTTATCCATGGTTAACTTAATGTTAGTTTAGGGAATTATTCAAATTAATCTTCATTTATACTACATACTGAAACATCAGCTAAGCACGCTAGGCTTAAATATAGTTGTTTACTAAATCCACCTTTCAGTATAATTATATTCTTGAATGTGAGGGTGCTGGAAATTCTCTTGAGTTAGCAGTCAGATTCTGGTGACATTGCCACTTCCTTCTGAGTTATTTTGTGTGTTTTAATTGCGTTTAGAGGATTTTATGCAAAGTTTCTGTTTTATTAATTGACTTTTAATAGTATAGCATGAAGGCAATTTTATAAAAGATGAATGTGGTTTTCCCATTTGAGTGCAACATGGGAATCCCACCATGGAGCAGAAATTAGAGGATTTTAGTGACATTCCACTGGTTTCTAGAGCTCTCGTCTCATCTCTGGGACATCCCAGAAATTTTGAGCTAAATGTGAGCCAAGATCTACTCCATGGCTCTGTCTTGTGAGCAGTGTGTCACAAAAAAAACCCAATTAAAAGCATGTATTGTGAAACTTGGAAGAAAATTTTGTCTTTGTATAAAGTTTTTTATTATTATTTTTTAACCTCTACATACATATGTTAGTTTTTCAAACAGCGTGCAATCTGGATTCATAAAACGCTAATACATAATCAAGTCCTATTCTTTGGTTCTCTCTTCTAGCCATTTATAGAATAAATTCCAGCTTTGGTAATATTCTGTTTCTTCTTTATCTTTCAGCCTCATAGTTAGTCTGTCCATCTCAGCGCATTCCAGTATCTTTTTTAATTACTTCTTCCTCTGAAGGTATTCGTTCATTTTTCCAACATTGCGCATAACTTATTCTTGCTGCAGTTACAATATGTAAAACCAAGTATAAATTTTGCTTATTAATCTTTTCTGGTACTATACCTAATAAAAAAAATCAGGATTAAATACTACATGTTCTCCTAATATTTTTTCTAGCCAAGCATGTATTTTTTTCCAATAGGCCTTTACCTTGTCACATGTCCACCAGGTATGATAGTACGTACCTAAGTTATGTTTACATTTCCAACATTTACCTGATACATTTTTAAACATTTTTGCTAGTCTAGCTGGAGGTAAGTGCCATCTATAAAACATTTTATACAAATTTTCTTTATACGCAGTTGACATTGTCAATTTATGATTTCTCTCCCACAATTTTTGCCATTTTTCTAATTCTATATTATAACCAAAGTTTTCCGCCCACCTTATCATTGTCCCTTTAATTTGTTCACTTTCCATCTCTAAAGTTAACAAAAAGTTATACAATTTCTTAATTAATTTCTCATCAGAAGTTAATAATATCTTATGTTTTTCTGCCGTGTGCCACAATGATTCCTTTTTCTCTCCTAGCCCATAATTTTTCCTCCCTTGCCCCAAAACAGGCTGAAGGTGGGCCTCCAAGCATGATATCTGCCTAAGCTTTGTTCTCTGTTGCCTTGGGGATAGGCCAGGGACTGAGGCAGCAGACATCGTGCTGAAATGAGGGAGAGGTCTCTGCTGATTAAAACTGTCCCAAAGAGCCCCCATAATGAGACAGGAAGTCTTCCTCCTCACATAGGCATTCAGCCTTGCTATCCATCGTCCGAGAACATCCAGGCTGCCATGTGGGGGTCACAGGGACAACCTTCTGGGGGTTGTGTGTGTAACCTGCCACTCCACAGGCTGCTAGTCTTTCACACACACACCCCAGCACACCAGTCTGGTCTTTTGGGCCTTTTGTAGCCCCACACCTCAACTCAGCCCATAATTCTTTCAAATGTGTGGTAATCTGAAAATATTAAATGCAGGGTACAGAGCCAGGCAGCCCCAGGTACAACCTCCTCAGAGGGGGCACCCTATAGTTGGGAGAAGAATCCCTTGCCCCATTGCCCTTTCTCAGATCCTGGAAAATCACGGATATTTAGAGCAAGTGAAAACAAGACAGGAAGGTCAAAGCCACCAGAAATTTAAAGTGAGCTTTTGAGAACTCTCAAGATCCAGGAACTATCCTTGATGCCTTTGGAAAAATGGGAAGTTGAGAGAAGCCCCAAATATTGGACTTGCAGGAATGAAAAACTAGCAGAACCAAAACTTAACAGACTTGACCAGAAAAAGAACCTGAGAGAAACCGACGTTACCAGAGCACCCCTGGTCCAAAGTCAGTTTTAATTTTGGCAGGAACTCCTCCTTTCAGGAAGTAGAGGATTAGTGCTGCTGCATTGAAACTGGGGCAGGTTCAGGGCTGATGGTTTCCCCCACAGAGCTCCTGGTGCTGGACTCTGCCCGGCCGCCCTTCAAACTGCATCAGGTAGAACTGCCTGGCCAGGTGCTTGGCTATTCCTTTGAGGGCAAAGGAAGCAGCCACGATCTCCGAAGTCAGGAAGCAGAGGAGGACCCCGTGCACCGCCATTTCCAGAGGCATCCGAATCACCTGGTGGTCCATCAGGATGAACAGCAAGACAGGCATCTCGATTACGACAGACAGGAGGAGGAATCCAGCCAGCTCTGGAACCTGTGGGAGCCAATGGAAAAGAGGGGATGGTTCCATGCAGTGCTTACCTTTCAGAGACTCACCTGGCCCATAAATTCATCCTGAATATCAGCCGAATCTCAGAAATCTCTGGGCACCTTGAAAACCAGAGCTACGCCTCTTAATGTTCTTCTCTGTCTCAATATTTCAGATTAATTGAACATATTTTGAAAACTCACCAGATATTTGCACCTGCTCAGGTATATCCACAAAGAGGGTCAGATGCCAGCCTTGCCCGGACAACTGAAGCTCCATCCCTTTTTGGCCTGTGCAGCTACCCCATACAAGATCCCTGCAGCCACTTCTCTTTCAGGGCTGCAGCTGTGGGTACCCCCAGACTCTCTGATTTCAGTGGAAGATATTTAGCAATAATGTCTAAATCCTTCTACAGCTGAATGAATAGATCAGCGCCTTGCATCTCGACATTCAAGGCTTGCGAGCTCTCCTATAGTGAGCCAGCCAGAATGTCACAGTCAAGAGGCACCTGCCGTCTCCAGGGAGAGCAAAATGGATACGCAAACAGCAAATTGGAATTGCAAGAAACATCCACTGTGGAATGTGGCATCAGTTTCAACAAGTATAAATGAGTCCAAACCCTAACGGAGAAATATCCGCTCCCTCCTCGCCTGTCATTAGCCTGCAGAAGTAGGAGAGTCATTTTGTCGAGGGAGGTGCACTTGCTCTGCTCCCCTTAGCAACGAAGGCCTCGACACTATTTGCTGCTTTCCCACAAGGGTGTCCCTTCCATTCTGGAACTGGTCAAAAAGATGCTCTTTTTATTAATACCCTTCTGCCATTGATCAAGGTTGGCATCCTTTTTCAATATAGGTATCATTTGAAACAAAAAGAGAAACTTTGGCAGAACATTCATTTTAACAACTGCAATTCTTCCCAGTAATGATAATTGTAATTTTTTCCAATTATTTAAATCCCTTTGTACCTTCAACCATAGTGTTTCATAATTATTCTTATACAATTTTACATTTGAAGCTGCAATATATACTCCTAAATATTTAACCTTTTTCACTATTTCAAAACCTGTTAATTTAGATAACATATCCCTTTCACTCTTTTTTATGTGCCATAGATCAAGGGTTCCCAGCCCCCGGTCCATGGACTGGTACCAGGCCACAGCACGCCAGCAACCGGTCTGCACAAACAAGCAAAGCCCTATCCGCGGGATGCAGGCAACACACAAAACCACACACTCTCTTGTCTGCAGAAAAACCTTTCTCCACGGAACCGGTTCCTGATGCCCCGAAAGTTGGGGACCTCTGCCATAAGAGGAAGGCATGGTTATGGGCACCATCTTGCCTTTCCTCCCCCCACCCCTCCCCCCTACCCCAAGATCCATAACATCTCATGAGAAAATGTATGGGTCGTATCAGCCCTGAGAATCTTGTTTTTTAAAAAGAAAGCTAAGCACACCAGCTGGTTCTCCTGTCATTTCTTACCTTTTCTTGCAAATTTCCAACATATCCAAGGAAGAGGCGGGCGGATTCCGCTCCAACAATTGTCAGGTACGCACCAACCAGCAAGCACTGGTAGTAGAGGGGTAGCAAGCTAAACTGCGGGGGCATAAAAAGAGATGGGGGTGTCTGCCAATGGGCTCATCCTGCTATGCTCCTCCAGTCCCTCTTCAGAGTCTCTTGTCCATCATAAGGGAAGCCCTGCTTGAGATGTCACTGGGTGGAACCCTCCCTGCCAGAAAAGGGGAGCAGCCCCACACAACTGGTGCACCCCAACTCCAATGCCTGCACCTCAGAGGGAGGCTGGGAAAGACTCCACTTTAGAGCTCCAGGATCCTCTGACCGCAATTCAACAGCAAACCAGAGTAGACTCATTGGCTGCATTCACACAACAGGCTTGATTCATCCTGCTGGCACTTCCCTCCTTTCTGGTACTGTAATAATGAACGCTTCCTTTATTATATCAGGAGCAGCCATCCTTTCTGGACTGGCCACCTCTTAAAATATTTTATTTTTACATGCCAGATAAAGTAGGATATGGGACTACTAGAATATGGGTTGTAGGTAAATCTGGCTTCTCTGGATCTAATTTGAGCCCTAAGTTTATCCTCTCTTCCAGCACAGAGGGAGGCTTGAAGGTAAGCTGGCACCCTTCAGCCCCCTGTTGACTCTTGCCTGCTTATATGGGACCATGACTTTTCTCTTGACCCAGATAAAAAGTGTAGTGAGAACACAAGGCTTTTGAGGGACCCAAAGCTTTCAGTATGATGGCTTTGCAGGCTCATGATTTATGATGCAGTTCAATTATGGATAAAAAGGACGCGGTGGCTCAGTGGGTTAGGACGCTGAGCTTGTCGATCAGAAGGTCGGCAGTTTGGTGGGTTGAATCCCGAGTGCCGCGTGACAGAGTGAGCGCCTGTTACTCGTCCCAGCTTCTGCAAACCTAGCAGTTCGAAAGCACGTAAAAAAAAAATGCAAGTAGAAAAATAGGGACCACTACGTTGGGAAGGTAACAGCGTTCCGTGCGCCTTTGGCGTCTAGTCATGCCGGCCACATGACCACGGAGATGTCCTCGGACAAGCGCTGGCTCTTCGGCTTTGAAACGGAGATGAGCACCGGCCCCTAGAGTCGGAAATGACTAGCACGCATGTGCGGGGGAACCTTTACCTTTACCTTTACCTATCAATTATGGATAGGGAACTGGAAGCTAGACCATATGATGAACTGAGGGAACTAGTTAAGTCCAGTCTAACAAAGAGAAAGACTAGGGATGATAGGATAGCAGTATTCCAATATCTCAGGGGCTGCCACAAAGAAGAGGGGGTCAAATTATTCTCCAAAGCCCCAGAAGGCAGGACAAGAAGCAATGGATGAAAACTAACCAAGGAGAGAAGCAACTTACAACTTCCTAACAGTGAGAACAATCAACCGGTGGAACAACTTGCTTTCTGAAATTGTGGGTGTTCTGTCACTGGAGGCTATTATGAAGAGACCGGGTTCTGCCCCTTGTCCTACTCCATCTCCGGGAGACCTCCAACTATAAGCCCTGTGTCAGGTCCCAAAATCCTTATTGTCTTCCTTGCATATATACTCTTGTGCTCTTTTTTTGGGACCTGCCATTCTGCTGGGGGGAGGGGGGATATTGGCTTTCGCTTGGGATAACTTTCGCTTTCTGCTTTTCTTTTCCCACCTCTATCCACTTGAGAAAGGAATGTGTCTCCTTATCAGGGAGACAGTTAAAGAGAAACAAAACTGGAGAAGACCTGGAGATGCCCGCCAAGGGTGCCAGTTACCCACACATCCTGCCACCTGTGCATTGGCTGGATTTCAGATGGACATTATGACTTTTGTGGGAGGAGGAAGATTGCTGGTTTAACTATACCGTTTCAGCGGGATTTCCCCCAGATCTCACCTTGCCTTCCCTACTGACCCCTAATAAAAGTTCCCTTTTGGGACGATGCCTGTTTCAAAGAGTTCTGCTTCCTTGGGTGGTTAGCTGAGGTGGCTCCTTACAGCCAGTGGTGGGATTCAAATATGTGAACAACAGGTTCTCTGTGCAGATGCCACTTCCGGAAGCCCATTCTGGGCCTGGACAACAAAAAATTAGCTACCGGTTCTGCCAAAGTGGTGCAAACGGGCTGAATCCCACCACCGCTTACACCAGGGGTCTTCAAACTTGGCAACTTTAAGACTTGTGGACTTCAGCTCCCAGAAGGGCTGGCTGAGGAAGTCCACAAGTCTTAAAGTGGCCAAGTTTGAAGACCCCTGGCTTATACCCTGCTTGCAAGTGCCAGTCGTAGTATGGATTGGAAAACCTCCCTCCCACCATGCCACGCAGGAGAGGGCAGTTACCCTGGGCAGCCCACCCAGGGGCACTTTACCTTCAGCTCCAGCATAATTGCCTCCGACAGGCACCAGAAGGGGAGAAAGAAGATGTTGAAGTAAAGCAGCATCTGAAGGGGCAGACTGGAGAGCATTCTGTGGCCTTTGGGGGAGAGAAAAACCAAGGGGGGTGGTTTGGCGTTGCCTTTGGTTTTATCACAGATCTTCAAATCCTAGAATCCAGGAGCAGAAGAAGCCTTTTGCCTTCAGGTGTAACCCCAAGTTAGGGATCTGAATCAAAGCCCCCCGCCCCGCCCCCCCGCCCCCGCCACCCAGGAAGGAGCATTTCTTTGGGTTCTGAGCCACCGTCAAACTGCTTGGCACAATTTCCCTGACGTTCTGCCATTTCGGGGCACAATATAATCTCAAATTCTATAAAATCCATAGGTGGGGTTGACTACAGTGTGGGAAGTCACACACACCCCCAGAGAAGGAAATATTAAAAGGGCAGAATATTATATTTCCTCAAAGCATCTTAAAGAGGCAGAAAAGCATGCCCAGTTTTTCTTAATAGCCCCAAGTCTCCCTCCCCCAAGCAGAAACCACTCTGTAGAAATGCAGATGTAATAATCCATTCAGGAAGGTTGGAGGCCCCCAGCTAGAGGATTAAGAAGACAAAGATACCTAAAATCTACATACCCCACCCAAACTCTAGGACAGCACATATTAGGATTAACCCACAGATGCCAAAAGAAAAAGGTGCCGGAACTCACACATGTCATACAACCCGCCTTGCCTACCCTACAAGGTTCCATCCAAAAAAGGTACTGGAACTCCGTTCTGAGCATTCTATTAGAAAAAAAGCCCTGCCAAAGGGCATATCCAGACTCAGGTCAAAAGTACACAACACAGGAAATACAAATCCTCAAACAGGAACTGGAAACAACCTCAAGAGCCCAGAGGGTATAAAAACCCACTCCCTACTTGTGCTCACTCTCTTTTCTTCCAGAGCCGTCTTCCTGTCTGTCTCTCTTCTTCAATAAACTGCAACCTTCTTTCTAAAGCAGTCGCCATGTTGTTTTATTCCCGGCTTGGACTGAACCCTGATGAAGACTTTTCCTTCAACAACAGTTTTGAGCATTTGGCGGGATCTACACAAGGCAAGTGTCCCAGGTGGGTTTCCCTCTTAGGACCCACATTTGCCATTATTTCCACGCCCAAAAAGCAGAAGGCTCCCCTTTACATCCCTTTGATCCAGATTCACCACCACTGACCAGGAGGCCTTGGAGACCGCAGCTCAGCTACCTTTTGACTGGCAAATAAGGGCACCCGCAACTCATCAAATGGTGACTGGTGAGAAGAGCTGGAATTTGAAGTGAAAAATCTTCACTGAATGATGATTTGCCATTAAACACCTTTTTATGTGGAACCTAACTTGACCAGAAAATAGCGTTCTACTCCCTCCCTCTGATTGGGAGCAGAACGTAGAAATGGTTGCTCCAGAATATCAAAGTGTTAAAAAAGATACCAAGACGCTGGCGTGATTCAGTTTAGCTGCTGCAAATGCCACCAGTTTTCTAAGAGTCACATGACATAACGGGGTTTTGAAGGAGCCAAACAATTTCCTGAACCAAATTCTCCAAACTTCCAAGGCCTCAAGTGAGTTTCCTTAACTGCTTGCTTAGGCATTTGAGAAGTGGGCTCATGAGTGTGTTTTTAAACAGGGACTAGGAAGTAACTAACCACAAAACCTGATTGGTACCAGCCTCCACTTTATTACCCTGCTTATCTCACCATGAGCAAAAAAAAAATCTAACCCATGTTATGATTGACACAACCTTGCAACTGAACCTGTGCCATTTTTAACGTGCATTGCAAATAAAAAGGGGCGGGACTTTGATCATATGGTCGTGGACACCATATTGACTTTTTTGCCCTCGTCTCCCTGCTGGGAATCAAATCAAATGTTGCCTTCAGGTCTTTAAAGGGCCTCCTCAGCAAACCGATTGGGTTTAAACTGCTGATTTCTTAGATTGCCCAGGTTGTTAAGGGGGGAAATGGGAGGAGGGAACATTTGAACATCACCTGAGCTCCTGAAGAGGTAAGAGGTAAATTCAGCCAATGCCTAAATCTCATGGAAGAGGGAGAGCTGCATTGCAGCCTGATGGGCCCTGAAGTGAAGAGCCCATCTGAGTAAGCAGGTTAGTCAAGTTCCATGCCCATAATCCACAATCCTCTTCAATAATTCTGCTGGAACTAAGTCCCCCCAGGAGCCTTGCAGAGGAGGCCAACTAGCAACTAAAGAGTTCAAAAATAACAGGTCATGGTAGCACCTGACCCTGTTCTATTTGGCCTCAGGCCATACCTTGTCTTTTCAAGATATGCAAGATGAGGCATCTAAAAAATGAAGGGCCCAGTTGTGGCCACCATCTTGACTTTTTTCACCCACTCACCGTTGTGGGTCTGTCCCTGCTCCAGATGTGGTCCCGTCCTCTTTCTTCCCACAGCCAGGCCAGGCAAGTATGAACCCTCCCTCAGCTCGGTAAGCTCTACACCCATTTCAGGAAGGAGTCTTTTGTGGCAGCCTGGAGTAAATACAGGTAGTCCTCAATGTACAACCGCAATGGAGCCCAAAATGTTTATCGCTAAGCGAGACACTTGAGTGAGTTTTGTCCCCATTTTACTCTCTTTTCTGCCTCGGATAAGTGAATCCCTGCAGTCGATAAGTTAGGGACCTGGTTGTTAAGTGAATCTGGCTTCCGCATTGACTTTTCTTGTCAGAAGGTCGCAAAAGGGGAATCACGTGATCCCGGGACATCGCAAGCATCATGAGTTGGTTGTCAGGCATCTGAATGTTGATCACGCGATCACAGGGATGCTGCAATGGTCATGTGAATTTACACGAGTCTCATGTAAAGAATCTCTTTACATGAGGGGTCCTTGGTGTCCTCTGAGCCTTGCCTGTTTTCTTGCAGACCTTTCATTACCCTAACTAGGGAACGTCATCAGAGCACTGATGAGGTTACCTAGTTTGGTAATGAAAGGTCTGCAAGAAAACAGGCAAGGCTCAGAGAACACCAAGGACCCCTCATTTCAACCCTGAGCTACAAATATTCTCCTTCATTGGTCGCTTCACATGATTAGAAGTGCTTCTTCCTAGTTTCTCCCTTCCTGGACTGAGCTGACACTGAATCATAAGCGGGTAACTGAGTCTCCTTCCGTTGCTTGGTTCCTTTGCCAGCCTGCCCGCAATCTCTGAGAGGAGGGACATTCTGGATTTGGATGCTCTTGAGGGTCTACAGCAGGTGAGGAACCTTGGGGGACTCAACTCAGCCATGCTGGCTGGGGAATTCTGGGAGCTGAAGTCCACTAGTCATAAAAGGAAGTCCCCACCCCTGCTCTATAGCCTTGAAACCCCCCCCCCCAAAAAAAACCATCCAGCCTTTTGGATGTTGCAGCCCTCCTTGCAATGTGGGTGGGTGGGGGGGTCTGAAACCCTTCTGTGCTGTATGGCAGCCCACCCCCACTCTCGACCCCAGGTACCTAGCTGGTAGGCCTCAGCCATGCTGCTGTCCTAGGTCTGGCCGTTGCTGGAGAGAGAAAGAGAGAGTGACACCAAAAGTCACCAAGCCTTCCAGAGATCCAGAAAGAAGCTGCAGCCCTCACAACCCAGGAGCGTAGTCTCTCCTCTTCCCTCCCCCAGCCCCAGCTGGATCACATGAGACATGACAGTAGAAGTGCTTAATCACATTTTCAGACCAGGCTGTCCCGACTGTCCTTCAGATCTGGGTTAATCTGGTGGTGCTCAAAATAGGACGTAGGAGGAACGAGAATGTGACAATGGCTGGCCTGTGACATTGCCAGATAAGAAAGCACCCACTCTATCTGTTCCCACTGTAACCCTTCACTTAGAGCAGGGGTCCCCAACCCCCGGTCCCTGGACCGGTACCAGGCTACAGCATGCCAGCAACTGGGCCGCACAAACAAGCAAAGCCCATCAGCAGGATGCAGGCAGCACGCAAAACCACACACCCTCCGGTCCGTGGAAAAACCTCTCCACGAAACCTGGTGCCCAAAAGGTTGGGGACCTCTGACTTAGAGCACTGAAAAGTGGTGCTAACGACCTTCAATCTAGGCCAGGGGTCTCCAGGCTTGGCACCTGGGGAACCTCAGCTCCCAGAATTCCCCAGCCAGTGCTTGCAGTGCTGTGATGTGCAAAAGGGCTTCCCAGCATCCCTCTTGTTCTGTCCTTGGCAGTGAAGCTATTTAAAGTGGCTGCAGGAATTGCTGCATTTCCATGCCTGCTGTCAGTCTTGGTTAGCAGCCTTGCTTCTGCGGCTCCTCTTAAAAACACATCGTGCTTTCCAGCGTTGAAAGAGAAACCTTTTGGCCCTAAGCAGAGTTCAGGTTAAGATGAAGGTTGGAGACCTTCCAGGCGGAAAGCCACCAGGATGGCTCCCAGTTACTCAGCGGTTTGAAGGCTTGATGCCGCTGGCAGTTTATGCAGGAAACGCCATCAGGGTGGTGGCCAGGTTTACACTAAGTTTCCAAAAGGCAGGTGTTCTGCCTCTGTTTTACGCGCAGCTGCTGGCCATGGGCTGACCATGACACTGATTTACGGTCACCATATGAAAAATGTTTGTAAAACTTTGCATACCATGTACATGTATGAGAAGCCCTCATTTCTGTGGGTTTCCCCCCCCAATGTTTTCTTTTCTCTGTTCTGTTTAGTAAAATTAATAAAGGCAAACATGTTTTTAAAAAGACAAGACCCCCACCGCCAAGGGGTCCTCCTGCAGCTGCTCCACCTGCAGAGATCAGCAGCGCCACCCCAAGGGGCCCTGGAGGCTGGTGCCCGATGTCCGGAAGGGAAGGGAGGGGAGGGGGAAAGAGGCTGCAGCTATCGGATGGGCACCTCTTGCTTGCACCAGTGTCTCCATTACCTCCTCCTTCTGCCATTGGGGGCTGAACTGGAGGACCCACAAGAAACCAGAAGCCAGAAGCAAGGAGGAAGAGACTGGAACACTTGGACTACATCTCCCATTTCCCAACCTAACACATTTTCAGCCCGGAATGCAAGATATGATGGAAGTTGTAGTCCAACAGGAGTGGAAGACCCCTCCCTCCCTCCCCCCCTCCCCCCTATTCCTGGAGGCTGAGCCTTGGCCCAGGGCTGAGCTCCATGGAGCAGACAGGCACCTGCCTAGGGCCCAGGTGAGTGCGGCTGGCCTGCAGGTGTCTCCTCTCTCCCTCCTTTTAGGCCACGGGCCCCGCCACATTCCTTCCACCAAGAGAGAAGCAGTGGAGGCTAACTTAACATAGATGCATGGCATATATTTGGTTTATTAAGAACATTTTTAAAAAGTGTGGAGAATGTGAAAGCAGGGAGAGACCACGTCAGGGCCAGCCCAACCACCCTCTTACTTGCACGCCTGGGGGGGGGGGGGAGCCCCGGGGGGGAGGCAAGGGGCATACAGGGAGTTCTCAAATTATAACCACAATTGGGACCAAAATTTCAACTGAGTCACATCCAATTTTATGACCATTTTGCCACGGTCGTTAAGTGAATTACATGGTCATTAAGCAAAACTGGTTTCCCCCATTGACTTTGCTTGATGAAACTTGGCTGGGAATGTTGCAAATGGTGGCCACACGAGCCAGGGATGCCGTAACCATCGAAGATACGTGCTGGTTGCTAAGCATCCGATGTTGAATCTGTGACCGTGGGAAGGCCTCAATGGGACTTCTTGTGGTTTATTTTCTTCAGGGCCGTCACTAAATAAATGGTTGTAAGTTGGGGATTAACTGTAGCATAAAAAGTAGAGCTAGTGGCCCCAGTGGTGCAATCCAAGCTCTGCACATCCCACTGAAAACCCAGCCGGAGCTTCAACTGCACCGTGACAATTTCATTAGTGTGAGCAGGAGCAGGATGACTCAGTTTCCCCCGGGTGGATTTATGAATCAGTCGCACTGGGAGGAAAAAGGAGAATATTTTCTGCCTGGCGTTGGTTTTGGCCTTTCCAGACCAAGAGGCTGCATTCTGACCTGGGGGCAGGAACAGAACAAAAACGAAGTTTGGTTTAATTAAAAGGCCAATGTACTTTTAATTAACAGCCAAGATGATCCTTCTCTAGTTATCCAGTAAAAAACCACCCTGATCGGAGAGTGGAATTCCACACTGCTTCAGCATCCCTACACAGGAAACTTGGTCCCAAATCTAAAGTGCGCTGCCAAGAAAAATAAAGGGGGTGGGTGGGGTGGGTGGGAGGGGAGATGGAAGCAGGGAAGAAGCTGCAGGTTCCAGTCATCCCACTAGATCAGGGGTGGTTCAGCCTCAGAGGAGCAAGGAACGGAAGCTGCTCAGGCCACTTTGTGGTTTCCCAGCTCTCCAAGGGACCTTCCAGCCTTCCACTGCCATCCACATGGCGCAAGAAGACATTTTGGCACATGGCACTGTGGGAGAAGCGGGCAAGAGCTTGCCTTGGGAGAGGGGAAGGGTGGCGCCAGGCAGCATCCAGAGGAAGCCGTGCCCTGTCCCCAAGCAGCCTTGGCAGCCGACTCTTTGGGCCTTGTGCCGGCCTGCAAAAGATGCTCGCCATGTGCATTTCCCTTCCTTCTCCAGCCCAGTGGTTCCAAGGACCCCCCCTTTCTTCAGCTCCACCCTGAGAGCCGCTACAACCGTCTCACAGCAGCTCTAGTGCGAGTCCACCTCCGATGTGTTCCGGGGAAGTCCTTGAGATGAGGGAAAGAGCCAGGAGAAGAGCCACTGGTGTGTGTGTGTGTGTGTGTGTGTGTGTGTGTGTGTGTGTGTGTGTGAGGCTCGCCAAGCCTGGAGGGAGGTGGCTTTGCAGAGGTCCCGAAAAGGGAACCAGACACGGGATTCCCAGTGTTTAGGAGCCTTTCCCCGTCAGCCAGGACATGTCTCCAGTTCTGCAGAAAAGACAAAATGGCAGCTGGGTTAGGGCAGCCTCCCTGAAGGCCAGCAGGAAACAATGCTGGCTGAGAGGCCTGACCACGGGTGCAGCCCAACCAGCCAGTAGTTCAGCCAAAGCCTTCCTCACTTTGGGCCATGTTTGCTCCCTGGCACCGCTGAAGACCCGTCAGGCAATCCAGGAAATTCTTGGGCAGGAAGGGAGGGGCACAGGAGATGGGCAGCACAGGAGTGACGGGCATGGTCAAAAGACAGAATCTGTTTTCACTCTTCATCTGATCAGCAGCCGGCCCCCAGGAACCGAAGGCAGCAGGGGTGCGTTTTGTCCTTCGGTCTCTGGAGCCAAAATGGAAAGACTGGCCCCAAACTAGAATGAGCTTTCGTGGCGAAGAGAGAAACCTGGACAAACTTTCAGGTTTCTGTGATTAATTCGGCATCAATCAAGAGCATAACTTCTACAAGAGAAATACTAAGAAGGGAGAAAATTTCTGGCACCCCTGCTGGTTCCTAGAGGGCTTCCTTCGATCTTGCATCCCCTCTTGCACAAAAGAGAATCAAGATGGAGTTATGTTGAGATTGACATTTTCCATCTGCCCAGGATGGAGGGAGGTGCTTAAGGGCTCATCCTTCCTTTCCTTAGATGCCCCTTTACAACTCCCATCCTCCAGGGCTGTTTGCTCTCTCCAGACTCACAGGCAGGAAGTCCCCTGGACAGGGTCAAAAAAGTCAAGGTGGCAGCCACATCCGTTTTTTTATGGGCATCACACTTTTAATCACACTATGCCATCTGTTGTTTATCATTCCTTGTGGACACTCCAGGCAATACACCATAAATGAGAGATACACAGACGATAGATAGAAAGATGATGGATAGATAGATAGATAGATAGATAGATAGATAGATAGATAGATAGATAGATAGATAGATAGATAGATAGAGTTATGTATTGCGATAAATTGCTTGTAAACTGTTGAGTAATGGTTAATGGCCGTTACTGTTTAAACTCCAGACTGCTTGTCTCTGGAATTGGTAGTTTGCATTTTAGGTGGGAATTACTGCTTTAATTTCATTGGCTGCCGACTAGTGGCAGTCCGTATAAATAGAAGCTAAGCAGCAGTTAGTGCTGTTTCAGTGTTAGCTTAATAGACATGTTGCTGTTTCATCACACTGCCTCGTCAATGCCTCACCGATCCCGAAACATAACAGATAGAGATAGATAGATAGATAGATAGATAGATAGATAGATAGATAGATAGA
>JAKJMR010000159.1:411826-424174 GCA_024449315.1 Daboia siamensis
AGATAGATAGATAGATAGATAGATAGATAGATAGATAGATAGATAGAGACAGACAGACAGACAGACAGACAGACAGACAGACAGACAGACAAATCCAGAGTACAGTGGCATAGTGTCTGTCTGTTCCTCAGCTGACCACAGAAGGACACAGAACTCTGCACAAAAGCAGCCTCTGGGCTCTTGTTAATCATTTAATAATGGAGATGTGCTGCCACAGATTCCCTCTTTTTTCTAATTAAAAATCAGGAAGAGCTTCTCAGCTGAAAGCCCTTAGCTGGGCCGTGTTGTTAATGCAAACATACACATGGACATACATACCGGTTGAAGAGCCTTAAATTGTAGCAATAAAAGAAGAAAGAGGGAGAAAAGGAGAGTAAGTCAGGGCTACTTTCCTCGGTGCTGGAAAAAAAAAATGATCTGGGGGTGGAAGGGTGGGGTGGAGGCCGGAATCTGAGTTCTCAGGAGCCACATATAGTTCTAGCTCCCTTTTTTGTATTTCCCCACCCCATAAGCTGTAGTGCCAAAATTCTGCTGCAAATTATCAAATGAAAGCAGTGAGAGTTTCTTAGGCAAACGTTTGCTGTGGCCATGTTGGGCATGATGGTGAAGAAGGCAAAAATACAGAAGCAACTTTAGAAAAAGGAGAAACAAATCAAAACTGGAGATCAGATCCTTGTTTCACCACTCTACTCTTCAGTCCGGGAAAGCTAACATTTAAAAAGCAGCACCCTGTCCATCACTCCAGGCCTCACCCTGACCCTGTTCTGAGCCCCAAAGAGTAGGGTTCTGTGGCTTCTGTCAGTTTTGCTCATTAGAATGGCTTATGCCCAGAATTAGAACAACGCATCGCCAGGGCTGTCAAATAAGTCAAGATGGCAGCCATGACTGTGCAACCAAAATCCCAGCTCACATACGGGACTTGATTGATCGATCATGAATTGTTTGACTGAATGATCACCCTCTTGGCTTGATGCTCACCCCCACCCCCACCCCTGACAAGGAATGGGACAACTCGCCGCAACCAATGCACCACGGCCAACAAGCCATGGCCAACTCATTGTGGGATAATTCATCGTGGGACAATGTAACCATTAAATTTAATTATTTAAAATAAATTTTAAAAAACATTTTAATTTTTGTCATTCGCATTTCGTTCTGTCCCTCCTTTTGCACCCTTTCTTTAATTAATTTATTTATTTATTTTTATTCCATTTATATCCCGCCCTTCTCCGAAGACTCAGGGCGGCTTACAAGCTTTAGCAGTAGCCTTCATTCTATGTATATGCCTGCTTGTTAGGGCTTTCACACACACCCCAAGCGGCATTATTACAAAGTCAGCTTAATTGCCCCCAACAATCTGGGTCCTCATTTTACCTACCTGGGAAGGATGGAAGGCTGAGTCAACCTTGAGCCTGGTGGGATGCGAACCTGCACTAATTGCAGGCAGCTGGTGTTGCTTAAGGAGGCATTAGCCCACTGCTCCACCAAGGCTCTTAATGTTCCTCTTGCATCATTTCTTTGATATTAGTGTAACTCTTGTCCCGCAGCGAGTCTTCCAGGGACAAGTTGGCCATGGCATGGCAAATTGACTCCCACCCCACCCCACCCCACCCCACCCCACCCTGACATCCCTGATTCAGAATTAGAACAAAGGAGCCTTCAAATTCAGAAAAAAAATCAGAGAAGAGCAACTAAGATGATCCAAGGCTGGAGACCAAAACATATGAAGAACGGCTGTGGCACTTGGGTTTGGCTAGTCTAAAGAAAAGAAGAAAGAGGGGAGACATGATAGCAGTGTTCCAGTATCTGAGAGGCTTCCACAAGGCAGAGGGGGGCAGGTTGTTCTCCAGAGCACCAGATGGAAGAACGAGAAACAATGGTTAGAAACTGATCAAGGACAGAAGCGACCTGGAATTGAGGAGAAACTTCCTGACAGTGAGGCCAATCAACCAGTGGAACAGCTTGCCACCAGAAATTGTGGGCTGTCCATCTGGAGATTTTAAAGAGGAGACTGGACATTCACCTGTCTGGTATAGGTTCTCCTGCTTGACCAGAGGGCTGGACTAGAAGATCTCCAAGGTCCCTTCCAGCTGTATTCTATTCTAAATCTCCATCCTCCCAACCCACAGGGACAGGCTCTCCCCTCGGGGCAGAAGAAGCGAGTGGAGAGTCTTTTGCCAGGCAGGAAAAAAAAATAACAAGAGCCCCGTCTAATGTCCCAAGAATGATGCACTTGCATTTCAGATTGGAATGGGACATTTAGGCACAGACTCTCAGCTGTGCCTCCTTCAACCCCTGCCACCCACCTCAGCCCATTTACAGCCTGCTTTCCTCCTCCACTGGACCTCTGCCAGCCATTCTCCGTGGCCAATGGGCCCCTGGTTCTCTGCCCTTGGCCCTTCAGCCTGGCCCATTTTCCCAGACATCATTTGATCCGGGACTTTGGCTGCACGGGGCAAATAGCACCCCCCAGGCAATCAGGCACACAGGGAGAGCCGCAGGAAGCTCACACTTGTGTCTGCAGAAGGATGTTGTTCCAACTATTTGCTCCATGGGGAGTGGGAGGGAGGCTGGAATATTTGTTTAGAGTTAACCCTTCTGTGGTTGGAGGAAGGCAGCAGCAACTCAGCGGGACTTACTCCACATCTCGTTTGCGGATGATCCTGCCAGAGCCCATGACGTCGGCCACCTTGGACACCAGCGGGTCGTAGTTCATGCTCGCCACAGCCAGCACCTCGTCACTCCTGGAAGAAGAGATCCAGAAGCGAAGGTCAGAGCAGCTGCCACCAGGCCTTGACGCATTTCACACAAGGCAGGAGGTCCCGGTGGATCCCCAGGTGCTTTTCCCAGGTGCTTTGCTTCTTTTGTTGACCCGACAAAGTGAAGGGATCACCAGTGGGGTGATACGAGTGGCATAAATGTTGACTAATTCTATTTGCGTGGCCCACGTTGTTAGCTCAAAGAACAAGCTAGCCAACGTGGCATTTCTCGGGGGTAGTCAAGAAAGGCAAGATGGCTTTTCAAATTCCCCTCTACAGATGATGCTGTCCAATAGGCAGGCTCTTTTCTAGGTGCAGTTGCTGTGCGCCCGTTGGCTTATTTGAAATCTCTGGCCTATCAAGACATGGAGATTCTTCTTGCAAGTACAACTGCTAAGCCAAGAACTGCCTATCTTGTTTCTATTTAACTTGGGAACCTGACATTTCTCACCACTGAACATGGACGCTGAACTGGATGCAGCCCCATATTCAAGTCGATCAAAATTCTTAGCAGTGATAGCAGTGTTCCAGTATCTGAGGGGCTGCCACAAGGCAGAGGGGACCAGGTTGTTCACCAAAGCACCAGAGGGGAGGGCGAGAAACAATGGCTGGAAACTCATCAAGGAGAGAAAACAACTAGGAATTGAGGAGAAAGTTCCTGACAGTGAGAACAGTTAACCAGTGGAACAACTTTCCTTCAGACATTGTGGATGTTTCATCACTGGAGACTTTTAAGAGGAGACTGGACATTCACCTGTCTGAGACGGTAAAGGTTCTCCTGCTTGAGCAAGGGGCTGGACTAGAAGACCTCCAAGGTCCCTTCCAACTCTATTCTATTCTATTCTATTCTATTCTATTCTATTCTATTCTTTTGAACTTTGGAAGTCTGGAAAGGTCCTCGGTGTGCTTCTTCAAAATTGTTTTTTTTTTTTTAGTACTGTATTTCTCGACAAGTTTTAAGGTGGAGCAACTTCAATCTCAGAATTACCCAGCCAGCTATGCACGCTGGAGAATTCTGGGAGTTGAAGTCCACCCATCTTAAAGTTGCCAAAGTTGAGAAATGCCGTAAATCTGGAGTTTCATGGCCAAGATAATAAAATAAAAAGGTTCTAATATTCTTTGAAGCTAAAATTGATTGCACAGAGTCAGCCAGCTTCTGTAACATCAACAAGCAATATATAAGCTGCTGTATTTGCTTATTATAACGACACAGTATAATTTTGCAACACACATCATGATGGCTTATAAATTAAAGTTTTTCATGGGCACTTACTTTGTGTAAAAGGCTACAAATTTAAGTTCGTCTAGGTCTCCTCGAATAATCACATCATCAAATCCTTCTCCATGACCTAGAAAACAAAACCAATGTGTATATATGTAGGAGGCAAACAAGTTTCTTTTTCCTATGTTAATCTGTTTCTTAAAAAAAAACATAAAAATATAAGAAACCTATCAATACTACGCATGCATAAATATATTTCGCAGCATTGTGAAGTAAACATGCATTTTAAAAAAATGTATTTCAGCACATTTTTATGGAGCACTGCATCGCCACATGGAGAAAATAAGGAGAATTTTGTTGCAAAGGCAGGTGAGCCGACAGGGTGCAGAATTAGCACCCTTTTGGTCAAGAGTGAAGAAGACATTTTAAGGCACCCTAAATTAGATGCTTTCTCCAGCCTAGGCTTAATTCCAGAGCACAAATCACACACAGGTACAAGACTTCTGCATTTCTTCCAAGAATTCTCCCAGCTTTCTAAGCAAGAAACATGATAGCAGTGGATTCTGCCAATCTGCCTTTTTAAAATTTTATTTATCCAATAAAGGAGAATATTTGTAGCTCAGGGTTGAAATGAGGGGTCCTTGGTGCTCTCTGAGCTGGCTTGTTTTCTTGCAGACGTTTCATTACCCAACTAGGTAACGTCATCAGTGCTAGTCAGGAGTGCTGTCTGCTGTCAGTTTATATCCTGGTGTCTTGCCTGTCTGGGTGGGTGGGGGGTCTTAGGGATTCTTTGGTTGGGCTCTGTGGCTGTTTCTTGACTGGGGTCTTGATTACTTGATTGTTGGTCTGAAGTTGACCATGGAGTTCATTTATGCTGATCTGAGTGCTGATTGCTGGTGGAATGGGTCTTTTTCGTTTTTGGACTAGTCTTTTGCATAGCCTATATAGGTCCCCAACCTGTGGGTCATGGCCTGGTAGGGGGCCGTGGCCTCCTGGTCACTGGGCTGCAGGACAAGCTAGCCAGTACAAACGTGTGTGCGCACAACTCTCCATTCACGTTAGCACTGCAGCCATGGGGCACGAAAACAGGACACCACTGCACCTCGGGGCACAAAAATGGGATGACAACGCACCATGGGGTGTGAAAACAGGCCACCGCTGCACCGCAATGTGCAGAAATGGGGCGCTGTCCAAGAACGGGGCAGGGCTAGTGAGTATCAAGCAGGTGCTGGCCCCACCCTATTTGCATCCCATGTAAAATTCTTCCCTCCCCCTTTCCCTCCCATCCACCAATCGAGAAAGGTTGGTGACCTCTGATCTGTATAACAGTAATCAACACTCAGATCAGCATAGATTAACTCCAAGATCAGATCAGCGATCAAGTAAGCAAGACCCCAATCAAGAAACAGCCACAGAACCCAACCAAAGAATCCCTAAGACCCCCCACCCATCCAGACAGGCAAGACACCAGGATATAAACTGACAGCAGACAGCACTCCTGACTAGCCCTGATGATGTTACCTAGTTGGGTAATGAAATGTCCGCAAGAAAACCACCCAGCTCAGAGAGCACCAAGGACCCCACAGTCTGTCCTTCCTTCCTTCCTTCCTTCCTTCCTTCCTTCCTTCCTTCCTTCCTTCCTTCCTTCCTTCCTTCCTTCCTTCCTTCCTTCCTACCTTCCTTCCTTCCTTCTTCCCTCCCTCCCTCCCTCCCTCCTCCTCTCCATAAATTCCACTTCCTTCTAGCACTGATGATGTTACCTAGTTTGGGCAATGAAACGTCTGCAAGAAAACAACCCAGCTCAGAGAACACCAAGGGCCCCTTATTTATCCAATTGATATGGACCCTCTACATTAACAAGTGACTCTGGGCAGAAAACAGAGCGAAATAAAAACAATAACAAGACAAAAGTTGAAATACAAGGTAGCTGAGAACATCAATCTGCCAAACCATTAAGGCAACCAAAAAGCAAGTCTTGGCACCCTCTCCAATCCTAAACCTCTTTTCCCCTCACCTGTATAGCGAATGCTCTTGCCAAACATGGCGGTCCACAGGTAAGGGATGGTGCTGATTTCTGTCCCATAGGCCAGCATGTTCAGTGCTGCTATGCGCCCTGGGATGCAACAGAGAAGCAATGTAATAGGGAATGTAACAGAGAAGTCAACCAAGTATAGGAATGAGAGTTTTTAGAATGGTATAAGCCAGTGTTTCTCAACCTTGGCAACTTTAACCTTGGCAATTGGCTGGGGAATTCTGGGAGTTGGAGTCCACCCATCTTAAAGTTGCCATGGTTGAAAAACACTGATGTAAGCCCTTTGAGCTTGGCTAGGTCAAAAAACAGACAATGTGTTCATTGGTTCTTGCAAACTGCGTTCAACAAATCCATCTTCTGAGACAAGTCTTGAGGGACTCTAGCAGAACTTTTTATTGTTGTAGGGCAGAGAAACAGCACCTGGGAGCCTGTCCAATTATCTTCCTGTCCCATACACAAAACCGTAACCATTTGGCGTGTCTGTCAGAATCCATTTATATTTCATTTCTAACTCCCTCTCTGTGCAAGCCCAAATCTCACCCCTCCCCTTACTGGATTCTGCCAATCCCAAGGAGGAAGGAGAAGACAGGGGTCTTTATTGCCCCCTCTCTTTCCCTTAGATGTAACCTTTTGTTTATTCAGCCGGCCTGTTGGCCATCGCAAAAAGACCAATGAAAGGAACCCTCTCCCTTTGAACTTTGAACAACTAAGGAAGAGGGTGGGGAGAATTCTGGTTCTGGCCGATGAAAGGAAATCCTTTCCCTATCTGATTTATGAGCAGCTAAGAAAGGGGGACACGGTGGCTCAGTGGGTTAGGATGCTGAGCTTGTCGATCAGAAGGTCGGCAGTTTGGTGGGTCGAATCCAAAGTGCTGCGTAACAGAGTGAGCGCCTGTTACTCGTCCCAGCTTCTGCCCACCTAGCAGTTCGAAAGCACGTAAAAATGCAAGTAGAAAAATAGGGACCACTATGGTGGGAAGGTAATAGCGTTCCGTGAGCCTTTGGCATCTAGCCATGCCAGCCACATGACCATGGAGACGTCCTCGGACAAGCGCTTGCTCTTCGGCTTTGAAACAGAGATGAGCACCGGCCCCTAGAGATGGAAACGGCTAGCACACATGTGCAGGGGAAACTTTACCTTTTACCTTAAGGTCCCTAAAAGCATTATTCATATAAATCAAGACCCCTCTCATATAAGCTTTGCTAGCATCCCAAACCATTCCCATTGATGTACCTTTGTGCATATTTATAACAAAAAATTCTTTCACATGTTCTCTACATTTCTGCAAGAACACCTCATTTGTAAATAAATTTTCATTCAATCTCCAGGATCTTCTATTACTATCTTCAGCAAAAAAAACTCCAACCAAACAGGACTATGATCCGACAATGTCCTAGGAAAAATCTTAACGTTCTTAACCCTAGAGAAAAGATCAGTAGTAATTAAAATAAAGTCAATCCTAGAGAAAGATTTATGTCTATCCAAAAAAAAGTAAAATCTCTGTCTTTCATATTCCTTTCCCGCCATACATCTCTTAGCTCCAGATCCTCCTTCAAATAAAAAAAGGCTTTGGGCAGTTTTGAATAATTAGAAGGGTTTTTAAAAGATCCCTTCTTGTCTTCAGATGAGTCCAAAATTCCATTCCAGTCCCCCATCATAATAACAGATTTGTAATCCAATTCAATTAGTCTATGATGTAAAAATTTAAAAAACTTTTGCTGTTGTTGATTTGGAGCATATAATCCAATAAGAAGAACTTTCTTTCCTTGTAACATTAATTCAATACTAACATATCTCCCTTGTTTGTCCGATTCAATTAATCTAGCCGATAAATCTTTTCTTAAATAAATGACCACTCCAGCCTTCTTGTTCGGAGGAAAAGCTGCAAAATGTGTTCCCAACCGGGAATTAACCAAATACTTTTGATCCTTTAATGCAATATGAGTCTCTTGTAATTTTTATGTTGTTTCAAATAATAAAATTCTTTCTTTTCTGTGGTGAGTTTAAGCCATTAACATTCCATGTCAGGAACTTCACCATCTCTGGTGACCAGGAGCCTTTGGAACATGGCCTGAAGATCAGCTGTTGCTCTCTCCGGGTGTGCTCCTCCCACAGGCTCTGAAACAACCCCATCTTGTGTAGTTAGACCAGATACAAGCTTTTTTTTCCCCTCTTTTTCCTTACGCTTGTATGCAGCCTTTGTCATCCTCTGTTCTTTCGGGTCCTCCTTTAACACCAAACTCTGCTCCATAGTCTCAGCCTACCGCATCTCCTCAAGAGGCAGTGACATTGCCCCTTCACTCAATTGTTTATCTACCTGTCTTACTTCTGTTTTTTTTAACTAGAGGAGACGGTGGTGAACCTGCTTTAAGGACCTTAGTATAAAAATCTTTTGCTTTTAAAATTGTGTTCAGCCTATACCTTGTCCCTGCATAATTCACCACAATTCCAATGGGTATTTCCCATCTAAACTGAATTTGTCATTTCTTAAGCTCATCAGACAGAAAGGCGAAGTCTTTCCTTTTTCTAAGAATTTTTGGGGGTATCTCCTTTAAAATTATAATATCTTGGCTTGCAATTTGGAATCTTTCCCGGTAGAAAGCCTGGATAATTGCATTTCTAATTGATCTCTTGGAGAAGTAAATCACTACATCTCTAGGTAAATTTTTCTGTCTGGCAATCCAGGAATTAACCCTAAATGTCTTATCCATCTCTTTAACTAATTCTTCAGGTTCACATTTCAAGACAGGAGCCACTGCTTGCACCACTTCCCATTCCAAATCTTCTTTAGGGTTTTCTTTCAAACCCCTTATACGCAATGCAAACTCCATGTCTCTATATTGTGAGATGGTGACTTCATCTTCTGTTCTGTCAATTTTAATCTCTGCTCTGTCTACTTTCTGTTCAGCACTGATAATTTTATTTTCTAAATTCTCAACATACTCCATAACTGAATCCACACGAACATCCAGGCGTTCAATATGTGCAGCCAACCCCTGAAGTGCAAGCACTATATCCTCCCTCATCTGCTTGTTTTGATTAACAAATTCTTCCTTTGTTTCCTTTATTTCTTGCTGTAATACCTGCGTTGATTGCATCACAACTTGCTGAATATCTGCCAATGTGAATGCAGGTGGTGGTGGGGAAGGTGGTTGTGCTGTAAGTTTCATTGTAGTTTGCCCTGCAGCTTGTGGTACAGGTGAAGAAATTGCACTTTTGGAAATTGTAGGGCCTCCCCCATGCCTTGCAGCCATCTCTTAGGTTTCGATTTCCTCTTTCTTCCAGCAGAATCAAAGTTCAAAAAAAAAAGAAGGGGGAAAGAATAAAAGTTTTTCTCCCAAAGTTCCTTGTCCTTCAGTAAAAAAAAAGGGGCAAGCTCTCAAATGCACAAAATCCGGTACTGGTTAGGAAGAATTGCAAATTGTATCTCTTGCTATGTTGCAAAATGTAGCAACTTTCCAAAACTGTCAGTTCATACAAGAAAGCAACATTCCAGCGCCATTTTTACTTCATTTCCATCAGCTTAAAACTTGAAGAATATAATGAGTCTGAGTTAAAGTTAAAATCCAACTTGAAAATTCAAATCCTCCTGTTTTGCTCTGCCTGCTTCTTAAAGAAAAAATACTCACAGTCCCATCTAAGCAGCAGATGTAGTTGTCGCGTCTAGTTCCACTCCCTTATGGAGCGAAAGCATCCTGGGAGCGGAGAAAGCCTGGGCTCTGAGGGAGCTCACCCTGTTAACCCCCAAACTGGTTGAGGGAATCACAGGGGAGCTCTACCACTACCCAGACAAGCTCGTCTCTCCCTCTTCTCCCAAGGGAGAGACTTCGGCGCCACGGGACAGCTGATTTTCGCTGTCTCCGAGCACTCTAACGCTTCCCAAGGTCGGGCGGCTTCTGAAACACCGCCATTCGGCGCGGCAGTGCTACCGGAAGTCCCTGCTTGGGCAATCTTGTCTCCAAGAGTTTTTCTTTCCTAAGACGTGGATTGGAGTGGGTTATGACAGTGTCTTCCTCCTGCTTTCTTGTTCCTCAAGACTAAGTCATCTTTTCTGAAAGTTCTCCCTTAAAGAGCTGACTCCTGCCGTCCTTATCGCCTAGACCAGCTCTAGACTTCTTCACAAACGCAAAGTCCTAGACTAAAGTAGGAAAAAATCTGAAGATGTGCATCTAATATGGGAGGAACTTTAAAGGACAGCAGGACAAGTGAAAGGTCTCTGGTTATCCTCTAGTGCAGGGGTAGGCAACCTCGGCTCTTTTATGACTCATGGACCCCTGCTCTAGTGGATCCTGAATTTAAACCGGAGCCAGCAGCATCCTGCAGCTGCAAACAAGACAAGTGCAATCCTAAGCTGCACCAAGAGAGCTACAAGATCAGGAAAAGTTGAACAGGTGGTTGTAATGCCAGCCTTGTCTTTTTAAACACTCACCCTGTTCTGCTGTTGCTGGAGGTGGATGTGCTCTCCATGTGCTGGTAAAGCATCTGCCCTTGAGCTAGGAGGAGTGAACAGGCTTGAAAACCAGAGCAGAAGGGAGGTTAATTAAAGAGAAGGTATGACTGGGATAGAATAGAATAGAGCTGGAAAGGACCTTGGAGGTCTTCTAGTCCAACCCCCTGCTCAAACAAGAGGCCCTATGCCAGGGGTCTTCAAACTTGGCCCTTTGATGACTTGTGGACTTCAACTCCCAGAATTCCTCAGCCAGTGTGCCTGGCTGAGGAATTCTGGGAGTTGAAGTCCACAAATCACGAAAGGGCCAGGTTTGAAGACCCCTGCCCTATATACCATTTCAGACAAGTGGCTGTTCAGTCTCTTCTTAAAAACCTCCAGTCTTGAAGCACCCACAATGTCTGGAGGCAAGCTGTTCCACTGGTTAAGTGTCCTCACTGTTAGGAAGATTCTCCTTAATTCCAGGTTGCTTCTCTCCTTGATCAGTTTCCATCCATTGTTTCTTGTCTTGTCCTCTGGTGCTTTGGAAAATAAATTGACCCCCTCCTCCTTGTGGCAGCGTCTCAGATACTGGAGTACTGCTATTATGTCTCTCCCAGTCCTTCTTTTCTCTAGACTGGCCATTCCCAAACGCTGCAACCGTTCTTCATATAGTTTAGTCTCCAGGCCTTTAATCATCTTAATTGCTCTTCTTTGCATTATTCCCAAAGTCTCAAGATCTTCTTTTGTAATGTGGTGACCAAAACTGGATGCAATATTCCACATGTGTCCTTACTAAGGCTTTATAAAGCAATACTAATACTTCACGTGATCTTGATTCTGTGCCTCTGTTTATACAACCCAGGATCATATTAGCACCCTGCTGGCTCACAGTCAAGCGATCGTCCACTAGGACTCCAAGGTCCCTCTCACAGTTGCTGTTTTTAAGCCAGGTTTCGCCCAATCTATATTTATACCTTTGGTTTTTTCTACTTAAGTGTAAAATCTTGCTTTTCTCCATATTAAATTTCCTTTTGTTGGATAGGGCACAACTGACTGCATCTGACTAAGAAGCAGAATCAGAGAGGCTGTTCTAGGCCTGGGAAGGGAGAGAAAAAGAGGCCTTACAAGAGCAGACAGGTGAGTGAGATGGAGGGGATGCAGAATCCCCTCTCTCTCTACCCCACTGCTCCTCGTGGTCAGAAGGGGGGGAAGAACTGGCATCATCGGATCTGGGCCTCTGCCTCCCCTGATATCTTGGCCTCGTGAAAATCCAGACAGGCTGCAGCTCCCTGCACCATTTGCTAAGGACTTCCCAGGACTTCCAGGGGGGGCTGGAGGCTTTTCTCCCGAGACAGAAGGCCACAGCAAAACCCACCGTGCATGTGAGCCATCTGCCAGTGAGGAACGTTGGTCTTCTTGTGGTTTCTCAGTGCCAAAGGAAAAGTGACTGCGTCGCCCGCAGCGAAAACTCCTGGAACATTGGTCTGCATCATCTGGAAGGGAGAGAAGAGTTCTGTTTGGGGGGGGAAAATGCCTTGCAAAAGGGGGACATGGAATGGTCCATTGCAGGAGGAAAGGGGGAGATAGGGAAGGAGGAAGAATAGAATAGAATAGAATAGAATAGAATAGAATAGAATAGAATAGAATAGAATAGAATAGAATATGGAATAGAATTATGGGAAATAGAATTACAGGATAGAATAGAATAGAATAGAATAGAATAGAATAGAATAGAATTATGGGAAATAGAATTACAGGATAAAATAGAATAGAATAGAATAGAATTATGGGAAATAGAATTATGGGATAGAATAGAATAGAATAGAATAGAATAGAATTATGGGAAATAGAATTAAGGGATAGAATAGAATAGAATAGAATAGAATAGAATAGAATAGAATAGAAT
>JAKJMR010000159.1:459227-495708 GCA_024449315.1 Daboia siamensis
AGGAAGGAAGGAAGGAAGGAAGGAAGGAAGGAAGGAAGGAAGGAAGGAAGGAAGGAAGGAAGGAAAAATTTAAGCCCTAAGTCATCCTTGATCTCAATGGCTGGGCCCAGCTCCTTGTTGGCATACTCTAGTTTGTTTGTTGATTAGTCACATGACCTTATCAAATAATGCTGGCATCCACAGGAAGCAGTAAAATTCTTCCATGCCATGCTGACATCACGAAAATCTGAGAGCGCCATATTCTCCCGCTTCTTTGATCCATTTTGCAGTTGTAGAGAAGCCAAATTTATACAACAGCTGCACTCCATCAGTGTGATGATTGTCTCACTTATGGATTAGGTGACCCCTCTTCCTGCCAATCTGCTAAAACTATTTTGATAGCAATTCTTTTCATTATTGGAGCTCGTAGTCTGAAGCAGGCATCAAAGTTTCAGCCCAATCCATTTCATCAGAACTTGCGGATCAGATGGGAGAGGTTTTGTTTTTATCAGCAAGGTGAAATATGTTACCAAGGATCTGAGGTGGACCAGAGTTGGGTTCTCCCACCAGACAACTTAGAAAAGGGGAAAGGAGAAGGAGGGGGTCTCAAACCCTACCTTCTGCTTCACTCAGGAATTGGTGGGCAGCCAGTTATTGATTCTTATTTAGCAACAACAAAAACATACCCAACAGCATAGCCACCGATTACGAAATCCGGCCTCCGAATGCTTTTCAAAATAGATGCCCCGAGGGTTATGGGCTGCTGAGAAGGAGAACTGCACACTGGCCTTTTGCGGGTCTCCCTAACAGCTGCTTAATTAAGGGTGTTTTAGGATTCCTAAATTTCTCCCAGCAATTGCCTTCAAATGGTTCTCAGATAACAGCTGGTGAGAGTCACTGGCAGAAGATACAAAATCCTGAAAACTCTGGATTCCAGTTGCCAACACTGGGTAAGACAGCTGTTGAATCTCAGCAGAAACCGGCATTGGTGACGTAACATTATCCTGACAAGCCCATCTCTGGCTCCAATAGGCCATCCTAGAAAATACCACACAGGGCTTTGAAAGACTGCCAGTAGGCAGACGGACAGATAGACAGATGAAGCAGAAAAGAGGATACGGTCAATTTACTACTTTGCCTTCCAGTCAGTGGATGACTGACCGGAAGCTTAACCTGGACATGAAACTTCAAACTGGGTCTGCTATCCAGAAAGTGGAGGAAACCCAACTGTGGAGAACACGTTGTCTGAATGCTTTCTGACTCTTCTTCGTTACAGATTTCAGGTTGAACAGGCCATCAGTTGGGTACAGCTGGGATTCCACCTGTGATAAAACTGCAGGAATTCACATTGTGTGGAATTTTTGATCAGTGGCTCCAGCTTGATTGGCAAGGCATGAGATGAAAGACACGCCACCAGGATCCCCTGCTGAAGCCTTCTGCTCTGGTTTTGCACGCCTAATTCTCAGCAAACCACGTTAAATTGAGGGCCACTTTTGCAGACGAGGAAGAGTCGGTCTCCTAATACTGTTACTTAGCAAAGGTTTCTTGAGACCTTTACTTAACAGGGTTTGATGCATCTATTCAAGGGATGGAAGTTTGCGGGAGATGTGATACCAGAAAGAGCCTGGAAACCTGACGGCAGAGCCCTCTGGCTCCCAGCAACACAGACTAGAGGGCATCGTGTCAAGCCTGAGGCATCTTGGGAGACAATAAGAAACTCCTTCAAAGTCAGGAGGATGAACTTCTGGTGTTTGCCACCTCAGGATACAAGAGAATCATAGAATCCTAGGGCTGGAAGGGACTGCAGCAGGAGATCTTACACCAGGGGTAGGTAACCTTGGCTCTCTTATGACTCGTGGACTTCAACTCCCAGAATTCCTGAGCCAACATGGCTCACCTTGGAAACCTCTCTCTTTCCCCTCAGCATGACTGGCTCAGGAATTCTGGGAGTTGAAGTCCACGAATCATAAAGCGGCCTACACCTAGGCCAGGAGTAGGCAATCTTGGCTCTCTTATGACTCGTGGACTTCAACTCCCAGAATTCCTGAGCCAGCATGGCTCAGCTTGGAAACCTCTCTCTTTCCCCTCAGCACAGCTGGCTTAGGAATTCTGGGAGTTGAAGTCCACGAATCATAAAGCGGCCTAGGCCTAGGCCAGGAGTAGGCAACCTTGGCTCTTTTATGACTCATGGACTTCAACTCCCAGAATTCCTGAGCCAGGAAATCCACAAGTCATCAAAGAGCCAAGGTTGCCTACCCCTGTACACCATTCCGGACAAATGGCTGCCCAGTCTCTTTTTGAAAACCTCCAGTGATGGACCACCCACAACTTTTAAAGGCAAGCCACTCCATTGATCAATTGTTCTCACTGTCCAGGTTAGATCTCTCTTTAACAAGCTTCCACCTACTACTTCTTGTCTTGCCCTCTGGTGCTTTGCAAAATAGGTTGACCCCCTCTTCTCTGTGACACCCCTCATGTGCCGGAAGTCAGTATCACGTCACCCCCTAATCCTTCTCTTTGTTAGTCGGTGAGCTTCACTGGCATCCTTCAAGTCTTGAGAGACTATGGTGTTGTGTTCTGGAAAGAGGTCCTAAAGCAGCATCTGGTGTGCCTAAAAAGGCCCACTCGAGAGTGGCAGTCCCTTCCACACTGAGGGCAGGTACAATCTGCCCCCTGTCCAGCCCCCAGATTTCGCTAGTTCCGGGACTGCCTCTTTGCAAAGAGGCAGTCTCGGTGAGCTTGGATGATTCAGAAAGACAACGTTTTCCTTTCAAGTCCAGTTGCTAAGGAGGAAGTGACAAAGAAAAGGTCACCGCCGCCTCTTGGCTTCTCCCTTCCAGATGTTTGGGATGGACCTCACACAGGCACTTTTGAAAAGAACAAACTGCTCCAAAGGAGCATTTGAAAGGCAGCCTGTGAAATACATGCCTGTGGACGAGGGGTGTGCAACTGTTTCAAGTAGGGAGCTTTGTGTAACCCCAAAAATATTGTCTGAGTGCAAAATGAGCACTTTGAGCATGCTGGAAAATTTGGGGGGGTTCAGAATGCCCCCCTGCAGGGCTATTCCAATATCCGAAGCAGAGCATTTTACACCTAGAGCAGGAAACTTTGTGAAGTTTCACATTCAAAATCATTTTGGAAAAAAAAAACTTTTTGCACAATCCCCTGAAGAAGCTGGTGCTTTCCAGGTGTTTTGAGGCTGCAATTCCCAGAATTCCTAATCATATCTGACTAACAAAGCTGAGTTGTGCCTTTTCATCAAAATGTTAGAAAAGATGCTGTCAGCCTCCTGATTTTTTGCCCTCAGAGACTAATCTGGCTCTCCTCCTACAACAGCCACATCTGGAGAGCCAACATCCTTTCCCGATCCACTTGTCTGCCGTGGCTTCCAGGATACAGCTCTCTTCAGTGGCTCTCTCACCTGCAGACCAGGTGCTCTGCCACGGAAGGATGACACAACAGGCAACCCAGTTGCTCAACGGCTCAATCAGTGGTTTCAACAGAGGGTAAACAGCAGAAAACAGTGGATGATTATGAGATGGAGAATTCAGGTTTCTCCTTTTATGTAAGGGTCTGAGAATGTTTTCCCCCCCTCTCATCAGGGAGCCACTGTGGACTGGGGAAGAAATGTCCCAGCATGCATCCGTTCCTCTCCATCTGCAGCTTCTCGACTCCCCAAGCCCCCATCCTGAGGACCTAGACCAGCGCCAGCCTGCCTACCAGCAACTCCTGGCCTCCAAGGCTGCAAGGCAGGGAAAGCACGACCCACCCACCCTTCTCTTCCAGATGTTGCAAGGAGAAAACCGGTGGGACTGACCTGTGAGCTCAGGGAGAACAGGGGCACTCGGGAGGGGGGTCCGCTCTACCCGGAATTCTAAAAAGGAAAGGCAAGACAACTTAGGATGCTCCATCAGGTCCCCCCTGAGGCAGAGGGAAGGGTGGAGGAGGAAGAGGAAGGAATGCAAAGGCAAGCACAGGAAATGGAAATCCTCAGAGAGACTGCCTGAAAACAGCGGGAGGAGGAACGCCCACCGGCAGCTTCCAAGGGGGCATTGCTAGAAGCGTCAAGTGCTGCCGTCAGAAGACACACCTAACAGTTCTTTGTGAAAACTCTGGGTCTGCCAATGTGCTCGTGCATCAGACTGAATTTAAGGTTGGAGAGGACGGGATATGGATGTCATTCAAAGAGGAAGTAATATGCAAGCCCGAACACTGTCCTCCCCTGGCTTTCATGCCCTTGTTCAGAAATGCACCCCAAAATGCAGACACTGACCTTTAAAAGCATGCATGCTTTAGAGAAAATTGTGGGCAGAAGGGTGCACGTGAAGTGCTTCACCCTCTGCAGTTTATTCAGAGGGTTTGGGTCCTCCTGCCGGATTTCCTCTGGCACTTTAAGCTTGGTAAAAAAAATGCTCCGTTTTTGAAAGGCAGTCACTCTGGGAAAAGATGCTTCTCAGCTGGAGGTGTGAGCAGCTGTAGAAGCAGAGACTCCAAAAGAGGGGAGTTTCCAATTGTCAGAAGGCGACAATTGAGTAAAGGGAGGCCACCATCCAATTGCTTTGGTAAATCTTGCAGCAAGGTTGAATTAGATCGGTGTTTCTCAATCTTAGCTACTTAATGATGGGTGGACTTCAACTCCCAGAATTCCCCAGCCAGAATGGCTGACTGGGGAATTCTGGGAGTTGAAATCCACAGGTCTTAAAAGCTCGTTAGCATGCTGGCTGGGGAATTCTGGGAGCGTCTGAATCTTAAGTGGCTGAGGTTGAGAAAGACTGAACTGGATGACCTCTGTAACTCTAGGACTCTGAGAACCTGAGAAAAGAAAAATACAATTCCTTCCCTATTTCACCTCAGCTTTGGGGGAGGCATTTCACATCCCCCCCGCCAAGAGAAGAAGGACAATTTGCAAAGAATGATTGAGATGTTTGTCTACATTTGGGACAACAAAAGCAGCACAAAATTAGAGAAAGAAGGACATACCAGGAAACTGGTAGGTATATCCAGGTGCAATGCTGGTGTAGCTCCGGCTTGTGTAGGTGGCTGCCTGGAAACCTGGGTACCCTATTGTCAAAGAAAGAAGAAAATCAGAAGGCCCCATAAAAACACCCCCCTGTCCCCCTCTCCATCGACATCCAATTTTAATTTGAAGGCAAAGAGAATGGAGTGTGCAATTTCTCTGCACTATGCCTGCAGTTCTCTGGTTCTTCCAGAAGAGGGCGGTTCTTCCAGAAGAGGGGGTGCAGTTCTCAGATTCGTCCAGAAGAGGGCAGAGCTTTCTCATCTTACCCAACATGCCAATGCCCAGCATGAAGGCATCCATTCCGTAGGGCATCACTCGGGAGCGTCCCCTCGCGGAGCCAGTGGGCGACATCACTTCCTTTGGCTGAGCTTTTTTACATTCCACCTGGCACCAAACACAACAGGAAGTCAGACTAAGACAATCCTATAAAAGGGGGTGCCACATTTTATTGCTATTGCAGGGCACCCCCTGGACAACAACTGAGGGCCCCTTGCAATAAAACACGTAACTTTCTGCCCTAATGACGCCACATTCCTCTATTCATAATAATAATTTATTAAATTTATATGCCACCTCACTCCCAGCGACTGGGCAGTTTATGAGCAGTGAAGAACACTTAAAATTAGGAGCAATACAAAGCCACAAAAACAAGACAAGACCGAAAGAGCAGAGATGGGCAAAGCCAGATGGGCACAAGGAAAAGAAAGGGGCATCAATCATCTGGCCTGGCTGAAGAGCCACATCTTTACGGCTCTGAAATAATGCCAGTGGGGCGGGGGCCATCTGGATCTCAGGGAGCCCCTGATTCCAGAGGGCAGGAGTTGCTACTGAGAGGATTCGCTTGGAGGGTGTGATGCTAGAGGCATTGCTTAATCGATGGAACCCAGAGCGTGCCAGCCCGGCCAGATCGAAACAGCTGGAGAGAGGCATTTAGGAAGAAAACAGCTTCGCCTTCCCTCTCTGCCCTTTGCCTCACAAATGATGCCCAGGGTTGGGGGGAAAAAATAACTTTCAGCTTTGCACTTTCAGATGGATAGACCAGGGGTAGGCAACCTCGGCTCTTTTATGACTCGTGGACTTCAACTCCCAGCTATGCTGTCTCAGGAATTCTGGGAGTTGAAGTCCACGAGTCATAAAAGAGCCGAGGTTGCCTACCCCTGGGATAAACCGATGGCCAGAATTCCCCAAGGAGCACAACTGTTGCTAAGAATTTTGGGTATTGAATTCCACACATCTGGGGAACACCTGACCGGACAAAGCTAATTTCCAGCCATCAGAAGAACCCCCTGGTGCGTGTTGTCACTCAATGTCCCTCTGAGTGGGACCCCCGTTCTGTGATGAGGCCAGGCTCACCAGTAAGGCCACCACGGAGGGCCCTGGCTGAACTTGCAAAGGCCGCCTGACCCTCAGTTCGGGAGGGAGGAGGGGCACCGTCCGTCCCACCCACCCACCCAAACCCAATTTTCCTTGCCCTAACCATTTTGTTGTTGATCTCATGGAAGTGAATCTCGCAGACTTTCTCCACGATGTCTTCGCTTTCAAAGGTGACGAACCCAAACCCTGAAAGAGAGAAGGTGGCAAAAAAAGTCGAAGAGGCCCCCACAAGGCCCTCCGCGGCTCCGGATGAAGTGACCCGTCCCTTTCACAAGCTGTCATGGGACTGAAACAGCCGCCAGGCTGGCCCACTTCAAAACCAGAAAGGCAACAGGAATGTCATCCTATTCACTGAGGAATCTCTTGGGTTTCCGATCTGGAAGGGTGGCCAACCTGAGGCGAATGCCATTTCTATGAGATGTAAGCAAACTATGACTGGAAAAGAGCTGAGGAACATGGACATCAGCAGTCCTTCTCTCTCTTCCTAGCTCTTCCCACCCATCCCTATCATTTCAAAGGCCCCCCCCCCCCCCGCCAGAAGACAGCTATGGAGATAACAGAGATGGCAATGGAGAGAGATCGCCCGCTTTCCGCCCAATTGGGGCATAGCCACCTCCCCACCACCAGCAGCCAAGGCCTCCTGCCTGCAGCTTCTCTGTGGGCAAGGCAGAGCAGGCCTGGTCAGCCTTTCAGCGCAAGCCTCAGCTGCCCCCCAGTTACTATGGCAAAGTTAAGTTGCTTTTCAAAAATCCTGGCTGCCAATACCAGCATCGGCTCAGATTTCCTTAAGCCCCGGTGGACGGCAGCCAGGAAGGCAGGTACCAATGAAAGGATGAGGACCCAGGAAGGAAGAACGGAGCACAGAAAAAGCCTGGAAAGTGGGGCCAAGAGGGAAAGCCAGAGCTGCATTTCTCTGGCTAAGACACGGCATAATGGGGGAGACCGGGCAGTGGAAAGGGGGTGGCAGAATCTGGCCTGAAATACAGACCCACCTGCTCTGTTCCAGTTACCTATTTATTTCCTCAATTTATACAATGCATGACATTATATAAAGTCAGTAAGAGCTGATGAATGAGCATGGGGCACGCGTAAAAGCAAAGAGAACATCTGCAGGCAGAAATGCTATAAAAAGAAAAATCTACATCTTGGCTAGGGCAGCAAGATTTGGGGGGGGGGGGGGGGGGGGGGGGGGGGGGGGGGGAAAGGGCGCGTGGTGCACAAGAGCCAGTCCAGGTGAGGAAAAGTCGGCGGTGTCTTAGATGAAGGCAGGTCTATTCTCTTTCAGATCTTCCAAGCATCAGGAGGGTGCAGAAGCTTCATGCATCCCATCAGTGCAACTTAAGACTAGAGAAAGGGGCAAGTGAGTAGGAGTTTGGCACAGGAGTTCAACTGAGGAGAAGGAAGGGCAGAACTGTGACTGACAGCTGCTGTTGATCCTTCCCTAAGAGCTGCTGACTGATGGCAGCATTGCTGGCGACTGACCCAGTTGAGGCAGCTTCAGTGGACATATAAGGAAACAGCCGCCCAAAGCACCAGGTCGCAGAGCAAATGAAAAAAGAGGGCCAGGAAAAGTGCAACGAGGGAAGTATTTTTTTCCCCTTGTTGTTTGCTGTTGAAAGAAGATTGTGGACAGAGAGATCTGTTCATGAGACCTGCAGGAAATGTGGTGGGTTTATTTTCCTGTCTGAAGACCTCAAGAAGATTGATTGCTCACCTGAAAGAGAAGGGGAAGAGGCTAGAGGCAAAGGTAAACTCCCCACCCCATGAAGAATTTTTGGACTGGACACAAGAAGCCCTTGTGGAGGCAAAATGGCACCAAGAAACAAACCCATCGAGAAGGAGGCGTATTCTCTGGAGCTGCAGAAAATTCCAGGGCCTGTCAAAGAGGATATCTCTAAAGCCTTGGACAAAGAACGGCTGACCTAAGATTTTGGTCTGAGTAAGAGGCCTCCAGAAGTTGTACAAAGGGAAGAGTTCCTGCTTCTGCCCTGAAATGATGGAAGCAGAGCTGCCGATAGTCATCAGAGACTTTCTGTTGCGAGAGCCTGAAGCTGTAGCCTGTTGGTGTGTGTTGCCTTCGTTGGGTCACACATTCAGGATGAGATGGACTCACAAAACTTTTCAAGCCCACTGACAAATATCCTTTCCTTCCCACCACGTGAGAACAGTGACACAACCAGAGAAGAGCAACTGAAATCAAAGAGCGACTAAGATGATCAAAGGCCTGGAGACTAAAATATACGAAGAACGGCTGCAGACTTGGGCTTGGCTTGGCTAAAGAAAAGAAGAAATAGGGGAGACGTGATAGCAATATTCCAGTATTTGAGAGGCTGCCACAAAGAAGAGGGGGTCAAATTATTCTCCAAAGCACCAGAGGGCAGGACGAGAAACAATGGTTGGAAACTGATCAGAGAGAGAAGCAACCTGGAATTAAGGAGAAAGTTCCTAATGTGAGGATAATTAACCAGTGGAACAGCTGGCCGCCAGAAATTGTGGGCGCTCCATTACTGGAGGCTTTTAAGAAGAGACTGGACAGCTGTTTGTCTGAAATGGTATAGGTTCTTCTGCTTGAGGAGGGGGTTGCACTAGAAGACCACCAAGGTCCCTTCCACCTCTATTATTCTGTTCTGTTCTGTTCTGTTCTGTTCTATTCTATTCTATTCTATTCTATTCTATTCTATTCTATTCTATTCTATTCTATTGCATTCCATTCCATTCCATTCTAGTCCAGTCCAGTCCAGTTTAGTCTCATGAAAATACTGCAAGGGAATATGAAACCGCTGGGCCGAATGGTCCAGGAAGGATCTGGGGGAGTTTTCTTTATTCATTCTTTCAAAGGACGTGGATCAGGAAGAAGAGAGAGAAGAACAGAGCAACTGGCTAAGCAGATGGTCCCAACTGTGAACAGCTTGAACTTTTCTTCCATAATAGCGCTCACGTCTGAGATCAGGGACTCCTGACAAGAGGTGGGAGAAAATCCTGGAAAGTCACCTTGCAAACCTGCGCCAGAGGCTGTCCACAGAAAGCTGCCTCTAAGGCAGAAGAGAAACAAACGTCGGGGATGGGAAGGCCCCAGTGAGAAGCCCCTTCCAGTTCTCTGCCTCTAGGATTCCAGTCCTCTGTAGGGATGCCCAGAATAGGAGGAGAAAGAAGAACCGGCAGCTTTAATGCAGGAAGCTGAACAAGGCTTAGGAGGCCTCCTTGCAGCAAAGGCCAAGGAACGGAAGGGCTGAAAGGCAGAACCCAAAAGGAATGGATCGTAGGAAGGAAGAGAAGGAAAAGCATCGTGAGTAAGGGAAGTCCACAGATGTGCAAAGAACCAACGTTTCAGAAGTTCAGTCAAGACCATCTGGGTAAGAACGCAAGAAAAGGTACTCCTTGACTTGCAATCATTTGGTTGGTGACCGTTTGAAGTGAAAAGGGCACTGGAAAAAAAATGATTTACGGCCCTTGCAGCATCTCCAGTCATGTGATGAAAGTTTGAGCACTTGGCAACCGGCTTGTGCTGGTGACAGGTGCCGCGTCCCAGGGTCATCTGATCACCGTTTGCCACCTGGCAAGCAAAGTCAATGCGGCGGGAAGCCAGGGTCGCTTTAAAACGGCCGGGATTGGCTTAACAAACATGTTTAAAAGGCGATAGGCCAGTTCTTCTCCTCTCTTTCTGGCAATTTCATACAAGGCTGGACTTAAACCATACCTAAGTAGAATTAGTTGATGACTGAAACGTTGGGAAAGTTCATGATTTCGGGGGACAGAGGAACAGAGAAGAAAGGGATTTCAGAAGAGCTGATCTGCTAAACCTGAAGAAAAAAGCATCTGAAGAGGACAGGAAAGCCTGTGAAATAAGATTGTTGTTAGCTGCGAAGTTGTGTCCGACCCATCGCGACCCCATGGACAACGTTCCTCCAGGCCTTCCTGTCCTCTACCATCTTCTGGAGTCCATTTAAGCTCACGCCTACTGCTTCAGTGACTCCATCCAGCCACCTCATTCTCTGTCGTCCCCTTCTTCTCTTGCCCTCAACCTTTCCCAGCATGAGGCTCTTCTCCAGTGAGTCCTTCCTTCTCATTAGGTGGCCAAAGTATTTGAGGTTCAGCTTCAGGATCTGACCTTCTAAAGAGCAGTCAGGGTTGATCTCCTCTAGGACTGACCGGTTTGATCACCTTGCAGTCCTGGGGACTCACAGGAGTCTTCTCCAGCACCAGAGTTCAAAGGCTTCAATTCTTTGGCGCTCAGCCTTTCTTACGGTCCAGCTTTCACAGCCATACACTGCAACTGGGAATACCATGGCCTTGACTATAAGTGAAATAAGATACTGACCATGCAAATGCAAAATGGAATTATTTGTTATTATTCTTCCTAGCTTTATTCCCACACTATGGTAGGGTCTGCTTAAAAACTCCATTTTTATGGGTCTCTAATGTGTTCTGTCGTCCAGGTTGTGGTTGTCCCAAAGGTGCTTTCTTTCAAAAGGCTACTGGACTTTCTTGTTTTGCTAGAAGACGTTTCTGAAAGCTTTGGGAGAGGCAGGAGGTCTGTTGCAAGGAGAATGGGATAAATCGATAACCAGAGATGACGAGGAGGCAGGATGTCACCCCTCGTCAGAGGGGAAGCACAGCCACAACTGACCATTGTTATGCTGGCAGTGGAGAGGGAGCTGTGTAGCTCAGGACAAAAGGACAGCTGACCATTCCCCGGGCCAAATGAATTGCATCCGAGGGTACCAAGGAAGCAGCAGAGATCACAGGACCACCCACCACAGGGGGAGAACCCAGGCAATTACATACGGATCAGCTTGAGGCTTCTCCTGGGCAAAGGCCTCGAGTGTGTTTGTGCACCAGTGATCAAGAGCAGGACTGGATCTTCCCCAGACAGATCGTGCTGGACTAATAGCGTCTCTTTCTTGATAGGCTTACTAGCTTAATCGATTGTGGGGGAATCCCACGGAAATAATGTCCTTTGTCCTTGGCAAATCATTCAATGAACTCATGGTATCCTTGTGAATGAAATGATAAAATAGGGGCTGGGTGGTAGAGCTGTTAAAAGTACAGGTAGTCCTCGCAGTTCATTTAGTGACCGTTCAAAGTTACAACGGCAGTGTAAAATGTGACTTATGACCGTTTTTTTCAGAGTTACGGTCTTTGCAGCATTCCCCACGGTCACATGACCAAAATTCAGATGCTTGGCAAATGCTTCATACTTATGACTGTCATGTGATCATTTTTTGTGACCTTTGGACAAGCAAAGTCCATGGGGAAGCCAGATTCACTTAACAACCGGGTTAGTAACTTATCCATGGCAGTGATTCGTTTAGCAACTGTGGCAAGAAAGGTCGTAAAATGGGGCAAAACTCACTTAACAGATGTCTCACTTAACAACAGAAATGTTGGGCTCAATTGTAGTCAAGGACTACCTGTATTCATAACTGGATGAATGAATGACACTCATAAATGGCTGCCCATCATCCAGAAAGTGACACCAGGTGGATTGCCACAGAGCTTATCCTGGCCTCTGTACTCTTCAAAATTTTTATTGCTGACCTAGAAAAAGGCATTGTGGGAAAGATGGCGGCATTTGGCGGTCTTAGAAGCAAAAGAGAAGATCCAAAATTGCTCAGACAGGCCAGGCTTGAAGGGTGGGTCAAAACTGAAAGAATGAAATTCAACAGGAAGAAATGTACATCTGGGTAGCAAATATGTTAGCCACAAGGACAGGATGGAGAAAATTTGGCCTGGCAGTTCGTACCTGGGAAAAGGATCTGGGCATTCTTGTAATCACAGCTTGAGCGTGACTCAGCAGTCTGATACGGCTGCTGAAAGGGCAAATGCTATCTTGAGAGGCATTGACAGTAGAGAGCCAGATCCAGGGAAACAATGGCTCCCTCCATTCTGTCCTGATCAGACCAGTCTCTGATTTGGTTCTGAGAAATAGGACAATTTGGATCGAGGCCAGAGGAGGCCAACCAAGATGGTGGAGGAAACCAAGTCCTCTGAGGAACCGTTAACGCATCTGGGTATAATAGTCTGCAAAAAAGACAACCAAGAGGACATATACTGCAGTCATAACTATCTGAAAGATTGTCATCCTTCCCCAGCTTGAGTTCTTCTCTGGTGTCCCTGAGGGCAGGACCAGAACCGATAGGTTAAAGCTACTGGGAAGGATTTCAAGGATTTTCCCAAGTTGTCAACAGTGGAATAGGATGCAGGTCCCTGGAGGTCTTGGATAGCTATCTGCCCAAAACCATTTCAACAGATTCTGCAGGTGGTCAGACTAAAGTTTCCTCTTCCCATTATGTATTCAAGATGATTAATATTTATATGTTATTTATATGTAAGGGTGTAGGTTTATTCATGTTGTATATAGCATGTTTAAATATGCACGTGTACACTTTGAAAGCAAGCAACTAAATTTCATTTTTAATGTGTGCCAATGTGCCCACAGTAAAAAAAAAACAAAACGGCAATAAAGGTTATCTACCTACCTACCTACCTATCTGATGTCTGAGATGCCCCCTCTTTTCAACCAAAGTCCCCCAGAAGGAAATCGGGAAAAGAAAGAAGGTGGGCAGCCCTTGGGCTTTCTTGCTAGTCTTAGGCTGGGATAAGCCCCGCTTATCCCAGGCTTGCATCACCTGAGGCAGGGCCCCCACAGTGGGTGAAAGCGCTTGATTAGGGATGGGAGGTGCTGGAAGGGGCCACGCCGCTGGGCAGGCCCCCCCCCCATCCAAGCGCTGAGTCTCTCTCACCTCGGTGCCGATTAGTTGTCTTGTCAAACATCAGCATGGCATCGTCCACCTGCAAGAAAGAAATTAATCCAGATGGGTGGGGTGAAACGGGTGGCTGTTGGGGGCAGAAGGGTAAAACAAAAATAAAATAATTGCCAGGAATAACTTCAATGTTAGGCTACAATAATCTATTAGATAACATATTTGGGGCATTAGTAGAAAATAGAGGGTGATAAGCTATTTAATTACCTATTATAGTTTTGAGCACAAGAGGAGGAAGCAGAGACAGGAAAAGCTTTCCCTGCAATGCCAACTGCTGGAGGTCTGAACATCTTGAGCATCTGGAGATGTTCCTAGAAAACCAGAGTGGCAAGCTCCTCACCCTCCCATCTGCACAGACCCAGGAACCCCAGCGGTCATCCGTATCGCTTAAATCCAGAACCAGCAGGAAGCTCTGGGTTTCAATCTGTCCCCTGACATGGAAAGCATCAGAGCTACCAACCATTTAAGCCTCAGAAGACTGTGTGCAATCAATCACAACTGCAAACTTTCCCCATGGTAACTTACTCATCTGTAAACCTTTGAGGAAAGGAGATTTTACTCACTATTCTGGGCAGGTGTGAAAAATCCAGCCACAGCAGGAAAGGTGATAAAAGATGGCCTGCCTTGGGCAGGCAGGAAGCAGCTGGTGGTAAGTTATACCTGATAATTGCAAGATTGCTAGTAGGTTGAAGACAGAACAAATTCTCCGGTGTGAGATCACACAGCCTTGGGAATCAGGGATTCCAGATGTAATAACATGCTGGCTAGGTGCAACATCAGCTCCTTCGAAGTTTTCCCCTCATAGGTTAAAGAGACCTAGAACCATGTCATCAACCCATAGAAGTTTGCCTATTGGTTGGCAGGAGACTCCCCAGGATACCAATGTTGGTTGATTCAGCCTTCCCTCACCGAAGCCCATCCCAGCGTTTGGGACTGCAACTCCCATCGTGCTCATCCAACATGGACAACAGCCAAGGCTGCGGGAGGTTGCAACAGAGGGACGCAGGGCTGCTATTCCCAGGACAGATGAACTGGGATAACCTGACGAGGGGCTGCCAGTCAGAAGCTAAAAAAAATAGGCGCGCTATATCGATGTTCATACTTTACACAGCCCAGACCCGGCTATTCTTCATGCCAAATTTCATTACCTCTGATTGCATAAAGCAGTTACAACTGGTAACTGGACCATAATTTACTCAATTGACCCAATTTTTCTGAATTTGCGTAATACACTGATCCATAAATTAACTGTACAAGCCACGAACACTACCAAAGGTGCAAAATGGCTGTCGGGCCCTGGGAGTCATCTGGAGATGGCCACGATGGCTTCCTTCCAGGACAGGGTCTCCCGGCTCTCCTCAGGCGACCACCCAGCTACAGCCAAAGGGGCAGCTCCTCAAGACTAGCTCAGGCTGGTACCCACCCACGTCAGAACCTGCAACTGGAGAAAGACTGTGCTAAAGGGCTGGTGGTGGGGGTGCCTTTCCACAGCCCCGAATCTGAGCTGCTGACCTTATTTCAAAATGATGCGGCACCATCGTGCCTTCTTAGCAATGAACTCGAGGCAGGGGGCTGCCTGGCCACCTTGCTCCACCGGGGGGGGGGGCACGCAATCGATCAGTTGCAAGCCTTGTTCAATTCCACTACTGGTCACAGAGCTCATGAGGTGACTTTGGGCTTAGCTCAACCACCTCGCAGGGCTGCTGAGAGACCATCGATCTTGCCCACTTGAGGAGACCACAAAGGTAAGAGACATCTGACTTATCTGTATAGTTATCTTGGCAACAAGGTGAATTGGCTACTGTTTTCTTTCAGAACATTTTTTTGACTTGATTCTACAGCCCTGGGGTTTCCTGGTGGTCTCCCATCCAAACACTAACCAGATCTATTTCTCCTTATCTCTTTGGAAACCAGCCAAGCTGAGATAGGTGCAGTCACCGAGGAGGCAACTGCAACAAACAAACCAAGTATTTGGGCATAATTTCAGAATTCCCAACTACCGGGGTTAATACAACTCAGAGCGCCAGTTGGGAAGTGAGAGACAACATAGGTGTTGTAGCAAGTGAGAAAACTCCTTTTTTTTGTCCCCCCATCCCACCCCTTAATCTTGGACTTAAGTAGGTCATATTCCTATTTCTGTCAACACACAATCCACTTAACGTAGGTAGCGAATTAACCCAGTTTTAGTTTGGCACAACATATTGAATCACAAACTAACCAAATGGGTTGAATTTGAGCAATATGCTGGGAGGGACAAGAACAAACAAGAGCTGCCAGTAACCAAACTCAGCACATCCTATAAATGAGATACGCAGGATAGGAGAACCTTGACAAAAAAAAGTGGGAGAATTTAAAATCTGGAGCCAGGGAGCTCCTGTGACCAGGAAAAGGCTGGTAATTCTGGCCAGGGTCCTGCAAAGGGTCCACTGGACCAACCCCACAGCTGATTGGCCACCCAGCCTTCCACGAAAGGCATCTCAAGAAGTCAAGAACTGGGTTTATGTGGCAGCCGACAAGTCAGGAGTGCGGACTCTCATACAGAATACCCGAACGGCTCTCCTGAATGACGCAGTCCGGCCAGCTGGGGTGAGGGGAGGTGGAAGGCAGACAATGAATCTTCTGTTCGGATCAGGCCTGGAGTCAACAGCCAGGCCCAGCAAAATCAGGGCTGGAAGCTTCTGAGCCTCCTGCGCACTGGGCACCAAAACACGGGCAAAGAGGAAAGAAGATTATCCAGTTTACCAGCAGGCACCTCAGGGGGGAAATCTCTGCTGGCAGGAGGGGAATTTTTAATAGCTCAGGGCATCTAATGCCAGGCCTTGTGTGTGGCAGGGACTGGCGCTCTTCGGGCACCAAATGACTGTTGCAAACTCTCATGCAAGGGTGCCCTCGGGGCGAACATTTCGACTTCAGCTTTCCCACAGCAATTCCTAATTTCTGGTCTCAGCAGGATGCCAGCGCCCAGATTTTGGAATTCAGGCCCACAACCAGCCTCTGAGCGCTTTTTTTCAGTGTTGACTCCTGATAACAAGTGAGGTTTTCTGTGCAAAGTTTTTGGAAGTGGTTTGCCATTTCCTTGCAAAACTAGAACTTCAGGTTTCCCATTTTGTAGCCTGGTGCCTTAACCCGTGCCCCAAACTGGCTGTCTCCTCTGGGCTGTGGTGCCTCCGGAATCACTTTGCAGCCCAAGAGCCAGAGACAGGCCAGGAGATCTTGAAGAATACAATGGGGTGAAATGAATGCAATGGCTCCACACTCCAAAGCGGAAAAGAGAAGACTCCAGCAAAGCTCTGGCCGGCGTGGAGTAACCAAGAAAAGAGGGCCACACGCCAGCCTCGAGGACGGGCCCTGCACCGCTGAGACCAGGCAAAAGGCATTTCAGGAAATGCAGCAGGGAAGAAGCGAGGGCCGGGATGTGGCGGATGGCGGCCCAGGCCTGCCCTGAGGACAGCCGAGGCCCCTTCCTCTCCCAGCAGCCTGCCTGTCCTAGCCGGCTCAGGTGTCCATGGAAACTCAGGGCCGGGAGGAAGGATTAGTGGCCCGGCTGCCGAGCTCAGGCGTCCGAGCACTAAGCATGAGTGGCAGCCCCTGGTGGGGGCTATTGTGGCAGCTGCTCAGTGGACGCCCGGCTGGCCCGGCCCCTCTCGGCGCCCTGCAGCTCCCCGCTCATCGTCCTCCAGAGCCTTTCTTCTCCAGGGGCGGCGCTGGCCGGCCGTGCCAACGCCCGAGAGAGGCCTAGACAAAAGAGTCTGTCGGGGATGGCTTCTCCCGGGGCCGGTTGCTGTGGCAACCCTGCCCTCCAATCCCAGCTGCTGGATCCGATTAGCGCCAGCTCGGATGCCCTCTTCGCAAAGCGGTGCTGACGGGGCACAAAGGCGGCCTGCTGGGTGAGCCATGACAGAGGCGCTTTCCCCCCACCAGAGTGCCCGGAGGAAGACCACCATGCCCCCCCAACCCCTGCGGCAGTTGGGACTTTCTGGGCCAGCTTCCCCAATGCAGCCTGGGCTTTTGTACCCCCCAAGTACCCTGCACCACTCCCCTCCTTCAAGGGGGCCCAACCTGGCCCTGAAGGTCAGATCCTCTGCAGTGGGGGGTATTTAGTAACCCCTTCAGAACCAGCCAGATGGGACAGTGATCCAGCCGGACCAGTAAAGGTGGCTCAAATGCCCCAGACCGGCTCATCCCTTTCCAAATTTTGAAATGAGGATCGGTGTCTAAGGACAGACGCCAAGCAATTGATCTGGCCGCCTTTGTTTATGCTGCACCAGGAAGCAGAAATCGAAGAAAAACACCAGTCAGGTCTTACAGACCTACTGTTAGATGTTACTCATAAACAGAGATAACTTCCACACATTACCAAACTCAGGGATGTCTGCAAGGTGTGGTCAAAAATGTTAAAGACAGCTTTGGAGAGTACAATCAAATCTCTGCCTGTTTTTATAACGGTTGCGCTCTCCTGGGTGTATCTTGACTTTTCTGACCTATGAGGCAGACTCCCTGAACTGACCCTATATATTCCTACAGTACTTAACCCTACCTTACGTAAGTCAAAGCACAGATATAAATTTTACATTTCTGTTATTTAATCTGAAACTACAACTCTACCGATTCTTTACAAAGGTTAAGCCCCATTCTGTGTAGAGGGGCTTCCACAAAAATGCTCCCCAACTCCAAAAAAGAACCTTTGCAGGAATAGACGCCTCACCTAGATACACAAGCCAGTTGAGAGATCAATCTATACCCAACAGTTATCTCTTGGAATTCAAAAACCTACTATCTCTTTCGGACCATCGGCCAGCCCCGTGGGCGACCACAGCCTGGTTCGGCCACTTCACTGATTGTAGTACAGCTAAGAGGGGCTGCTTGTTCCACCGAAGGGAAATTTAAAGACCAGTGGCCATCAAGCTGCCAAAAACCAATGAAGCAGCAAGAACCTGAAGGCAGGAGAAGAAGCAACAGATGGAAACTAATCACGGAGAGAAGCAACCTAGAAGGAAGCAGAAATTTCTGACAGTTAGAACAATTAATCAGCAGAACGGCTTGCCTCCAGAAGGTATGGATGCTCCAACACTGGAAGTTTTCAAGAAAAGGATAACTATTGGTCTGATATGGCATAGGGTCTCCTGCCTGAGCAAAGGATTGGACTAGAAGACCTCCAAGGTCCCTTCCAACTCTGCTATTCTGCAATGAGATGTCTGTAAGAAGAACCATTTTGCCCCTGAAGATAATCCAGTTATTCTGCTCTCATCTCCAATGGCTCTTCCAGAAACCAAGCACCATGTGAGCCTTGCCTCTCTGCTTTTTTTAATTTTCCCCTGCTATGTAAGCGTGTGGGTACAAGCCAAGCCTGCATTCAGTGGCTCTTAAAATTCGTTAGATAGTCAACCGACCCAATCACCAGAGTTCCCCCATCACTGGAGCTTCCACTTGATAAGAGGAAGGGCTTTGTCCAGTTTGGGCTGGTATGCCAATCATGCTAGCCCAGAATCACCACCATCCTGGGGCAGTCTTGGAGATGAGCCACAAGCTACAAATGATCCGGAATGTGGTGGTAGGTTACTGGTGGGTCGGTGGCATTGAGAACCAAGCGACCCACCCACCCCCACTCTCTACCTGGCTGAGCTCATATCATCTCTTAACCATGCCGGGGAGCACAGGCGGGTCCCAGGTGCAGTGGTGGGATTCAAATAGGTGAACAACCGGTTCTCTGTGTGGATGACACTTCCGGAAGTCCGTTCTGGGCCTGGGCAACAAAACATTAGCTACCGGTTCTGCCGAAGTGGTGTGAACCGGCTGAATCCCACCGCTGCCCGAGTGGCTTCCTCCGAGGAGGCCGAGTCCTCTCAAGATGCCACCTTAAGCACACATATGGGGTGAGCCAGCGACGCCCAGCCAGGAAGCAGCTGATCTCCTCAGATAACAGCCAGCCTGTCCAGAGAAGGCACCCTCTGGGGAGGCTTGAACCGCCAGCCCGCCCGGTTATTAGATGACATAATCATCCCAGGGAGGAGGGGGAGCGGGAGGGCCCCCCCCCCCACATCTCCTCTTTCCCAAATGATCCACCTCTTGGCGTCCTGCTGGAACCGGCGCTGAGCAGGAGATGCCCTTGAGCGTGTGGGACGGGCAGATCCAGGGTTTACAGACAGGAGGTATAAATAGCAGCTCCCCTTGGCGCACTTCCGTTCTGCCTTCAGACATCCTCTCTGGAGGTGGACTCAGAGAGAAGCCTCACAGGGGGGTTTATTTTTAAAATGCGCAAGAGGAACGGGGCTGCCTCCCTGGCAGCTCACGGAGGGCGTCTGCCTGCATCTGGGTTGGGGGCCAAGTGATCTGGGCCACATCTAGGGGTTTCGGGGCTGCAGAGATGCGCAGAAGTTGCCTTCTAGTGGCTGTCCATAGTTTTGCAGATCGGGTCTGCTGGCTCTGCCAGAGAGGGGTTCCTAGGAGCTGCCCCCTCCCCACCCCGGGGATCAGCTGTCCAAGAGACACGCACCATCATCCCAAAAGAGGTATCTCCCCACCAGGGACCTGCATAGTTAACTGCAGATTGATTTCCATCAGCCTTTACTTCACCTGATGCCCACCCCCGTACAGAACCCCAAGCTTGGAAGGAGCCTTAATGCCACTCCCAGGACAGGAAGCCAGGCTGGGGAGACTAGTGGGCATCTTCAAGGCATGAGCCAACCAGAAGCCCAGAGCAGGCCTGGACATCCCACCTGAAAAACGAGAAGACTTAGCCAGGAAGCAGCAGAGAGATCAATCTATACCCAACAGTCATCTCTTGGAATTCAAAAACCTACTATCTCTTTCGGACCATCGGCCAGCCCCGTGGGCGACCACAGCCTGGTTTGGCCACTTCACTGATTGTAGTACAGTTAACAGAGGCTAAAATGGCCAACAAGGATCTTCTCCTCAGCAAGTGGGTGCCCCCGCCGAGGTCCCTTCCAGCTCTGTTCTGTTCTGTTCTCTGTGAACCCGAGACGGCGGTTCCAATCTGAAAGGAGGGGCATTTCTTGATGGGAAGAGTGGTCAAGCAGTGGGGCCCAGTGGGGCTCCCTTTGCTGGACGCTTTCAAACCGGGGTGGAAGGCCACCTGTGTTCTTGAACTGAGCGGGGTGGACTAGATGATCTTTCCATCTCTTCTGAACTGTAACCCCATCAGCCAGTGACAGGTATACAAATTCAAAACGCCACCTCCCATCACCCACGGCTCGGAGTAGCCCTCACTGACAGCAGGCGAAGCAAAGTGTCCGTGCTTGCACGACTGCAGACTGGATCACAATAATCCATAATATCTCTGCAAAATACGTCCCCGTATACAGAATGTCAGCAGCCAGCCTAAAGCTCTCGCCCGGCCTTCTCTCTGACTTGTTTGCCTTCTTTTTTTTTTAGAGGGCAGACCTTGGCTGATCTCGAAAAGCCGGACCTGCTGACTTTGAAAGGAGACCACCAGGAAATTTGAGAACTGAAGTTACACGGCGAAGTTTAAAAAAAAGAAAAAAGAATCCCAGAAGAACTGGCAATTGCAAAATGCTTTGTCACGGTTGCCAAGAAAACTCCATGGATATGTTCACGCTGTCAGTCAGAGTCGGATTCATCTCAAAGGAGATTTCACAATGGCAGCTTTTTAAAAAATCCCTAAAGCGGAAGGTACGGGAGGGGATGCCCAGCGGAAAGGAACAGAAAGTCCGCTCATTTGGCCAGAGTCCCTCTCCGTGCTTAATGGGGGGGGGGGGAGACCCTTTCTTCCAGGAGGAGGGAGGCCAGCAACAAAGGCCCTTTATAGGTCTGACCTTCAGCACAGGCCAGGCTCTCCTCGCTGGACCAGCTGCCGAGGCGAGGCTCAAGAGGAGGTCCACCTGCTCGCTGGCTATCCTACAATCAGCCGGCTCCAGATCTGGACAGCCTCCAGGGCCCGAGTTGGGTGGGCAACAACGGGATCCCCTCCTCAGCTGACCAAGCAGGGGGGCAGCTACCCCCGAATTACTGGCTGGAGTTGGCAGCCGGCCCCCCAGGCGGTCAGTCGGGAGGGCGAGGCGGAGCACGGTCAGAGGGCTGCCGGCGTGGGAGAGGGGGAACATCTGCTCCCAGGCTTGCTGTACTACCTTGACCGACAATTGGGAACAGAATATCTGTTGCTAAGCAAGGCAGTTATTCCGTGGACCGTGCCTGATTTTATGACCCTTTTTTTGTTAAGTGAATCGCTGCAGCTATTAAGCGGATCAGGTGGTTGTTAAGCAAATCCAGCTTCCCCCACTACTGACTGCTTGTTGGAAGCCGGATGGAAAAGTGCAAAAGTGATCAGGACAAGCTGGTAGAGTAGCTGGAATGCCGGGTGTGTGTGTGTGTGTTAGCCTCAAGGCTGGAGGAGGCAGATATCTAAAGATGGTCTGAAGATTTGTGCATCACTCAGGACTAGAAACAATTGCTGGGAAAAGGTTGAACAAGTTCCTGAACTTTCTGGCAGCAACAAACCTGGAATCTTCTAGGGCAGGGTTCCCCAATCCCCCTGCTCTGTGGACCGCTACCGGGCCACGGCATGACAGCAACCGGTCTGCACAAACAAGCAAAGCCCCATCCGCGGGATGCAGGCAACACACAAAACCACACACACCCCGGTCTGCGGAAAAACCTCTCTCCACGGAACCGGTTCCTGGTGCCCCAAAGGTTGGGGGCCTCTGGTCTAGGGGGAAAGGAGACATATACGCAGACTGCTTTTTTTTTTTTCCTTCACTAAACGCATTTATACATTAATTCGACAGGACTGTTATAATTTGGAGATATGCAGATAGACAGCTGCTAAATATGGGTACTGCAATCTACATTGTGATATTCAAAGCTACAAACAAAAAATTAGCACAACAGTGGAGGGGAAGGATGAAAAAAGAAAAAAAAAGAAAAACAACAACTGAGATGTATTTTTTCCTAAATCTAAATCTAACTATACACATAATGAGAACTGATCTACAAAAGTATTTGGGCGCACTACGTGAATAGAGCAAAGAGGGGATGAGGCTGGTTTTGTGATTCCTGAGTTGGAAGACAGAAAGGGGGGGGGGAGCTACACACTGTACTTGTACCTTTGATCTATGGGGTGCTGGGACACGAAAGTGCCCCTTCAGTGCCAACTACTGATCATAGGGCATCCACGGCCACAGAAGGAGAAGCTCTGAGGAAGCAATGTCACAGAAGAGTATTTAGCCCCTGGATCGCCGGTCTCCTGCACTGCAAGGGAGCGACTGCTTTGGCCAAGAAGAAGGTGGGGCACGAGCAACATTCAAGAGAGGTTCCTTCCAGGAAGGCTTTTCAGGGGACAGGAGAAACTGAAGGCGCCAGCCCCCCCCTCCCCCGCCCTACGCAAGATCATCCCCATCAGCAACTGCCCAGGGCGAAGAAGGCTTCCTGCTCCACTGACTTTCCCAGTGAGGTGTTTGAATGGACCAGGACCACCATGCAGAAGAAGACCTCTGCTCTTGGCCACTAGCAGGCCCTTCCCTCTTTTCCCAAATGCAGATCTTGACCTGCATCCTTAGTCTACTGAGCATCTACAGACCAAGCCACAATGGTCCTCATACAACACTAAGCTAGAAATCACGATTTATTTAGCACAATGGCTCGGGGGGGGGGGGGGGGGAAGCAGAACTGAATGTTTTGTGCAACACCTGAATATGGACAAAAATTTCATTTGCCCTCATTTTGGGGGGCATTGTTAAGTGTTCTTTGTTTGGCAGGAGGAGACCAAAAAATATCCCAGTCTTGATTCACACCCACAGATGTAGAAAATGCAGCAGAGGAAGAAGAAAAAAAACTCCGAACTCAGAGAACTTTCCCTATCTTTCACATATGGCAGAAAGATCTTTACAACTCTTACTTGAAAGTACTTTATTTCCAGACTTCCAAATATTGAAGATTATAAGCTGGATGGGGGGGGGGGGGGCGGGGAGACCACCTGGGGGAGGAAGGGATCCACCATCCTGACTCTTTCTCGCCCTCACTCCTAAAATAAAAAACCCATCAGACAATTCCAGCCTCTCCCTATCTTTCTTTCAGCAGCTCAGGCCTCGCTCTTTAACCCAGCAAGGGAGGATGGGACTTGGAATCTGTACTTACGTAAGAAGCCTGCCTTGCTAATCCTGGTTGGGATTGGCAAATGGTGGCTTCCTCTCTGTGTGCTAGAGAACTGGAAGTGTCGGGATAGAGTGACATTTTGAATAGATTTAAGTCCAGATGGAGCACACGGACCTCGGAGGGCAGATCTAACCCATCGGAAAGCCTCAACCTCACGGGAAGCTGATCCGGTTGGGGGTGGAACAAGCCAAGCCCCACGTTGCTGAAAACAAGTGCTGACCCACCTTAAAGCCCATCAAGGGCTACCTCCCCTTTCAGAAAAAGAGAAGTTGGCTACTAAGTACCTCATCAAGCAAAGAGCATTGCAAGTGGTGGCCCACCACAGCGTCTGAAAATGCAGCTGCTACCTGGAATTGCTTGCTGGACCTGGCTCCATGCACGATGCAAAGAATAAGGACTCAACTTGCTAAAGCACATTAATTTGTGCTTTAGATTGTAAGCCGCCCTGAGTCTTCGGAGAAGGGCGGGATATAAATGGGATTTAAAAAAAAAAAAAAAATCTTCAAAGCAGGACTCCAGGGGGAACAATCTACCTCTCAGACATTTTTGGAGATGCTTCTTTAAAAGCCTGAGTGTTTGAACTGAGGCGGGCTGTCAATAGGTAAATGGTTCCCCCTGAAAGGCTTCGCAATAGTTTTGGCCCCAAAGACCTTGACTGACTCTGTTTCTAAACTTTTAAAAATGGCTTTAATGCCGCAATTTTAATCCGTAGCTTTATCCTTGCGAGCAGTTCCTTTTCATTATTGCCTTGCTTTTACAGTACATTATTGCAAATGTCCACATACTGAAGGGTGGTGCTTTCATTTTATCCACCCTTTTAAAAATAAAGTAATGGATAAAATAAAATGCCAAGAACACAAAATGTTCAAAGCCTCCAACAATGTATGGAGTAGGAGGATGGCTTGTGGAGCAATGAAAACTGAAAATGAAACCCTTGAAATCCCCTGGAGTTACCAGGTGATCCTGCAGGATTCAGAAAGAAAGGGAAGCAGAAGAGCCCCCCCACCATCAGGCAGAAAAGTATAGGCATCATGAAAGGGGGGCATAAAGAGGGCGGCTAGGGGGAGAACAAGACCAATGACAGACTTCAGTTCCCCAGGAAATAATCTTGCACAGGCCAAGAACCTGTTAGGGTGGACAACCTTTGGCTGTGTGACACACACACAACTCCCAGGACCCCTTTTGAGGGCTTTAAGCATCCCAGAGCCGGCAGGCCTTTTCAGATTTTTAGGCATGACCCCTTAAAACTACCCAACTCCTTCAAGAAATCCCCAAATTGTTCGCTCTGGCTGTCCAGCAACGCCATGGCATTGCCGGCAGAAGTGTTGGCCTGTGCAAGAATGCTGACTGCTAGCAATGCACCATTTGGTCTTTCCAGCCAGGATCCCCAAAGTTTTGTGCCAGGCTGCAGAGTTTGGAATGAGCAGAGAGGAGGGGAAAAACGGGAATTTTGGTAGTTGAAGTCTGACCTATCTAAAGGGCTTCAATTGGGCATAAGCTTGTGGGTGCCCTGAAATCAGGAAACCACAGCTGAGGTGCAAAAATCTAAATGGCCATTAGATTCCTATAGGGCAAATGTGGCAGATCTTCCAAAACCTCTCTCAGGAAAAGCACATGATTGACAGGAGGCCTTTCAAAGCGTCCTCAAAGGTTGGAGCCGCCAAACTTTTAGGTGGCAACAAACACTAGTTATGACTTTTAGAACAATCTGTGGTTGCCACCAGAGTAATTACAGGCTGCAGCGCTTATACTCCTGGGTGTGAGACAGGAGGAAACACACCCTTCTCCTGTGTTATCCTTATCAAGCTCTGCCAAAGAAAGCAGAGCAGCATCCAGGACAGGGGGAAGGAATGCTGGTTAATTCATAGCACAACTTTGGATCAGCCCCTGCCCCACTCAACTCCTAATTATATTTTGCAGTGAATTGCACTAGGTGCTGAAGTTGTAATCAAGGGTATTGTGGGAGGGGTGGGCTGAATCTAAAGGTGGCTGCCATCTCTATACTTTGGACACCCCGGAGAGCCCCCGGATATAATGGTGACTTTATACTAGCTTCTGTGGGTATAATGAAATAGGTCAATTTCTAATAAATGATGTTTTAGGATTTTTGTTCTTTGGGCGTCTTCACCAAAGAAACCTCGGAACTGTACTCTGACAGGGATGCTGAGCCCTAGCAGGCACTCCCAACCTCTGACTAACACCTGGAGGAAATAGGGTGAGTCTTGGAACACTTAATAATTGCAGAGTTTGTTCCTACACGGACCCTAAGTGCTTACCTTCCCAAACTGCTCGAAGTATTGTTTTACATCTTCCACGGTGGTGTTCACAGACAAGCCGCCTACAAATATTTTCTTAGTCCGTGTTACCATCTAGAAAACAGAAGAAAAAAGAGGCTGCGGTGCAAGATTCAGAGTTGTTCACACACACACACACCCAAAAAGAAAAGCTTTTGCAAGAAAAGGTCCCACGGCAGGCTGAGCTGGGAAGAAAGCTAGCCGCTCCCGGATGGCCAGAGCAGGCATCTGTTCTGCAGAGATCCCAAGCCGAAGATGTCCCCTTTCTGCCCCAAAATGTCAAAATCTAGAGTGAAGAATTTGTGCTGCAGCATAAGTGCTCCCACACTGGCCATCTTGCCTATAAACAGCCTGGATCGCAATTACAAAACACATGAACCGACCAGCCACAGCTTCTTCTGCCCCGAGAAGATCGGCAACATCTTGTGAACATCACAAACTGGCAGTGTCTCAGAGGGCAGGCCCTCGCTCTCCTGCCAGCAAGGTCATTTCTGACGTTGGGCTTTTGAGGGACACCCTGCTTCCCTCCCTCCTGCTTCTCTTCATTCGTGCCCCAGAAGGCTTTTTAGGAAGACCCCAACAGGGGCCAAGTCCCCGCTATTATGGGCATGTTCTGCCAGGACAGAGGAGGTCTTCCCATTAAATAAACCGTGCAGAGGTGTGGGATTTGTGTGCTTTTCAGCATCACCAGTGAACAGGAATTTTGGGCCAACCACCCCCTGCCAAGTCATTTCGCCAATTTCAGTTTTCACGGCTTGCGCTTTTGCTGTTTGTAATGTGGCATGGATTTATTTGCTACTGCATTACATTCTGTATGGCTGTAATTTTTGGGTTGTGTATATATTTTACAGAACTGGATTTATTACAGGATACTTGGCTTCCACTTTAATGGAAAGCAATCAAACATGTTAAGAGATTGCGGGGGGAGAATAAGAGAGACGGTACAACATGCCAAAATGCCTTTTAGAAGAGACCATGGGAGGACACCCAGTTTCCAGCTCCAGAGCACCTTAATTGTGAAGGACCCCAGGGAGGTCTTGGAACCCCCTTCCCCTTGGCCTGACGCCTTCGCTTTGCAAGACAAATCTGCTTCCAATGACTCAATGGAGCGCAGAGTTAATCCACTGCAATTCTCAGTCTTGAAAGCCCTCCGTTTCCACCCCCCCAAGCAAAATACCTTCTGTCACCAAACTGCTTAATGGAATTAACCCAGTTCCAGCCCTGAGCCGCAGAGCTGTTCCTTGGGCTACCTGATCCGCTCGGCCACCTGCCCAGAGCACCCTCGGCACTACGAGCACAGCAGCCTCTCGGGCATCTGGGGACGGAGGTGTTATCAGAAGAGCTCAGCAGAGAATCCTTCTTGGAAAGGAGAGCATCCAAACTCAATGCTTCCCAGGTGACCCTCTACACGCAGACCCCACCGTTTTCCTTTCTCAATGTTAGACAGTGAACCTCTGGGACAGAGGAATGTGGCCTTCGTGGCTAGAAACAGTTTGGTCACTGTGGGTATGTTTTTGGTGCCACCCAGCTTTTTTGCCTTTTTCAATAATTATTCTTAATCTCGTGGCACACCTTGGGAAGCCCACAAGCATGTATGTAACAGGCAGTCAAACTACTACTCTGAAATAGCATTGTGGTCTCCTAGCTAATCTAACAATGTCATACGCTAATATTATTATTATTTTAATGGAAAACAAAAGGTTGCGGTCAAAGCAAATCTTGCTGCTGGCACCTGGGGGGTGAGGGCTAAGTGAAGCCTGCAGCCCTTGCAGAGGTTGGTTCACCAAACCAGTGTTAGATTTTAAGGACTGTGGCGAGTAGCTCTGTTTTCCCAGAAGCTCCTTGCTCCCTTTTGTGGAAGACAGTTTGGTGTAGTGGTTATGGAGCCAGGCGGGCTCTCTCTCAGTCCAACCGACTGATCGGTTGGTTATTGTGGGGCAAGCCGGAGACGGGAGCTTTATTTACAGCACCCTGAGTCATATAAAATAAAAGTAGGGTACAAACCTCATAAGGAAGAAATAAAGTCCCACACTCATATTAACGGTATGTGGGAATGACCGTGAGAGACACAGGGAGAGCTGCAGACTAAACATTCGTGCAAAAGGTTCTCTCGTTTCACGAAAGGGAAAGGGGCGTGGGAAGCGTTTCGTAAGGGACCCTCCCTAGCTTCTAGAGAGTAAAAGGAAAAGAGCGGAAAGATACTTTCAGACTTGCAAGATTCTGTTCATTTAACACAACAAAAAAGAGAGATAGAATTTCTTCTGTGCTTCTTGTCTGCACGGCCTTGAAGAGCTAATGTTAGCCCACCCTCCAAACCAAAAAAGAGATGAAAAAATTGGCCCTGCCCCTTTTGTGATGTACCAGCATCCCTGGGTGGGTCCCCCATAATGCTGGAATGATGAGACTGAACTGCGGCCTCTGGCCCTGCAAACGTCTGCCCAAAATGTGCTGGTCCCAAAGTGGCCACAGCTGAAGACTACCTGTATTAAGACCACCATTTCGTGAGCTGTGGTAGTGCAGTGGTTAGAATGCAGTATACTGATCCTGACCAGCTCAAGGCCTTCCATCCTTCCGAGGTCCGTAAAATGAGGATCCAGATTGTTGGGGGCCACAGGCTGACTGTAAACTGCTTAGAGAGGGCTGTAAAGGACTGTGAAGTGGTATATAAGTCTAAATACTAGTGCTAATGTTATCGCTCCTTCCTTCCTTCCTTCCTTCCTTCCTTCCTTCCTTCCTTCCTTCCTTCCTTCCTTCCTTCCTTCCTTCCTTCCTTCCTTCCAGCAGTGGTTAGAATGCAGTATTGCAAGCTAACTCACTGCTCACTACCAGCAGTTCAATCCTAACTGGCTCAAGGTTGACTCAGCCTTCCATCCTTCCGAGGTCGATAAAATGAGGACCCAGATTGTTGGGAGCAACAGGCTGACTCTGTAAAACCACTTAGAGAAGGCTGTAAAGCACTATGGAGCAGTATATGTCTAAGTAGTATTGCCCTTCCTTCCTTCCTTCCTTCCTTCCTTCCTTCCTTCCTTCCTTCCTTCCTTCCTTCCTTCCTTCCTTCCTCCCACAGCCTGCAGTTCAATTCTTACCGGCTCAAGGTTGACTCAGCCTTCCATACTTCTGAGGTCGGTAAAAAGAGAACCCAGATTGTTGAGGGAAAGAGGCTGACTCTGTAAACCGCTTAGAGAGGGCTGTAAAGCACTGTGAAGTGGTATATAAGTCTAAGGGCTATTGATACTGCTCTTCCCTTCCCTTCCCCCCCTTCCTTCCAATTCTGTATTGCAGGATAATTCTGCCCAATGCCAGGAGTTCGAAGCAGTATGTAAGTCTTAAATGCTCTAATTGTCAGCCAGCATCACCACAACTTAGAATACGCTGGTACGTATTCTCCTTTGACACTCCGATGGTTCAATCCACTCAAGGTGGTGTTCTACACAAAATGCACAAACCCAGTAACTGTGGCTTGCAAAACATTGCTGATGGTTTTCTGAATCGTAACCATCCATTGGGGACTCAAAAATTGATGGAAGAGCAAAGCTCACAATGAAGATACTACCAGACCACAACTGAGCCACACATATCTGTTCAAGTGGAGAGCAGCAACTATCTATGGATTCTCTCTAATGCAGCCACCAGCCAGAATTTCCTTCAAATTTTGTCATTTTAATTTATGCTGCCTAGGAACTCTTATAACTTAGGTTTTGTATTTAGCTGCTCTGTTTTACATTTTCTTTTAGCTTGCTTTTTGTCACTGTTTTGTTTTACTTTAGTTCTGAAGACCAATATACTAGTGTCTCTTTAAAACAGAAATATAACAATTACATTAATAAAAAGTACCCTACCTTAGGCTGTGCTCTGCGAGGGAAGGCAACCTTTGGGTCAATCTGAAAGAGAAACATGGTGTTTTTTTTAAAATCAGGTTGGTGTATTTACAGTTTCTACTGGGGACCAAAAATTCTCCAGCATCTTATGCAGAAAAATAACACGGCAGCATAAAAGAACACACATGACAAAAGAATATGACAACTTGCTGGGTATAACAATTAAAAGTTGGGGTGCAGTCTGCAGTTTCCCTTAGATTCCTTGCACGGAAGTAGAACTTGGCAGGATTTCCTGGTAGATGTAACTATTCAAAAGAATCTTGGAAATTACAGAGGGGGCCAGAAAACAAAAGAATGAATGAAATTTAAATAAAAACCAATGAAGAAATCTTCATTTAGGAATTAAAAAATCAAATTCACAGGTGAGGCAAGGATTTTGAACCCTAATTGATCACCACCATTTAGCAGATCAGCCTGGCAGCCAAACAGGCAAATTTGGAAGTGTGGAATTTGATATATGGAAAGTAATAATTCCATTACAACCAAAAATCCGATCATAAGTTGATGGTCATGAGTCGAAGCAGCTACATGACCAGAAGTAATTTTATGGCCTTATTTGCAGCAGTCATTATGTGAACCATTCATCTGAATGGACGTTTACTGCCTGAAACCAGCAAAAAAAAAAAAAAGTGACCACAAATTGCCCACACAATGCCGCATCTGGTCATAAAGCTGGCCTGAACGATAGTTGGTCACAAGCAAGGAGCTGCGGCCAATCATTTACAGAGGATGGGGGTGCTTTGGGGGCTGTAAAGCACCTGCCCTGTGGTCATCACAACTCTGAATAGTTGTTAAGCAACCTGCTGTAAGTCAGGGACACCTGGTCAGACATCCTTCAGGTACCGGGATGGGGGGTGGGGGTGGGGGATTCTCCCAAAATGTGAAAAGGCTTCACAGAGCAAAAACTCAAGGCTGGTTCTGGAGCAGAGACTGCGGAATATAGCAGGTTTAAGTTAGCAAGAGGCAGGTTGCAGCTGGAGGGGGGGGGGCAACGGCAGGAAAACTTTCTCCTTCCAGAACAAGCCATTTGACAGCCAAGTCAGCCTCAGGGGGGGGGGTCCCTGTACTCCTCCCTGCAGCCTATTATGGCTGTAATGGCCCAGCTCTTACATCAGCCACAGCGCAAGACTCCTCTCTGGCTGAAATGACTCCTATTTCTCAATAAGGCAGCAGTGGAATCACCTAGGTTCCCTTCTCAGGTGAGCTCTTTGAAAGACCAAATGGCCAGAGAGAAGTCTGGAGCTGTGGCTGATGTAAGAGGTGGGCCAGTACAGCCATAACAGGCTGCAGGGAGGGGTACAGGGAGCCCCCTCACCCCCAGCATGAAGAGGAGGAGCATTTGGCACAGAGGGAGGAGCCCTCCCTGCCAAGCGGGGAAAGTCGAGGCCTGGAAGAGCTGCCCTCTGCTGTGCCAGCTTGGGCTGGCTCCACCTTTCCCAAGACCTGCCAGGCGCCCAGAAGGTTCCTTGGCCTCACCTCCTTTGGATATGGGAGGCTCCATCCACGCACCAGGGTTAATCACACACCAACTGGGCCAAATTCCCCATCAAATGTGCATCCAGTTAGGGGGATGTTTTCCCTGAGGCAGGAGAATGACACACACACCCCGCCAGTTTCTCTGCCCACCTCCCTGGTCACAGCATCTTCACTGAGAAAGGAATGGGCAACAGGGCGAGGGGGGCATGGACACACAGATGCAACGATGCTGTAGCAACAAAAACCACGGCTTAAGAATTTGCTTGGTGTGACACAGGCATTCATGGGCCAAAACCATGGAATTCTTTTGGACCAGGAGAATCATCGTCGCTCCCTCTGCTGTGGGGAGCAAAACCACCTAAGCTAGACATGTCAAACACAAGGCCCGGGGGCTGGATCCAGCCCGCGAAGTTGTTTCATGCGGCCCGCGAAGCCATCCTGGAAACAGTGAGGGAATGGCCCCCACTGCCTTGGCCCTGGCCCAGAGACCCCCAGATCTGTCCCACTCCTGCCCAGGCCCCCATAGGCACCCTTGATGCGAACGATGTAGAGCTGGCCACGCCCATCCAGTAGGCCATATGCACTCTGGCCACGCCCACCTAGTAAGCCACGCCCACCCTGGCCATACCCACCCGGCCCCGAGGGCAACCGCAGTGCTGATGTGGCCCTCAATGAAACTGAGTTTGACACCCCTGACCCAAGCCATCCCTCCAGCCTCCCCTTGGACCCCTCCCAAGGACTCTGTGTTGGTTAAGGATGCTGCAGGGATCCCCACTCAGACTCTCCCCTGGGTGGAAGGGAAGGCTGGGGACCCCTGGAGAGAGGACTATACCCTCCAAGACCGGATATTCACACCCACAGTCAAGTCCTTGGCCACTAAACGCCTCCTTCCACCCTTAAAGGATTCCCTTCCTTTGGAAAACATTTCAAATGCAGGTTTGGAAAATTTGAAAATTGGACTAGAAGACCTCCAAGGCTTCTTGCAGTCTTATTACTCTGTGTCACAGGGGTAGGCAACCTTGGCTCTCTTAGGACTCGTGGACTTCAACTCCCAGAATTCCTGAGCCAGCCACACTGAGGGGAAAGGGAGAGGTTTCCAAGCTGAGCCATGCTGGCTTAGGAATTCTGGGAGTTGAAGTCCACGAGTCATAAAAGAGCCAAGGTGGCCTACCCTTGCCCTACGTCCTCTTTCCATGAGGATGGTGAAGGTCCATGCATTCACGTCATACAAGCCACAGTGAAGAAATTCCTTCTGGTTTACTGAGAGGGCACCACACCAGCACCTCCCTCACTTCATTGACTTTCCATCCCAGGAAAGCAGAGCTGTCCTCTGCAGGGCAGAGAACCAGCAAAGGCCAGGCTTTTGAAGGCCTTTCCAGCTTGCATGCAACACTGCAAGGACACATCCTGCCTGCTTTTGTCATTCTTGTTCCTTTCACTGATGTGCTGTCCTTCTCCTTTCTTTTCATTTATTGTGGGCCTCCAACTGCCTCAGCTGCCCCCAAGCTGGACCATGCCTTCTTCTCAAATTCCCTCCCCCCAAAAGACTCACGGGGGAAAAAAATTATCTCTGCCTTCACTCATCTTGACAATCTATCTTGATATCTGGCATTTTGCACTACACTGCACTGAATGGCTTTACTATATTTATTGTATTCAAAATTTACTTTGTACATTAATTTCCATCCTATCAGACAGGGCACTGAATGAAATGGAACCATCGGAGGAAATGTAAAAAAAGGCAAAGACTTCAATCGTGAGCGAATTTCACTGAATGCAGCTGGGATTCTTAACTCCAGATAGGCATCCACATCAATAAACTCAGTTAAATCAGACTTCTCAAATGTGGGATTCTCTGGACTACAATTGCTACGGCGCATAGCATCTCCCCACACTCACTGATGGGAACCGTTGTCTTGATCTGGACAGGCCACAGTCCTGCTGCCATTTTGTTCATTTTTGCCAACTGAATTCAAAGACACTGCCTTCCCTAACAATGTGGATTTTTAAAAAAACTTGAAATCAACAGAATTTCTGGAACCAAAAGTTTTCCTGTGCTAGCATATTTATTCAATTTATGATCCAGGCAGCATGGACCCGAGGAAGGATGATTTTATAAGCTGGATAAGTACCTCCCAGAGTACCGAAAACATTTGAACTGATTTAGGCGTACAAACAGACCAATTTTGCTTAAGGTTCCCTGGCCAAGAGGTTTTGGGAATGCTGTATTCAGACAGAAGAGCTAAAGTCATGCAAAATCATAATAACATCCTTGAAATTAAGAGGCAGTAGAGATGATCCTTCGCAGCTCCATTGACCCCACACTTCCTACAATCAACATTAACAACTACAAGAACTGTGTCTATTTATATGCCTAGTTTAATGAAAAGAAGAATTAGGGGTGACATGATAGTGTTCCAATATTTGAGAGGCTGCCACAAAGAAGGGGTCAAGCTCTTCTCCAAAGCCCCTGAAGGCAGGACAAGAAGCAACGGATGGAAACTAATCGAGAGAAGCAACTAGGAATTAAGGACAAATTTTCTGACAGAACAATTAATCAGTGGAACAGAGTTGTGGGTGCTCCGTCACTGGAGATTTTTAAGAAGAGATTGGACAGCCATTTGTCTGAAATGGCACAGGGTTTCCGGCTTGAGCAGGGGGTTGGACTAGAAGACCTCCAAGGTCCCTTCCAACTCTGATATTCTGTTAACTACCACCTTTTTTACCCGAATTGGGTCAGTTTCACTCAAACCAGCTTCATTGGAAGGAAAATGCAAACAAGCCACAACAAAGCACATGGTATAGCATAATGAAGGTTTCCAGTCATGGTTAGTTGTGGAGTCTTTGGTGCTCTCTGAGCTTGGTTGTTTTCTTGAAGGTGTTTCATGACCCAACTAGGTAACATCTTCAGTGCTAGGGGGAGGACTTTGCTCTCTTTATATATAATAGCTTGCCCTGTCAGTGTCAGTGGAAGTGTGGTTTTCTTCTATGTAGTTCCTCAATTAGTTTATTACTGTTTGACTGTTTGTCTGAGTCGGAAATTCCTTGATTGGGGTATTGTTTACTGCTTGGTTGTTGATACTATATTAACCCTGGTGCTAATTTCTGCTTATCTGGGTGTTGATTACTGGTAAAGGAGGTGTTTTGGTCTTTTTGTTTCCTTCTTAGCTTTTTGATTGTCTCTTTTGAATGATGTGTAAATGTTACTTATCTCTATCTGCCTGTTGATGGCTGATCTGTCTGAGTGTCTGTCTTCCAGGAATTCTTTTCCATTTTTGGATTTTGCTTGCAACAGGACACATGAGCCAAACATCCAACATGAACTTTTTCTATCTTTATTCCCTTCTTCTGTAAGAGGAGGAATATGCAGACTGTACTCACATATAGGCAGATTTGACTTGATCACCAAATCATTTCCCAGATTTTCACACTGCAATGGACTCTAAACCAATGTTTCTCAACCTTATAGAAGCCTAGGGAGGGAGGGAGGAACCTTAAGAGGTCTTCTACTCCAAAGCTCTGGTCGTGGCAAGAGCATTATACCATCCTGGTCAAATGGTTATTTAGTCTACTCTTGAAAACCCTGGCAATTTTAAGATAGATGGACTTCAGCTCCTAGCATGCTGGCTGGGGAATTCTGATAGCTTACTTCCACCAATACTGAGAAACACTGCTCTAAACCAGGGCTCTTCAACCGTGGCAACTTTAAGACTTGTGGCTTCAACTTCCAGAATTTCTCAGCTGAGGAATTCTGGTAGTTGAAGTTCACAAGTCTTAAAGTTGCCACGGTTGAAGACCCCTGCTCTAAACTGATCAAAAGAGTTGAACACATCTACAAGTAGCCCTCAACAGACAGCTGTAATAGTCTGCTCAATATGGTTGCAAGTTGCAATGGATGTAAAATGGGTCCATTATATGACCAATCTGATTATACAACCTTTTTGGGGGCAGTTGTTAGCCAATGGTCCACTATGGGCAGTTTTGTCAAAACCATTGAAAATGCAGTCACATGACCACACGAGGTGGCAAACAACTGTAAACATGGCTATTTTGCCAAGCACCTGAAGTTCAGTCGTGTGATTGCAAAGGAGACCCGCTAAGCACATTGATTTGTGCTTTAGATTGTAAGCCGCCCTGAGTCTTCAGAGAAGGGCGGGATATAAATGGGATTTTAAAAAAATGTGATTGGTTGTATGTGAAGGGCTATCTGTATCACACGAACCCACAAAGGACTGGCTGGGGCTAAAACTAGCCAACTTTCAGCCTGCTGCACTAATCAAACAGTATGAACACATCCAAACATAGTGGGTGGTTAAACTCAGGTGACCCTGTTTGTGGCCCCTGAAAGATCTCAAGAACATGCAACCAAAATTCAGCAGCAGAGTGACGAAGGTCACAATGGCAAGGTAAAGGTAAAGGTTCCCCCGCACATGCGTGCTAGTCGTTTCCGACTCTAGGGGCCGGTGCTCATCTCAGTTTCAAAGCCGAAGAGCCAGCGCTTGTCCGAGGACGTCTCCGTGGTCATGTGGCCGGCATGACTAGACGCCAAAGGCGCACGGAACGCTGTTACCTTCCCACCGGAGTGGTCCCTATTTTTCTACTTGCATTTTTACGTGCTTTCGAACTGCTAGGTTGGCAGAAGCTGGGACGAGTAACAGGCGCTCACTCTGTTATGCGGCACTCGGGATTTGACCCGCCAAACTGCCGACCTTCTGATCGACAAGCTCAGCGTCTTAACCCACTGAGCCAGTGTCCCTTTTGGTCACAACGGGGATAATACTAATAACGAACCAGGTCTATTTCGTCTTTAGCCCCTGGAAAATTTTCAATATAGCTCTAAACTTGGGGCACTTTCCTCCTGGGGACCTTAAATTTCTGTTGCAGGTCATTAGCCAGTTAAGAGGCTGAGTTGAGTGTTGCCCTCCTGGTTCAACCCACCAAGCCAACTGCATGATGGCTTAGCAGCAAATGGTCCTGGCAGCAATTTCAATTTGCACATCACACTAAACCACAGGTAGTATTTCCCATTACACATGGCATGCCTGGCACAAAACACCATCTGGGGCGCAGCCCTCTAGGTGGAGTGGGTGTCCAGGTCTGTCAGGCCAGCCTTCAAGCCATAGCTCATGTCCTTAAATCTTTAGTGAACTTTCTTCTAAAAATTATTTCCCAGAAGCAGAAGACCACACTAATAATGATGATGGTGATGATGATGATGATGATGATGGAAGGGACCTTAGAAGTCATCTAGTGCAAACCGCCTACTCAAGCCTATAAACCTTATACCATTTCAGGCAAATGGCTGTCCAGTCTCTTCTTAAAAACCTCCAGTGTTGGAGCATTCACAGTTTCTGGAGGCAAGGAGTTCCACTGGTTAATTGTCCTCACTGTTAGGAAGTTTCTCCTTAGTTCTAGGTTGCTTCTCTCCTTGATTAGTTTCCATCCGTTGCTTCTTGTCCTGCCTTCAGGGGCTTTGGAAAATAAGTTTTTATCTTTCGAGGGTAGAAAAGCATTTTTCCCCAATAATAATAATAATAATAATAATAATAATAATAATAATAATAATAA
>JAKJMR010000159.1:495718-507732 GCA_024449315.1 Daboia siamensis
AATAATAATAATAATAATAATAATAATAATAATAATAATAATAATAATAATAATAATAAGAAGTAGTAGTAGTAGTAGTAGTAGTAGTAGTAGTAGTTGGAAGGGACCTGGAGGTCATCTAGTCCAACCCCCTGCTCAGGCAGGAAACCCTATACCATTTCAGACAAATGGCTGTCCAGTTACTTCTTAAAAACTTCCAGTGTTGGAGCATTCACAGCTTCTGGAGGCAGGTTGTTCCACCGGTTAATTGTTCTAACTGTCAGGAAATTTCTCCTTAGTTCCAGGTTGCTTCTCTCTTTGATTAGTTTCCATCTGTTGCTTCTTGTCCTGCCTTCAGGTGCTTTGGAGAATAGCTTAACCTCCTCTTCTTTGTGGCAACCCCTGAGATATTGGAAGACTGCTATCATGTCACCCAGAGGCAAATGGGATCTCCCTGAAGTTGGAAAATGGTTCCCAAAGTGGTTACCAAATTTTAATTTGTAATGTGGCAGGAAAGGAAATGGTAAAATACAAGTAATTGTCATATTTACAGTGTGTCCATTTAAATTTGAGTTAATGGGAATGAAATGAGATGAACCTTCTCACTGCTTTCTGGCGCCCTGGGCTAACAGGTGCATTTTCTTTGCACCTTATTAACAGGAGCAATTATCCTAGGACCCCACTTATTTTTCATAATTTCCCTGACAACAATAAAACAATTGGGGTTTTTTTTTAACACAAAACTTCCTTTAAGGCATGCACTCGTAATCTTGCCAAGAAAATTGCAGGGATTTGTCCAGGCAGTCGTCAGGAGTTAAAGCACATACACACGAACACACACACACTTTGTCCAAGAAAAATTCCTGACAGCAATTGGGGGAAAGAGGTGTCTTCCATGTAGGAAATGCTGCTGGTGCCCCATAATTCTTAATCAGTAAAGCATCTGGTGCCCCTTCCTCCTTTCCTTGCAACACAATGCCCCAAATCGCTAATAACAACAACAATAGTTGGAAGGGACCTTGGATGTCTTCTAGTCCAACCCAGTGCTTAGGCAGGAAACCCTGTACCATTTCAGACAGATGGCTGTCCAGTCTCTTCTTAAAAACTTCCAATGTTGGAGCATTCACAACTTCTGGAGGCAGGTTGTTCCACAAGGCTTGTAAGAAGCCCAAGATTGACTCCAGGTGGCCTGGGGAATTCTTTGCAACAAGCAATCTGCTCTGGCTTCTTCCGGGATGCTGCCTGACCAAAATATCCTCACTCCAAGCTTTTGGGGCTCAGGTGAGGCCAGCTAGGCCCTGATCCTGGCTAGATCATCAGAAACGTAAGAGTAAAATTCTGGGCATCTGGGCATAATGCCTTTGGTACCAGCAGAGCCTTGTGCCCTTTGCATGGCATGCTGTGTTGTGATTGTGTGGAAAATGCCACCATCAACCACCATCAGGTTCACTGGCTGACCCTACATGGAGGGAGCTGAAAGCCCAGGGGCTGATCAGAGCAATGGGATCGGAGTGAATCCTGCGGGGGAGGGCAGTGGGGGCTCCTCTGCCGTTTGTGGATTTTCTGGGTCTGTTTTGCCCCCCTCCCTCTCGAGGGCTGGAGCACTGAGACGGAGCTTCCATTCGCTCTCACAACTGACTCTGGCCTGGCCCTGTTCCAGCGGCCTGAAGGCAAGATTCAAAAAAACCTTTTATTGGAATGTTTGTGTGTGTTTCTCCCCCCCCCCCCATTCCAAGCTTTACTGGAATGCCTTTTGGGATCAGCATACCTGCAAACATAACCCCTGCGTAGCAATGCCAGACACCTGCTGATCCTGTTTACATTTTAAGGGAAATATAATAAGAGAGGATAAAATTATTCATTTCCCCTTTTTAGCATGCCCCAATGAGCTCCATTATATATGCATGGTTGCTTCCTACAGATAATCACCTTTCTCTTCTTTTATATATATTTATATATATATATGCTAATTATAACTTCAGTGCTATCCAATTTGAATAGTCTTTGTATCCACTCTTTATCCTGCTAATTAATTTTCAGGGGGGAGAATGATATTTTTAAAAAAAAAAAATGGCAATTTTTTCCATGGAAAAATAAAAAGAATGAAGAATTTTCTGCCCCACTTCACTGGGTTTCCCTCAGGCTCCCAATGAGTTTCTGTCCAAGATAGCCTCTGAATTCAGAAGTCCCCAACCCTCAAATCTATTGTTTCATTATTTTGCTCTCTCCCTTTGGGGCCTGTGGCCCTCAGAGGATAAAGGGGCCCCTGGATTGACAATCTTACAACCTTGGGCAGAGGCTAGGAAGAGCAAAAAGCATATTTTTATTTTATTTATTTTTATTACATTTATATCCCGCCCTTCTCCGAAGACTCAGGGCGGCTTACAAGCTTAGCAGTAGCCTTCATTCTATGTATATGCCTGCTTGTTAGGGTTTTCACACACACACACATATTTGGGTGTTGATGCGTTTCAGGGATAGGCACATATCTGCTTGTGGCTGCTGTGCAGTTTCTCAGCCTCGGCAACTTGAAGATGTATGGACTTCAACTCCCAGAATTCCCTATCCAGCAAAGAATTCTGGGAACTGAAGTCCACACATCTTCAAGTTGCCAAGGATGAGAAACACTGGTCTAAAGGTATTATTTCAGGATTGTGTGTTCCTTCACCCTATCACCCTGAGCACAGAAAAAAACAGAGGCTGGGAATCTAGCCTGCTATTTCCTGACATCCTAGTTTTCCAAATGCAGAGGTTGTATTTGAATAGGTAGGAGCACCCAATTCTGCACATTCTTACCTGCAATCTGGCAAAGCCCCCCACCCACCCACTTCATAAATAATCCCTATTTATGGAAACCCTCCATAGGTGACTGTGTCAACTTTGCGTTCTCTTTTGTCTGATTTTTGGATAAGCCTCCCATCCTATAGTTCTTTCTGTCGAATTAAGAAACATATATGCCTTATTTTATTTATCTGCTTTTTTTTCTAACCACAGCCCTGTGAGGTAGGTGGGTCTAAGAGACAGTAACTTGTCCAAAGTCTGGGTGAACGACTTGGCTGAGGGGGAACATGAACCCGGATCTCCTCAATCACAAATGTGAAGTGCAGAACAAAGGATAAGAAACTGGATTGCATCATAGAATACAGACTAGCAGAGTTGGAAGGGACCTTGGAGGTCTTCTAGTCCAACCCCCTGCTCAAGCAGGAGATTCTATTCCATTTCAGACAAATGGCTGTCCAATCTCTTCTTAAAAACTTCCAGTGTTGGAGCACCCACAGCTTCTGAAGGCAACCCATTCCTCTGATTAATTGTTCTCACCGTCAGGAAATTTCTCCTTAGTTCTAGGTTGCTTCTCTCCTTGATGAGTTTCCATCTGCTGCTTCTTGTCCTGCCTTTAGGGGCTTTGGAGAAGAGCTTGCCTCCCTCTTCTTTTTGTCAATCCCCCAAATATTGGAACACCACCATCATATCACCCTAGTCCTCCTTTTCATTAAACTAGAAATACCCAATTCCTGCAACCTTTCTTAGCCTCAAGCCCTCTAATCATCTTTGTTGCTCTTCTCTGCACTCCTCCCAGAGTCTCAACATCTTTTTTATATTGTGGTGACCAAAACTGGATGCAGTATTCCAGGGGTGGCCTTACTAAGGCTTTATAAAGTGGGACTAATATTTCATGCAACCTTGATGCTCTCCATCTGTTGATGCAACCCAGGACTGCATCAAGAAATGCAGATTCTGGTGCCCACCCTTCCCCAGCAAGAGAAGCTCCATAAGGTTTTGGGCCAGTTGCTCCCTCGCAGTCTATCCTAGCTCGCCGGGCTGTTGTGATGAGGACAAATAGGAGAAGGGAGCACTACAGATATGGTGCCTTGAGCTTCCATACAAAAGGCAGGACTGAGATCCAGCAAACAGACCCCATCATGTCCCTCTTGCTATTTTTATTAAGAAACGAACCAAGCCAACTCATCGCCTGGGGTCTGCAAATAACCAAACTTAAAAGGAACTGGCCAGATTCCCAGCATAGGGAAGGGTGGGGCCTCTGCAAAGAGTCCTTCCCTTCCCACTGGACTCGCCTGCCATGCTGGGCTGAAGGGCAGCCAAGAGATTGGTGCCTCCATGTTGTTGTGGGAAGCCAGCCAACACCTTCCGTGTCCTGTGAACCAGGCCATCCCATCGGCCCACTAAAGGCTTTATTGATTTGGGCGCAGCATCTTGTATGAACACAGCCAGTCTGTTTGGTTAACCCAGGTAAAGAGTTCGGTGTATTGTGGGAACTCAGCCAAAAAGGACATTGTTTTCCAAAGGGAGAAGCAAGGATTGGGTCAGTGCTCCAGTTGCCTGCATCCGTGGCCCATTGGTCTGCATTCTTCTGACAACCACATTTCCTTTCCAGTCTGAAGACTGAAGTCCAGAACTAAAGAGGTCCCTCAGCTGGCTCAAAGGGCGGGTGTCCTTTGGCACAACAAAACATGCAGAAGTCCAAGCCTTCTCCCTCCCCCCCTTCTTTCTTTGCCAACATGGAAAGGAGATGCAGGCACCTTCCTCAATCTGGTGCCCTTAAGGAGCATGGCAATGGAGGGGGTGGGTGGGTTTCTGCAATGTGTCATCCCATCCCCAAACATCTAGAGGGCACCAACTTGGAGAGTGTGGGCTTGGACCCCAAAAGTGGCAGGGCAACGGGTACCAAGGTGATGCAAACAATGCAGAAGTGGCATGTGACAACTCTTGGTTACTGTCACATACCAAATAAATTGAACAGAAAATTAAATGAGTTTCTGGGCCCATACAGGTACTCCTCAAAGGCCAAAGTTATGGTCGTAAGCCAGGGGTCTTCAAACTTGGCCCTTTTATGACTTGTTGACTTCAACTCCCAGAATTCCTCAGCCAGGCATGCGTGCCTGGCTGAGGAATTCTGGGAGTTGAAGTCCACAAGTTATAAAAGGGCCAAGTTTGAAGACCCCTTTTGTAAGCCATTGCAGTCATTAAGCGGATCACCATGTGACCACACCTGATTTTTATGATCTCTCTCACAGCAGTTGTTAAGCGAATCTGTTTTATCCAATGGGTGTGTTTTGCTAGGAACCAAAAGAAAATATCAAAAATCACAGTCACATGACCACAGGATGTTGCAAACACCAGTAAAGGTGAGTCAGGTATCAAGCACGCAAAACGCGATCATGTAACAGCGAAAGACTTGCTTCCGAATCAGAAATTCTGAATCGGGTTGCAAGTCGCTTTTGGGGGGGGGCGGGTCTATCATAACTTCAAAAGGTTGTTAAGTCACCAACTGTAACTCAAGGACTACTTGTATCAAAATGCCTGCAGGACAGCCTTGCAACGGAACAAGCTTTTATTGCAATTTACAAACGTCACTCCCCCGCCCAGAGGATTCTTAACTCCAGAATCTGAAACTGCCTAAGGGCAGCCCCATCTTCCTCTCCACAAAATAGAGAGAGGGTGAGAAAAGTCCACTGTAAAATTGGAAGGTAACCTTGGGGTCATCGAGATCAACCCCATGCTGACCGCAACATGCTCATAGATGACTGCTAGGAAAGAAAAATGGCTAAGAAATTTAGAACTGACTTTGGGGAAGGAAGGGACCAACATGAAAAAGGAACCCAGAACAACCCCCAGCCTGATTTTGTTTGGCATTAAGAGCCCGTAGGGAGAAATGTTAACAGGTTTCAAGATCCTGTTGCATCCTATGTTGTAGGATACAAAGTAGCGTTGCTGCTGGCCCACCCTGAAGGGCTGATAGGAGCCACGACTCGCCAAGGCTTTGAAACTAACTGTACAGTTGAAAGCAGTTGGGATTTTTACCAATATACAGTCTGAATCTGCCTCCCTGTAAACCTGCAGCCGTTACTCTGCCTCCTGCGCTGCCATGACAGAGAAGAAGCCACGTCGTGCTTCAGACCAAAAACCGGTATTTATTACATTCACTTTTAGTCCAGCCTTCCTCAACTCATCTAGAGCAGGGGTCCCCAACCTCAGACTGCAGCCCACTACTGGACCTTGAGCTGTTCGGAACCGGGCCGCAGAAATGGAAGGTGAGTGTGTGTACACTCATCCCCACTTGTGCAGTGTGCAAATGCGCTCCATTTGTGCACTTACCCACTATTCACGTGGAACATCCCCTCTTCTCTCCCCCCCCCCCACCAGTGCGCAAAGCTGGCAAGTTTGGGGAACTCTGATCTCGTGTGGCTCAGCCTGTAAATTGAAGAAGCAAAACGGAGCTGCTTGATCTCCCGTCTGCCCAGACAGGAGGGCCATTCATCCGGTTGCTGCCTAGGTTTGGAACTCTTCCACACAGGGAGTCCTCCATGTAAGACCACAGCTGGCACCAGAACTTCTCTTGCTAAGCAACGCGGTTGTTAAGTGAGCAGCACCCAATTTTAGGACCTTTTTTGCTGTAGTTGTTAATCAAACAATTGTTAAGTGAATCCAGTTTTCCCAGAAGCCACCTGGGTAGTGATAACTGGCAGTCATGTGACTGCAGAACGCTGCAACCGTCAAAATGGCTGCCAGTTGCCAAGCACCCGGATTTTGATCACCACGTGACCACAGGAAGGCTGCGACAGTCGTAAACATGAGGTCCAGTCATAAATTACTTTTTTCAGCACTGTTGTAGGCTTATGATGGTTGTAAGTCAAGGACTACCTGTATTGTTTGTGGATGTGGAGGTTGTGTCATGTAAAGATCACACAACGGTTCAGCCTCCGGTCATCAGCCAAGGATTCACAGCCTTTGCTCCAACCCATTGCCACAAGACTGAAACACACTGGCATCACAATGGAACAGACACAAAAACTGCTATCCCAGCACCCACAATTCACAACAGTTGTCTGGGAACTCTTGGATTGTACACCACTAATAACCAGTGGGTGCTGAGAGGGGAGAATGGGGAGCCTCTTCCCCAGACCAATACTGGGGACACACTGGCAGATGCCCGGTGAAGCCAAGAGCCAAATTGCTCCATCCTGAACCTGAAGGGCCCTCACTGCCCCCACCCCAGCCCCCACCCCACCCCGGCCTGGGAAGAAAAACAAACACCTCCGACTACTCCAGCCTCCCTAGCCTTTGAAATGTGAAGAGACAAGCCAAGGTATCTATTAAACTTACATTTCCATAAACAAAGCCTAGCAGGCAGTTATCTCCCTTACAAATAAAGAATGTTCTCAAAAAAGCACATTCTTGGGGGGAGGAAGAAACTCTTTTGCACTGGGGGGGGGGAAATCAACCAGCCCTGCAGTCCCTGCAGACTTTCACCCCATCGCAGGAGCAAAGCAGATGGAGAACATGTCTGAATGCAAAATAACAAGCAGAACAGGGAAGCAACATCTTCATTTCTGCTCTCAAATTCCCTACAGGCTCAGCTCCTGTGTTTGGCTGGGCGTTCTAGCTAGAGAAAACTGCACGTGTTGAACCAACGTTGGCTAATAAGGAAATTTCGGTTGGTCCAGTTAAAGGTCAAGCACCAAAGTGAAAAAGAGAAATGTTTCCCGCCTAAAACTTTATAAGGCCAATACAGTATACCGTGTGGCAACCTTGCGGTCTTTCCAACGCCGGGAAGACCAAAACAGGTTACAATCCCCCAGGTACTGTGCCAGCAAAGCAGCACTTGAGACATGTCCTCTGGGACCCTTTTTGCAAGTTTAGCAAATCTTGGTAATAACCAGTGGAAGGAACGGAGTTCTGTACAATAGAAAGCCAAGGAAAATCGCTCCATTTTCTGAGAGAAATGTCCTGGAAAATCCAAGGGGAAAGCAGAAAATCCAAGCCTTCTTCAGAGGCTCGGATCCAGGAGACTTGCCTAAATCCTCCCTGGCCAAATGGCGCAACATCTCTCTCTCAAGCCCTTCTTTCGGCTCGTCTCCAAGTCGAAACTTGCCTAGACAATGGTAGGCAGGCTCCCGCTGCCCAGGTGCCCATTGCAGCTCACAAATTGTGTCACCAGGATGTGCAGAGGGATTTCTCGTAGCACAGCCACACTTGAGATGATGCCAGTGTGCCTCTTTGACCCAGCTTCTCCCGGCACTACATAATGGCCCCAAGTGAGCATTTTGTGTTCCTGGCTTTCCTGGGCCCTGAAGCAGTCAGCAAAGAAGCCCTCGGGCGCCCACCCTGAGCTCCCCTCCTCTTCCAATTGGCAGGTAAATAAATAAAGTAGGAAGGATCCAAAAAGGCTGCTCTGGTGAGGGGAAGGTCTTGAGATGCCATGAAAAGTGGCAAAGGACGCACAGTCCGCTTCTCCCCACACTCAAGCCCAAGAGGGTCTTTTTCCTGACACTCTCAGGAAATTATGCCCCATAAGAAATGGGCCTTGGTGCAGAAGGTAGCAGGGAGGTGCCATATAGACCACCTGCATCCGGGGGGAACAGAGTGAGAAGGCAGGAGCTTTTTTTAAGCACCAAACAAAGAGAAATAAATCCTTCGGGGCCCAGGTTTTGCCTGTGCCACCTCGGGCTTCCACCCTCCACCCAGCCCGCCAGACGCATCGGGGACTGCCATGGCAGCCCACTCCCATTGCCTTCTGTCTTGCCCCAGACCCCTTCTGTTCTCCTTTGGTCTGCTTAGCCCCTCCCCCCACCTGCTCCGCCTTGCAAGGAGGCCCCCAGCCCTGTTTTCAAAGGCAGGGAGAGAGCAGCGGAGAAGAAAAGGGATCAGCGACTTTCATCTGAGGGGTCCATGAGATTAGGCCAGCTGCAGAGGCCACACCAAGACCACTGAAATACACCCCCTTTGCCACCTTTCCTTTGCCCCATAGCAAAGCCCCAAAAAGGCCCCAAAGGCCATCGCAAGGACAACCTAGAGCTTGCTTGCTGATGCCAGCCACACCGGGTCCAGCCTGAGAAGTTGTAAAGAAGCTAAATGGAGAAGCCTGAATTTAATCAAAGAAAGTGCCAAACTTTTAGGATAATGTTTTTGTTGCACTCAGGTCTATTCAACGCCAGAATCACCAGGTCCTGGATTCGTACAGATCAGGCAGTGAAGCTTCCTTAACCAGCCGCTCAAGGAAATATTATTTGCTTTCGATGTTTCTCTACTTTAGACAAGAAATTGCATTTGACCAGAAACAGGCAAGGAAGGAGCTGTAACTGGGCATCGGCCCCATCGAAAGAGGGGAAGCAGCTCAGCTCCCCTTCGTTTTATGAGGATTTCTAGGAGCATTGTTCCCTAACAGCCATTCGCTGGAGAGAAAACATTTTGAAAACAAACATTGTTCCTTTTTTCTAGCCCAAGCCTTGAACCCAAAGAGCAAAGTGTCTAAAAGTATCCACAAGAAATTCCCACTCACGTCCAGGCAGAGGAAGGCAACAAGCACCTACACAGTATTACACCGAGGAGGAGTTCACACATCATGCAACTAAGCCACTGAGATTCACAAACCATACTTAATGTTTGATTAACTTGAGGCTTGCTCAACAAGTGTAGTTCAAACAAATCTGGATGAGCAGAATCATGATCCCAGTTATACACACGTATTCACACATTCGAGTTACACAGAAGAATACCAGACATATTAGTCCACAAATTAATCAAAGAAGGATTGATTACGGCCTCTTTGGAGATGTGGGTTGAAATCCCTACTCGACCACCTTAGTCCTGCTAGTATTTTTATTCACCATAGACATATTACTAAGCATAGTACCAGGAATAAAACTACAGTTGATACAATAAAATATTGAAACCATTCACAACTTCTCACACCAAAAGCTTCTAAAATAAAGGTCCAAGAGATGTAGCCACTAAACCTCCAGGTCTTCTTAGACCCGAGTTAGATTGAGACGTTTGAGGGTTCTGAGGTGGCAAAATACAAATTATAATTCCAAATGAAATTTGGCATGAGTGGATTTGGACTTGATTTTAAAGGCACCTTGGACTGAAGAGCTGAACTGGGTCCTGTTATTAATATCCAGGATATGGATCCTGCTCCTTCCCCCCTCCCCGCAACCTGCACTGCTGTTTAGGAAGATTAAGCTTAGCTGCCTTTCCCACCTCCTGAGAGCAAGGATTCTGCTTGCTAAAGCTGCAAATAAGCTTGAGGGGAGAATGGAGAGAAGGGAGGACAGCAAAACGCTCTTAAAGGGAAAGCTGGCAGATCTCTCCTGACCCAAAGGGGCACAAAAGAATGCCAGCTGGCAGCCAGTGCACCCCATGGCCAATCTGGAGAGGATGATGGGTGGGATATCCCCATATTGCTGGCGTGGGGTGTCTGGGGAAGGCTGGCACAGGCAAACTGCACCTTTCCAGATGGGAGCAAAATGGGGATGTAAAATGCTGAATGAGAAGCTTTATTGGGATGACCAGAGGCTGTCTAACCAGTCAGCCAAGCCCCCAGAATATCTGGTGCCCCCCCCCAACATTGGAAACAGATATTGAGAACTCCATCATCACAACATCCTGGATCTGAGCCCAGGATGCCCGGAGAAGATCTGTCTCAGCACAATCCACTCTCTGGGAAAAAGCCCATCAGGATCCTTTCTCTTCCTTTGGGGTTACGTGGGGAAAAGGACGCATCGGAAGCACCCCAGCTTGGGCGCCCAAGAGGAAGGTCTACAAGTCACACCTTGTGGCCGAGACGGCCTGCCAGAGGAACAATATCCCCAAACGGAGCCCAAACCAAATCCCACCCACCTCCCCAGTCTACCCATCCTCAAAGAAACAGCCTAACGCCTGTCCCAAAGCCTCTAAGCCTCCTCCAAGACGGCCTGGGCTTGGCCCCATAACCACACACGTCCCCATCCTTTGGCATCAGTCCAGTCACCTGTGGGGTGCCCCATTCTGATTACACCCCTCCTTTGAGTTGGCATCCCGAAAGCAGGGAGACTGCAACTCCCCGGATTCCCAGTTAGGATGGGAAACACAAGGTGCCAAGTCTCCGGCTTCTGCGAACCAGCCAGACTTGGCTGAGAAGACACTCTGTCCAACTTTGCAACCAAGAGAAAGTTTTGCCAAGCCAGCAGCCGCTGCAATCCGTACCTTCCTGGTGGGTCGCAGAGCCAAGGGAGGCTTTCAGCCGCACAAAGCAGCCCAGCCAGAGAGAAGCAACTCACCGTTTTGGAGTCCAGCTCGTGCCTGGATTGGGCCAGCACCTTGTCCACCCCGGCCTGGTCCATGAAGGTGACAAACCCGAAGCCCCTGCGCGGGAGGAAGGGCCGGAAGGGAGGGAGGGGGCAGCCGGAGAAAGGGAGAAACTCGGTTAGGGGGGAGGGCAACGGGCGCCTCCCTCCCTCCCTCCCTCCCTCCCTCCCTCCCCGTCCCCCCCCCCTCCCGCCGGGAGTGCCGGAGGCGGCCCAGGGCCCCGGGGAGCCTCACCTGGATCGCTTGGTCAGCGGGTCCCTCATGACCAGACACTCCTTCACCTCGCCGAACTGGCTGAAGTACTCCCGCAAGCCTTCTGCAAGCACAACACAAGGCCACCCGTGGGGCTCCGAGGCGGGAGGCGGCGGCGGCGGACCCCGCCGGTCGTTTGTCCCAGGAGATGCCGCTGCGCACCCTCCGGCCCGCCGACCCGGGGCAGCAGGGGGGCCCGGGGCAGAGCGAGCCACGGGAGCCTCTCCGGAGCAGCGCTGCCCCCGGCTCCCCCGCGCCAACCCCGCGCGCCCGGCCGGCCTCCCCGCAGCCGACCACAAAGCCCGCGAAGCCCTGGAGCCGGCGGCGGGCTGGTCCGCGGCCCGCTTCACTTGCAGGGGGCGGCGGCGGGAGGGAGGGAGGCTTTGGGGGAGGAGCCGCGAAGTTCGGGGCGGCAGGTGCCGCCGGGCGAGACCCGGACCCGGGACCCCCTCCCCGCCCGCCCGCCCGCGCCGCTCACCTTGCGTCGTCTGCCAGCTCAGTCCCCCGATGAACATCTTGCTAGCGAGGGAAGAAAGAGAGCCGCGTGAGGAGGCGGGCGCCGGGCGCGGGCAGCACCCACCAGCCGCGGGCAGGGGCCGAGCGACGCCCCGCTCCGGGACCGGGCAGGGCCGGGGGCGCCGCGCGGGGAGCCCCGGGAAGCCGAAGCCCGGGACGCCGGCGAGGGGGGGCGCGGCTCC
>JAKJMR010000159.1:508132-547802 GCA_024449315.1 Daboia siamensis
GCGAGGGGGGGCGCGGCTCCAGAGCGCCGGGGCCGCCGGGCGGGGGGCGCGGGAGGCGGCCGGGGCGCCCCGAGATGCGGCGGGGGCGGGCTGCCAGCCTAGCCGGCCGGCCGAACGAGAAGCGCTGCGGGCGGCGGGGGCGCGCGGCCGAGCGGAGCGGCGAGGAGCGCGGCGCGGGCATCGGCCATGTTGGCGGCTCCCCCCGGCCGGCCGGCCGGCCGCTTCCCCAGCCACGAGCTCCCGGGCATCGCGGGAGGCGGGGACGCCGGCGGCTCCCCGAGCGGAGGGAGGCGGGCGGGCGCGCGGCGGAGGCCGTCCGGCCGTCCGGGCCGAGTACCAGGGATCGTGAGGCGAGTCCGGGGAGGCGAGGCCGGGCTGGCTGGCTTCGGTCTCCATTCGGGCTACTTCTCCCGGCGAGGACCAGCGCCACACTCCCGGGGCAGCTGAGCGCTGGAAAAGGGGCCGGACGGCCAGGCCATGCTGCCCCCTCCCCCGACCCCTCTCAGCCGGGCGGGGAGGGGAAGGGAGGGACGGGCCCGGCGGGGACAACCTGCCCGGCTCCTCCCACCCCCGGCAGGCGGGTGGCCGGCGTGAGCATAAAAGCCGGCCCGCCGGCGAGCGCGCAGAAGGTGGCTGCGCCCGGGCGAGGCGGGCGGCGTGGCGGCCATGCGCGCAGCGGCTCCCTTTCTGCCCGCCGCCGCTGCCGGCTCGCTCGCCACGGCAGCCCGCCTCCCCGCCCGTCGCCCCCCCGGTCCCCCCCGCGGGAGAAGCTCCGTCCTTGGGCGCGCCGCGAGACAAAGGCGGCCGCCTAGGGGCCTCGCCTCGCCGCCGGCTCCTGCCTCCCCGTCCGTCCCTCCTGGAAGCGGGGCCGGGCAGAGCGCGCCGGGCCGAAGTGGGCCAGGCCAGGCGCCAGTTCGGGCTGTGCCAGCGGCGATGCCGGGCAAGCGCGGCCAGTAGGCCGCTTCCCCGCTTTGTTCTCTACCTGGGGGACGAGGCCTCCATGGTCAAGGGCGCCGGGAGGGGGGGCGCCCTGCTCTTCTTCCCGGGCCTGCCCGGCCCTTCATTACTGTTGCTCGCTGAAACGGGGGGAGGGGGAGGAGCCCGGGCCGCGAAGGGTTAAAGCCCATCCAGCCGGCGACAACGAGGACCAGCGTGTGACGCGGGCAGCGCGGGCTGGAAAGCTCCGGCGGGGAGAAGGGCGGCAGCCAGGCCTGGCCGCTGCCCACCGAAGGGCTCCCCTCGGGGCCGGCCCCCTCCCGAGGCTCGCTCGGCGAGTTTTGCGCCGCGCAGTCTGTGCCCGGCGTTTGGCTCGAGGCCAGGCCTAGCACCGGCCGGCGGTATCCGCTTGCCGGACGCCCGGCATGAAGGGCTGCCGGCGGGGGGCAGTTGGTTTCCCGGGCGAGCCGCCCACGAATGGCGCACGGGAGAGTCGGCCAGCGGCCTCCGGTGCGGCCCGGCCCGGCCCACCTGGAGACGAAGAAGCCGTCTCGGGCAGGGAGATCCAGAATTGGGGGTTCTGCGCCTGAGATGCAGGCCTCTCCAGTGATGGAGGTCAGAGAAGCAGCAGCAGCCGCCGGGTCCTTGTGAGGGCAGAGCCCCGACGGCTGCCCTGGTCACCATTCGGACCACGCGGGGGTGAGGAGTCCACTCCTCTCCCTTTTTCCTCAGGGGCCACTTTGCAAGGGGGAAGGGGGAAGCTGCCAGCTACTTTTGCCTTCTGGACCAGAGCAGAAGAGCTGCAGCCGGACAGCCGCCTCTTCTTACAAATCCACTTACTCCACCCTGAATTAGTCCCAGAGCCCCCAACCCTTGGATTGCCCCCCTCCAGTGCCACAGCAGCAAGCTTGAGTTGGTTCCAGGTCGGTTTGAGGGCACCAAGTGATTGATAAGCTACCACTGCCGGATTCACACATAGCACTAAGCCCAAATCGGTGACTTCGTAGACCACCCTCGCCTGAAGCCAAGCAAACTACTCGAGCTGCCTGCTGTGTGAACCCCACCAAAGGGTGCACCACCACCCCCGTCTTCCGTGGCTAGTCAAGACCCCTGAAGGCAGCAGGTCCGAGGGGCATCACTTCCACGCAGGCTTAGATCAAAGGGCGACATTCTGGGGTTGCAAGGTGGCATCTTGTCTTTGTGGCAACTTCAGAGGGCCTGAGGGCATCCACACAGCCTTAGCCAGACAGATGGGAGCACTCCTTTGTTCATTCAGACAGGCAGAATTCTTCAAGAGAGGCAACTGATCCAGGACTTCACAACACTTCTACCTGCCCCCTCCAAAGTGTTCATTTCCAGAAAAACATGTTGGAATTGCAAGCTACACAGCACACACACCCAAAATATGTTGCTTAGCCTTGATCCACCTGCCTTGGCCAATACAGGGAAGGTCACAGCCCTGATAGGTTGTGCATTATAAGCTAGGAAGGGTAACATTCCCATCTCTGGGAACTGCAGCCTGAGTCCAGGGGGTCTTAAGTGTGTGTGTGCTTTGCAACACTTCTCCACTTTTTGAGCAGAAGGCCTTTCTTCACACCCAGGTGCCTGGTTCAAACTTGGGCCACCCTGTTTTGCAATCTGGTGTGCTTGTTACCAGTCCAGATTATGCAGAAAAGCTTTGTTAAAAAAGCCTTTGCTGCAAGGAGCGACCTCAGTAGAATAGCACAAACATTTTCCAGAAAGCTGTGCGAAGAAGGTATACAATAGGTGGTAACGTTTCAAAATCTATGTAGGGTGCCTTCTTGATGGCAGAGCCATTTCTGGGCACCGAAAGGCCTGGGGCTCAGCCCCTGGCAACACCAGACAGAACTGGGAGAGTCGTGGCGCCCAGAAGCTTTGGAGACCTCCCAACATCACAGCAAGTAGACCTGAGGAATTCAATGTGATTTGGGGTACAACCTATGAGAAAGTATCATAAAACATTTTGAGTGACGAAGGAGAGAGGATTTGAATCTCCCATCTTTAGGGTCATCGCTGCCTAAAGTCTTGAGGTTCTTAGTTCAAACATCTGAGGAATGTTGAAAGAAGTTTTGGTAAGGCTGGGAGATTTTCTCTGGACTTTTAGACATTCCTCATCAGGATGAGAACTTCCAAGGAGCCATTCTTTCCCATCTTCTGAAATACCCACAGAAAAAACCCTGTGTGCAAAGGATTCTTCGGCCAGTCTCAGAAGACATTCCTCTGCTCACCTCAACCTTCCAGAGGTGTTTCACAACCCAGAGATTGTTGCTGCTAGAGCAGGGCAACCTTGAGCAAAGGGGGCCTCTGAGTGTGGCTGTCTACAACTTCTAAAATCCCCAGTTGTCTAGGGCTGGATGTTGAAGGCCACAATGGAGAAAATTGGCCTGGAGCAATAATACTTATCAGGTATGACAGAACCAAGGGACATGGTGGTTCAGTGGGTTAGGTCACTGAGCTTGTCAATCAAAAAGGTCGGCAGTTTGGTGGGTCGAATCCCGAGTGCCGCGTAACAGAGTGAGCACCTGTTACTCGTCCCAGCTTCTGCCAACCTAGCAGTTCGAAAGCACGTAAATGCAAGTAGAAAAATAGGGACCACTACGGTGGGAAGGTAACATTGCTCCGTGCGCCTTTGGCGTCTAGTCATGCTGGCCACATAACCACGGAGACGTCCTCAGACAAGCGCTGGCTCTTCAGCTTTGAAATGGAGATGAGCACCGGCCCCTAGAGTCGGAAACAACTAGCACGTATGTGCAGAGGAACCTTTACCTTTACCTATGACAGAACCAGCTTCAAATAGAGGCAGTATTTCCTCCTAACAGATGTGAACAGATATTTCACTGATACCCAGGTTGAACAAAGCAGTTGGCTAAGTAGACTGAATTGGAGCTAAAAGGATTCTTCTACTGTCCACCATATGATAGTCCTAGGCCACCTCTTTCTTGGTACAGATTGGCAGAGGTGACAGACTAAGCACCCACTCTCTTCCCAGAGTCAACATTGATAGTCTCCCTCCCACCAAAATAGTTACTCTAACTGTTATCAAGGAGAGAAGCAACCTGGAATTGAAGGAAAAACTTCCTATCAGTGAGAACAATTAACCAGTGGAACAGCTTGGCAACCAGAAATTGTGGGTGCTTTCATCACTAGAGGTTTTTAAGAAGAGATTGGACAACCATTTATTTGACATTATATAGGGTCTCCTTTGAAATTGAAATACTTTGGCCACCTAATGAGAAGGAAGGACTCACAGGATAAGAGCCTCATGCTGGGAAAGGTGGAGGGCAAGAGAAGAAGGGGACGACAGAGAATGAGGTGGCTGGATGGAGTCACTGAAGCAGGAGGCGTGAGCTTAAATGGATTCCAGAAGATGGTAGAGGACAGGAAGGCCTGGAGGAACGTTGTCCATGGGGTCACGATGGGTCAGACACGACTTCGCAGCTAACAACAAAAGGGTCTCCTGCTTGAGCAGGGGGCTGGACTAGAAGACCTCTAACATCCCTTCCAGCTCTATTCTGATGCTGATCCGGTTAAGAGCCACGGTGGCTAAGTGGTTAGAATGCAGCATTGCATGCTAACTCTGCTGACTGCCAGAAGTTCGATCCTGACCAGCTCAAAGTTGACTCAGTCTTCCATCCTTCCAAGGTCAGTAAAATGACTACCCAGATTTGGGGCAACAGGCTGGCTCTGTAAAGCGCTTAGAGAGGGCTGTAAAGCACTGTGAAGCAGTATATAAGTCTAAGGGCTATTGCTATTGCTATCTGGTCCCCCCAACCCCTGCTAGTGGCAGCAGACATCTGGATGGAAGCTGTCACCTCTTGATCAAAACTGGACAACAGATGCACCTGAGGTGCCCCTCTCCTTTGTTGTCAGCCATGATGGCTGGGACTGATGAGGAGGCACCAGGTTGTGTACAGAGGCCCCCAACCTTTTGGGCACCAGGGACCGGTTCCATGGAGAGAGGTTTTTCTGCGGACCGGAGAGGGCCTGGTTTCGTGTGCTGCTTGCATCCCAAGGATAGGGCTTTGCTTGTTTGTGCGGACCGGTTGCTGGCATGCCACGGCTCAGGGCCAGTCCACAGACTGGGGGGTGGAGACAAGATCCTGAATGGATGCAGGAAGAGCTACTCGTTTCCAGTGAAGAACAAGCACAAGTCCAGTCCCAGCCAGTTCAGGCCCTCTGATTCACTTGGAGCTCAGCATGGGGAGCTTTTCAGAGCAAGCTCTTGTGAACCCTCCCAAGGTTTTTTCCATGCAGACATCTTGGCAAGACTCAATAGCTCTGTTCCCATTTAATAACTGCAATTGGCATTGACAGCTCAGTTGCCAAGCAAAGTGGTCACTAGTGACACTGTGTCCAGCCTTTTGATTTTACTTCAGCTTCCCTTTGCTTTACAGACTTGCAAAGGTCATAAATGCGAGGATTGGTAACTTTTTCATCTCCATCCTAACTGCAAATGGTTGCTAAAGGAGCTATTTGTTAAATGTGGATTACCTGCGTGCAGAGCAGAACCAGATCAACAAAAAGCCATGTATTTTGCCTTGTTCAAATGAATTATCTTAAGACGGCTCAGTTCACACAATGTATTAAGATAAAGGCACTGATGGGATTTGCAAACATACAAGTTACACAGTTCCAGCTTAGCCTAAAAACTACTATGCTGTGGAGCCCAACCTGCAACGGCTGAGGCTGTGATGTCCTCAGCTGGTAGAGGCTTCCAGCACATTTGTTGGGGACCTCTGAACTCTGCCATTCATCTCAGTGAGGTGGATCAGGACTGAATTCCAGAATCTGTTGCCAACATGCCGGGGCTTGTATTCCCAATACTTAAGGGTGATAGCAAGTAGAGAGTCCTGTGCTTGAGGCGACTGTTGTTGTTATGATCCACCAAGTCAATTTTGGCTCCTGGGCACCTCTCCCAGCTTTTAACCCAGGACTTAATACGAGACTAAACTATCTCAACGGAGATGTTTACTTAGGGACCAAGGATTAATAGAAGTTGAGAGTCTGTATCAAAAACTATGCCAATGCACTATCTGATCACTCTCTCCAACTTCAAATAAACTTATCTTAGTCCTACTTTGAACTAAGTTCAGGGATGATTTCTGGCAAGCAATGAATAAATGCTTATAAAATCTAGAGAGATCTAAAAAGCTTTATGAAGATCCATTATTCTTTGGAGAATACTAGAGTTTCTTGAAAGGAGGGTTCACAACATATTGAACACTCATTTTGTTGTTCTTGGACAACTAGAGCACCCATGGAGTGTATGGGTTCAGCCTTTCCAGCCCCTTTGGGGTTGATTTCCAAGGCATCAACCAATATTCAATAATGACCAACAATTATCAAATTGCAAATGTCCCAAAACTACAAGGAAACAAACATTCAAAAAGATCTAAACCTAGGTTTGAGCAGTGGACCAAAACAAACAGGGAGAAATGAAGGCCTGCACCATGGGAGGAAGACACTTAAGCCTAGGATGGGGAAGACCTGGCTTGGTTGTAGGACCTGGTTGTCTTTGTTGACCACAAATTAAACATGAACCAGGCACTGCTACAAAAGTTGGCATCTACTAGCAAGAGTGCACAGTCCAGGTCACAGAAATTAATTTTCCACTTTACTCTGGAGGAGGTGAAGACAGCTGTTCATGCAACGAAGGCTCTAAGAAACCACACTTTGCAAAGACTGGAGGAAGTGGGTATATTTAACTTGCAGAAGAGAAGGCTGGGAGAGGCATGATAGCAAGCCTTCAGATCTCCACAGGGTTGCCATGAGGGGAACGGAGTAGGCTTCTCCTTTGACACCCAAGAGGGCAAGGTCAGAACTGAAGAGATGGAAACTACAGGGAGGCAGATTTAAGGTTGGATGCAAAGAGGAAATTCCTAGAGGAAGGAGCTGTCAACCAGTTGAATGGGCTGCCTCTTAAGATCCTCTCAGAGATCTTCAAAGAAGTATTCACCACTTCTGGAGGCAGGTTGTTCCACTGGTTAATTGTTCTAACTGTCAGGAAGTTTCTCCTTAGTTCTAGGTTGCTTCTCTCCTTGACTAGTTTCCATCTGTTGCTTCTTCTCCTGCCTTCAGGTGCTTTGGAGAATAGATTGACTCCCTCTTCTTTGTGGTAACCCCTCAGATATTGGAACACTGCTATCATGTCACCCCTCACCCTTCTCTTCGTTAAACTACACATGCCCAATTCCAGCAACCGTTCCCTATATGTTTTAGCCTCCAGTCCCCCAATCATCTTTGTTGCTCTTCTCTGTACCCTTTCTAGAGTCTAGAGACAACCTTACATCTCAGCTCTTTCAGCAGAACCTGCCCAAGTTCATGGTGGGACTCACAGCCTCTGTGAAATAACGGGTCAGTTACCAGGAATTCAGTGTAGGAGCCTCTTTTTTAAAAAAAAAAAGATGGAAGAAGCTGTGAGATTTTGCTTTTTTTAAAACAACATTTTTTAAAAAAAGAATTGGGTCCCAAAGAGCTCATAGGCATTAGCGTATATTGATCACATCCAACTTCACAACCAACTTTTTTGTTTACCAGAATTTTTCTATAAGCTACATGTTAATTTTAATGAAGACAAAAATTGGGTTGCTACTTGATTCCAGGTTCATTAGTCCTAAGAATTCAGCAAACATTACTCACTGGAAGATTTCACATGTTACCAAAGCCAGGATTTTTTAAAACAATGCTTTACTGTCCAAACAAAATCAATGTTTCAAATTTGGCAACTTAAAAGATGTGTAAATTTCAACTCCTGCAATTCCCCAGCCAGTGGGAAAGTCCACACATCTTGAAGTTGCCAAGTTTGAAAGCACTGACAAGTTGCCCAGTTCCGTTGCCATTTGTGCAATAGATACACTGTATCATTACTTAGGATTGGACCTTCTTGCAGTAATAGTTTATTTGAATTTGTTTTAGTAACTATGTTCTTAATTAATTTTTAGATTCTGTTAAACTTATTGTTTTCTCTGTGTAAAGGAGGATGTGATACTTCTTTTGTCCAATATTTTGTTTTTATTTATTTTATTTTATTTTATTACATTTATATATCTGGCTGTAATAAATTAGATGTGATTTGGGGAAAAAAATATCAGCTAAATTGATGAGTTAGTGTTGTACACTAGACCATAAACCACGGTTTATGTTTCACAGGAATTGGGTTAACTCCAAAATCCCCTTCCAACTATCTTTATGTGGTCTAGATATATTTAAGAATCTTCTCTATGTTCCATTCTGGAACTTTCCAGGCTGTTTGTCAGAACAGGAATTGGGAAATGAATCATTTCACATTTCACATTTGGAAGGAGAGGCATGTCAAAAAACAAAGATGGCAACTGGGACTGTGCAAAGGGCATCACTTTTTTAACCTGTATTGCACACACATAGAAAAGAGGATGTATTTGCTGTGCAGCTGCCACCTTGACTTCTTTGACCAGCCCTGCACACACACACACACACCCGTTCAGTCCACTTTTCTCTTGAGCAGAGTTTCTCAGCCTTGGCAGCTTTAAACTGGGTGGACTTCGATTTTCAGAATTCCCCACCCAGCATCCGTACAGCTTAAAGCTGCCACTGAGAAACACTGAATTAGGCAGCCAGATTTTGCCAAGATTGAGGAAATACTGCTTTTGAGGGGAGAGGCAGAGGAATTGTGGGGGGCGGAGGGAGAGAAATCGCAGAAAACCCCTGGCTTGCTTGCCATCCTTTGGAGGGGTGGAAAAATCCCTGTGTCCAAGGTGCCCTTGGAGTCCAAATCTCCTGATTCTCAGGCATTTGTGGGGCCTGCAGCCCAAGACATCTGGGGAAGCCCAGTGGGGGCGTCTTGTTAGTATCCTGACCTAAGTCCCCAGATGTGGGGCCACAGTCCTGTTGCACTGGATGGAGTTGGCTTGGCCACCGTCCTCAACTGTAGCCTCCATGTGGTTCCTGGGCAGCCGTGGAGGTGGCCCTGGATCACGGAAGCCCCCCAGGCGCTGGAGGTCTGATCTAGGAGCTGAGACTAGAAAGCTTCTCTCCCTGGCAGGAAGGAGGCCCTGCTCCACACACGGAAAAGATTGGCGGCATCAAATTCTCTTCCTGATGAGAAGCAGTCGGCCTGTCAGGAGGACAGCCAGAGCCAAAGGTCAGCCGAGGGGAGCAGGAGGAGGGGAGCAGGAGGAGGCACAAAGAGCACCGTGTTTCCTTCAAGAGGGGCCCTGGAGGAACCAAGGCAGAGCAGACTGCAGCCAAAGCACCCCTGTGCCTTGGTCTGAACCCCCACGCTGGCTGGGAAAGATGGGAGGTGCAGTCCAAGGCTATGGGAGACACCAGACCAAGACGGCCAAAGCCAGCTGCCTGTCTTGTGGGTATCGCCTTCCCAGGGGCCAATGCTTTGCATGTCAGTCTCACCTTCAATCTGAGGTGTGTCTGGGGTAGAAAGAACCCCTTTGCAGTGGAAAGGGGGAACAGAGGCAGCAGTCTAGGAGTGAACTCTTCCCGTGAAGGAAAAAGGAGAAGAATTATCATGAAAAGTAGAAGAGTAGCAACTGAAAAGAATCTGTCTTTCTGACCTGCAGAAGGCATCTCAGATTTATTTATTTATTTATTTTATTACATTTATATACCGCCCTTTCCCGAAGGACTCAGGGCGGTTTACAGGGTAATTAAAAAACACAGATATAAAAGTTAAAAACAAATTTTAAAAAAATTATAATAATCCCTGTATTAATAAAAAACCCCAGTTCAAATTAAGATTAGACTAAATTAAAATTAAATGCAATGAACATGAATCTGGGCAAACTCTGGAAGACCGGGGGGGGGGGGGGGGGGGGGGGGGGGGGGGGGTGGGGGCGCCCAGCTGGTGTGCTGTGATCCATGCAATTGCAAAGAACCAGACAGGACTTAGCTACTGAACAACAACAATCTCAGGTATACCCAAAGGTGTTTTTTCAAAGTTTTTCTTTTCTTGAAAACATTTCGCTTCTCGCCCCCAAAACCTCTTCCGTTCTTCAGCTTCTTGGATGAGAAGCGAAACGTTTTCAAGGGTGGGAAAAAAACAAGGAAGTCCAGTTGGCCTTTTGGAAAAACACCTTTGGGACACCCATGACCCGGATGTTGGAGAATCTCCATAGACATCCCAGATGGATACACAACCCATGTCCCCAGTACACCATTGGGTGGAATGTTTGCTCCTGGGACCACCCTAGTAGATGGTCCTGCCCTGGCTTGGCTCCTCCGTGCCAGACTGTGACCCCAGGGAGGCTGGCTGGGGCCTCTGGGAACCTCTGAGAATCAGGGCTGCTAGGCGTGGTCAAGATTTGCCCAGCTCAGCCACTGGAGTGGCTCAGTTCACTCACTTTGCTTGAGAAGATTCGTTCCAGGAGGGCACCCGAGATGAGATGGGGCAGGACACCAGTGGGTAGTTCGCCCCCCCCCCAGCTCAGAAGCTGCCTCCGAGTTTAGAAGTTACTTTTATTTTCAGAGTCTCGTGAAAGATTATTCTCAGATAGGCTCCACCCTAAGAAACCGGTCTGGGAAATAAGTAAAAACGTGTGTCCGAGACAAAAACGGCCATCAAAATGAATGGTCCCACCATGGAGAGCCGTGTTTCTCCACCGTGACAACTTGAAGATGGACTTCAACTCCCAGAATTCCCCAGCCACATTTGCTTGTGGTTGGGGCTGATGAGAGTTGGAGTCATATAATGCCTTACGTATCCCATGTCCCATCTTACATCACGTTCTTGTCATCTTACTGAATCACAGGCAGTCCTCAGCTTACAACAGTTCACTCAGTGACTGTTCAAAGTTACAATGGCTCTGAAAAAAACACTTATGACCATTTTTCACACTTACGACCGTTGCAGCATCCCCAGGGTCACTTGATTTACATTTGGATGCTTGGCAACTGACTCACATTTATGATGGTCACAGCATCCCGGGGTCACATGATCCCCTTTTGCAACCTTCTGACGAGGAAAGTCAGTGGGGAAACCAGGTTCATTTAATGATCGGGTTACTAATTCAACAACTGCAGTGTTTCACTTAACGGTGGCAAGGAATGTTGTAAAATGGGGCAAAACTAAAGCAGTGGAAATTCTGGACTCCATTGTCGAGGATGGCCCGTATTGTTTCCAGAGAAGTTGTGCCCTTTTCTTCCTCTGGGTGAGACTGAAAATGAGTGAACATTTTGCTTTTTTTAAAAAAAAAAAATACTTTTTCTGGCGCTTAGCTGGAGAAACTTCACAATTTGTGTTAAATGTTTCCATGAACATATTGGCTCCGTTTGCACCATATTTCTGCCTTCTGTTGGAAGTTCTGCCTAATATGGTTTTAGGCAAACTATTTTCATTTAAAAATAATGCATTTTTATGCTATTTGCCACCCTTTTTTCAGGGGGAAAAAATTGCAAGTAGCAATGCAAAATTGGGAGGCGTTTGGCTTTTTGGTGATGACTGCAGGGGAGCCTGTGGAGAGATAATCCCCAGCTTACGGCCACAGTTGAGCCCAAACTTTTTCTCGCTAAGCAAGACCCTTGTTAAGCGAGCTTTGCCCCACTTTACGACCTTTTTTCCCACAGCTGTTAAGTGAATCACTGCAGTTATTATGTTAGTAACACAGTTGTTAAGTGAATCTGGCTTCCCCATGGACTTTGCCTCTGAGAAAGTCACAAAAGGTGACCTGGGACGCTGCAACCGTCTTAAGTCCATGTCTGTAGCCAAATATGTCCGGATTTTGATCACGTGACCCTGGGGAGGCTGCCACGGTTCTAAGTGCCAAAAACAGTCCTAAGTCCCTTTTTTTTCAGTGCCATTGTAACTTCGAACGGTCACTAAATGAACTGTTATATGTTGAGGAGTACCCAGGGTTTTTTTTCTCATAGAACGCTCAGAACGGAGTTCCGGCACCTTTTTCTTTTACAAAAAAAGCACTGGGAGTACCTGTAGTGGTTTGACAATGCAGAATCAGAGAATTTTAATCTTCAGGGCAACCTAAACAGGGGCACTGACTGCCCCTGAAAGCGTCGCTGCTTCTTTCTGGGAGCCCAGCCGGGCTAGAAGCCTCTGTCCCCTGTCTGGCCAGCCAGCTTCCAGGGAGGCTCTGGCTATCCCAGGTTTTGGAGACCCCCCAGACCCATCTTCTGCCATTGGGGGCAGGCAGGCAGAGAGTGGGGGCGGGGGCTGGGGAAGTGCATCCAGGCTGGGAGTAGGCCTGGGAACACAGCAGACAGCAGCCGGGAGGGGAGGCTGGAGTGGAAGTGATTTGAATGAGAACAAGCGGAGCGACTGAATAGCCGCTTTTATTCCTGCCCGGAGCCTTTGTCAGCCCACCGCATGGGAAGCACAAAAGCCCCCCCCCCCTCCCTGAATTCATGGAGTTTTAATTGGTTCTCAGGTGGGGGAGGAGACGGGGTTTGGCACAGGGAGGGATTCCTTAAAGAGACCCTCTCAAACCCACCTCACACTGGGAGGGGGCCCTCCGGGGCTGGAGGAAGAAAATTATTGGGTCCAGGATGAGGGTCTCACAAAGGACGAGAAGCAAAGTCCACCCACCAGCAGTGACAGAAAAGAAATGGCCAACTTTGGCAGGAGATGGGGCGCTGCCCCACCCAGGACAAAAGTGCACCCTTGAGTAACAAAGGGTCCCCTCCTCTCCCCACCCCCCACCCCAATTTCTGCAGATGGAGCCTCTGCATCAGGGTCTCCCTGCCCCACTGCAGCTCCATCCCACCTTCCAGCTGTCCAGAGGTAGCTTTTCTGCAACGCAGGGATGGCGTTCCCCCAGTCTCCCCCCCCTTGCAGGCCTGCCTTCCAAGCTACCATCAAAGGCAAAGCAGTCCAGGAAGGGGAGGGTGCGTGAAACAGTCCGACCCAGGAAAAGGCCCAGGGGCTTGGGGGGGGGGGGCAAAAAAGGAATTGGGGGTAGTGATAGGCAAATGCATAAAGACTGGTTTGGGGAGCCCCCTCCCTCTTTACTCACAAATCTCTGCGAAGGACTTCATGTTCTGGAGCGGAGCAAGAAACTTTTTCTACGGGGTGCTCAAGAAGAAGGGGTGCAGCCGGGAGAAAGCTACATTTGCTCCGCTGAATCTAATTGTAATTCACCGCACACCCTTATTATATATATTATATATAAAAACTTCCACTGTTGGAGCTGTGAATACTCCAATATTGAAATTTCTTAAGGAGAGATTGGACAGCCATTTGTCTGAAATGGTATAGGGTTTCCTGCCTGAGCCGGGAGGTGTTGGACGAGAAGACTCCGAGGTCCCTTCTAACTTTATTATTATTATTATTATTATTACTGTGTGATGATGATGATGATGATGATGATGATTATCACACAGTCAGTCAGTTTTCAGTGGATTTGGCATTTTTGTCTACCTATCGAGTCCTTCCCGAGGACCTGGGATAGGCAGATGTGGATGTTTGATGGTATCATCGATATTGTCACAGGATGGAAGCAGTTCCTAGTAAGGCCGCCTTTTGCAATTGACTGGTGGTGAATTTGTCAGTGCTGATGATGGTGTTCAAGTGGTGCTCCAGTTGTTTTGGGATTGCACCCAAGGCGCCTATTACTATTGGTACCACCCTTGCTTGCCTTTGCCACAGTCTTTCTATGTCTATTTGTAGGTCTTTGTATTTTGTTATCTTCTCCAGTTCTTTCTCGTCCATTCTGCTGCCTCCAGGCACTGCCACGTCCACCATCCAGACTTTTTTGTCTTTCTTATCGACAATTGTTAAGTCCAGGGTATTATGTTGCAGGTGCTTGTCCGTTTGAATTCTGAAGTCCCAGAGCAGTTTAACTTTATCATTTTCTATGACTTTCTCTATTTTATGATCCCACCAGTTCTTGCTTACAGGCAAATGATATTTCTTGCAGATCTTCCAATGCACCATTGTTGCTACTTTGTCATGCCGCTGCTTGTAGTCAGTCTGTGTGATCTTCTTGCAGCAGCTTTCCAGGTGGTCCACTGTTTCTTCAGCTTCTTTGCATAGGCGGCACTTACTGTCTGTTGCTATCTTCTCAGTTTTGACTTTGTATGCATTTGTCCTTAAGGCTTGGTCTTGTGCAGCCAGAATTAGTCCCTTGGTCTCTTTCTTCAACTTTCCTGCTCTTAGCCATTGGCAGGTCTTGTTATCATCTGCTTTCCCAGCTATTTTTTAATGTACTGGCCATGTAGTGCTTTGTCTTCCCGTGCCTCTATTCTGTTCTTCATTTGGTCTTTCTCGTAGGCCAGTTTGGTCTCTCCAGTAGTCTGTCAGCCCTCCTGATATACTAATTTCAGTGCATCTTCATCATTGTCCTTCAGATATTCTTCCAAAGCCATTTTTTCTTCTTCAACCATCTGATGTACTTGCAGCATTCCACGTCCACCTATTTGCCTTGGTACATAGAGTCTGTCAATATCACTGTGTGGATGAAGGGCATGATTCATTGTCATCATTTTTCTGGTCTTCCTATCCATTGCTTTTAGTTCTGCTTGAGTCCAGTCCACTATTCCAGCTGTGTATCTAATGACTGGAATTGCCCAGGTGTTGATTGCCTTCACGGTATTTCCTCCATTGAGTTTGGACTTTAAGATCTTCTTCACTCTCTTGATGCATTTACCTCTAATCTTTTTCTTGACTTCAGTGTGCTTGATGTTATCAGCTTGAAGGATATCCAAGTATTTGTAGTAATCTTCCTTATCCAGACTTTTAATGTTGTTGTTGTTGTTGTTATTAGCCTTCCTCTGCATCTTACACTTGGGTGGCCCTCTCTAAAAAGACTTGGAATCTGCACCCAGAGGTCATCTGGAGGTGACAGGCCATGACTTCTAGGCCAAATGGGGTCAGAAACATCAAGATGGCAACCACAACCACAATGTACAATCAAAGCAATACATGTAAAAAAAGCAGGCAGAGCGTCAATAACGTGGCTGGCTGCCATCCTGTTACTTTTGACCACAACCTATACATCACAGCTGCTGTGTCCTTTGTGGTACCTTTCTGTTTGCTGGGGCTGCAGGTCTCCCAGCCATGGTCCTCCTCCCATGTGAAGCAGCTCCGGAGTTGCCTTCTTTTTCTGTGGCGGAGGGATTCCCCCAAGGTTATCCTCTGGATCAGCCCTCCACCCAGGTGGGAGCCCAGGAAAGAGGCCTCTCACCTGTGGGGCCATAGGGCGCTTTTGCACAGAGAGGCCCTCCTGCAGGAACCCTTTCTGAGAAGACCCAACAAGCTAGGAAGAAGCGGACTGAATAAAGTAGTTGACAAAGACAAACATAGGTGAAGACACCCTTCTGGCACCTCCCTCAGTTCCTTTTTACAACTTCCTCTCTTTTCTCACCACAGGATCTGGGGAAGAGACAAGCCACTTAGTCAGGAAGCTGCAGCTCACCCTCTGTTGCTGGGGTGACCTCACCTGTCTTACTCCTGTGGCTTTGCAGGTGTCCCTTTCTTGACTTCCTCGTTCAGCTAAGAAACCCCTTGTCTCTCACGCTCAAAATTTAAGGAAAGTTGTCTCTGGTCTATGGCAGACAAACATCAGAAGACACTATGTAGCATCTTTTCAAGCTAAGAAAAGTGATCAGCTTGGGTGACTCACTTCATATGCGGTTACCCTGTTGCATTGGATGGTGTTTAGCTATCCATGTCTGGGATGAAGGGGACTGCAGCTGACCCAGGCTGACGCCTTTTAATAACATTTCTCAGGCTGGAAAGGTGCTCCCAAACCCCATTTGGTCTTTCTCCTACTTAAGTAACACCAAAGAAGAGGTTTTCCACAGACAGAGTAGAATTCCATTTCTCCAGAAGTTGCAGAAACATCTGCAGTAGGTCCACAATACACATTGCCTCAGGTTTCTTCCAGTCAGGTCCAATGTTCACAGTGGCTCAACAAGGCTAATATGGTATTGTTGTGTAGCCAGTTCTTTGCAGGCATTGAGCGAGACAGAAGGTTCAAAACAGCAATATGCTTTATTGAAGGTCAAACAGAACAGAAGCAACAAGGGAACTGCTACACAGCTATTTATACAGTTGGCTGATAGGCGGTGACCAATAGGTTTTAAGCATAGGTTTCCCGCCCAAAGACCTACTTAGCCAGCTGGAGACAACCAGTCTGGGCCGGCTAGCAACCGTTACAACATACATGTGAACTAGCACTTAGCAATCAAATGCAAGCAATTAGCAAGCAGTGCAACAAGAGCAAACACTTACAACATATACAAAAGGCCAATACATTACACCCCTTCCCCCTGGATGGAACACACAATTATTTGGTTACAAAATCTTGAAACTATCTGGGGGGTCTTCGGGCTCGTTCAGAGCGTCGAGGGGTTGCCGGAATCTCCTGGTCTACTGGTTCATCTGCCATGCTTGGTAGACCCAGGCTCTGTGGTTCGGTGGAGTCAAAACAACTCGAGTCCCTTTAGCTGGCCTGTCCCAGTTGGCCTAGCCCAAAGTCTAACAGTGCCACTAAATTGGCATGGCTGCTGCTGGGCATTGGGTGACTGCCCAGCCCCTGTGGTCTGGTCAGGGGAAGCGCTTTTACAGCCCCGGCCCCATTCTCTGTCGCGCAAAATGTCTCAGAGCATCCGAACTGCTCTGCTGAAGTGTGAGATTGTGGGTTCCCGGTCTGCTCCCCTTGGAAGTTCTGAGCCAACGACTGTTCTGCTAGTCGCCAGCACAACTGATCAATGTGTTGGCAAATGAGTCGCCTATCTTCCAGGACCACCTCATAGGAGAGTGGTTCTGACACTTTAACAATTTTTGTTGTCACCCACAACTGCCCTTGCCCTTAGTTCCAAGTCTAAACCCAGTCCCACACCTGTTAATGCCTAGGTGCCTTCAGGTGTGCCCTGTTGGAGGCTACTCTATCTGGGTGCAGTCTGTCCAGTTTTGTTATTAGTTTCTTGCCCCAGCACAGCTCTGCGGGGCTCTTGCCAGTAGCTATACAAGGCATTGTATGCTGGCATAAGAAGAAGTCGGCCAGCCTGTGGTGCCAGTCCCCTGTAGTAATGCGTTTCAGGGACTCTTTGGTTGTGCAAACCATCCGTTCTGCTTGCCGTTTGATGATGAGTGAAAGGGAGCCGATGTGGCGTGCCTAATGAGATTGGCCCTGAGGAAGGCCTGGAATTCTGACGCGGTGAACTGGACTCTGTTGTCAAAGACTACAACGTCTGGAAGCCCATGTGTTGCAAACAGTGACCGCAACACCTGGATGATCCTTGCAGTAGTCATATTGGGAATTGGAATCACCTCCAACCATTTAGAGTGGCTATCGGCCACTATTAAAAACAATTGTCCCTGAAAGAGCCCAGCAAAATCTATATGGATCCTTGACCACAGTGTGTGCGTTTCCTCCCATCGGTGGAGAGGGGCCTGCAGCATCTCCGGTCTGGACTGTTGACATGTGTAACACCTGTGTAATTGGGCCTCGATAGCTTTATCTAGCCCTGGCCACCAGAGGTAGCTCCTCGCCAGTGCCTTCATCTGGACGATGCCCGGATGGCCTTCGTGCAGAGACTGGAGAACTCTGGGCCTGAGTGAACTTGGGACTACAACCATGCTGCCCCAAAGGATGCACCCCTTTGAAGTCGAAAGCTCGTTTTTTTGACTGAAAAAACTGGAATTCAGGGCCCCCACTATTTTCCAGCCACCCTGTGTGAATCCAAGCCAACACACGACTTAGGATTTTGTCAGCTGCCGTTTCTGCAGTGACATCTCCCGCATATAGGGGAAACTCTGGCAAGTCTTGAATTGCTAAAATGCGTGCAGCTGGAGCCCGATCGGGCTCCACATGTGGCAATGGCAATCTGCTAAGGCCTTCTGCATGGCCCATCTCTTTGTTGGGTTTGTGAACCAGCCTGTAGTGTTAGGCCGAAAGGAATATAGACCACCTCAACATTCATGGCGACAGAATCTGAGGTGTCTGCTTGTCCATTGTGAACAAGCCTAGCAACGGCTTGTGGTCAGTAAAGACTGTGAACTGCCTCCCATATAAATAGTCATGGAACTTCTTAACCCCGGCCACGATGGCCAAGGCCTCTTTGTTGATTTGTGTGTGGTTGCGCTCCGCTGAGGACAAGGTCCTCGAGTAAGAGGTGATGGGTGACTGTCTACCATCTGACAAGTGACTCAGCACAGTTCAACCCTGTATGGGGATGCATCACACACGATGCAAACTGGCAGCTTCCGAGTTCGAGGACAACAATGCCTTGACTGCCTGAAAACTCCTTTCGTGGAGCTTGGTCCACTGCCATGGGGAGTTTTTGTCTAAGAGCCAGTGTAGCAGCTCTGCCACTGCGGCCTTGTTGGGGAGGAATGAATGATAAAAATTCAGGAGGCCCAAGAAGGCTTGCCCCTTCATGGATTACTGCCTTGTCGTGGCGAAGGGGCTTGCGTAATTCAATGAAGCTATGAGCTATGCCGTGCAGGGCCACCCAAGACGGACAGGTCATAGCCGAGAGTTCTGACAAAATGTGATCCACTGGTGAAGGAAATGGCAACCCACTCCAGTATCTTTGCCATGAAAACCCTATGGACAGTACCAAAAGGCAAAACGATATGACGCTGGAAGATGAGCCCCTCAGGTCGGAAGGCGTCCAATATGCTACTGGGGAAGAGCAGAGGGCTAGTACTAGTAGCGCCAGAAAGAGTGAAGCGACTGGGCCAAAGCCGAAAGGACGCTCAGTTGTGGATGTGTCTGGTGGTGAAAGGAAAGTCCGATGCTGTAAAGATGTTCTCTCCATAGGAACCTGGAATGTAAGATCCATGAATTAAGGAAAGCTGGACGTGGTCAAACAAGAGATGACAAGACTAAACATCGACATCTTAGGTATCAGCGAACTAAAATGGACAGGAATGGGTGAATTTAATTCAGATGACCATCAGGTATACTACTGTGGGCAAGAATCCCTCAGAAGAAATGGAGTAGCCTTCATAGTCAATAAAAGAGTAGGAAAAGCAATACTGGGATACAATCCTCAAAATGACAGAATGATCTCAGTTCGAATCCAAGGCAAACCATTCAATATCACAGTAGTCCAAGTCTATGCCCCAACCACCAGTGCTGAAGAGGATGAAATTGACCGGTTCTATGAAGCCCTACAGCACCTTATAGAACTAACACCAAAAAATGATGTTCTTATCATCATGGGGGATTGGAATGCTAAAGTAGGAAGCCAAAAGATAACCGGAATAACAGGCAAGTTTGGCCTTGGAGTGCAAAATGAAGCAGGGCACAGGCTGATAGAATTCTGTCAAGAGAATACGATGGTGATAGCAAACACTCTTTTCCAACAACCCAAGAGACGGCTCTACACATGGACATCACCAGACGGTCAACACAGAAATCAGATTGACTATGTGCTCTGCAGCCAAAGATGGAGAAGCTCTATACAGTCAGTAAAAACAAGACCAGGAGCTGACTGTGGCTCAGACCATGAGCTTCTCCTTGCAAAGTTTAGGCTTAAACTGAAGAAAGTAGGGAAAAGCACTAGGCCGCTCAGGTATGAATTAAATCATATCCCTGTTGAATATACAGTAGAGGTGACAAATAGATTTAAGGAATTAGATCTGATAGACAGAGTGCCTGAAGATCTATGGACAGAGGTTCGCGACATTGTACAAGAGGTAGCAACCAAAACCATCCCAAAGAAAAAGAAATGCAAGAAAGCAAAATGGCTGTCTGAGGAAGCTTTGCAAATAGCTGAGGAAAGGAGGGAAGCGAAAGGCAAGGGAGAAAAAGAAAGATACGCCCAATTGAATGCAGAATTCCAGAGAATAGCTAGAAGAGATAAGAATGCCTTCTTAAATGAACAGTGCAAAGAAATAGAAGAAAACAATAGAATAGGGAGGACCAGAGATCTTTTCAAGAAAATTAGAGAAATGAAGGGAACGTTTCATGCAAAACTGGGCATGATAAAGGACCAAAATGGCAGGGACCTAACAGAGGCAGAAGAGATCAAGAAGAGGTGGCAAAATTACACAGAAGATCTATACAAGAATGAGCTTAACGTCCCTGATAATCACAGTGAGGTGGTCACTGACCTCGAGCCAGACATCCTAGAATGTGAAGTGAAGTGGGCCTTAGAAAAACTGAGCAACAACAAAGCTAGTGGAGGTGACAGTATCCCAGCCGAGCTATTCAAAATCTTAAAAGATAATGCAGTAAAAGTGCTACACTCAATTTGCCAGCAAATTTGGAAAACTCAACAGTGGCCACAGGATTGGAAAAGATCAGTTTACATTCCAATTCCAAAGAAAGGCAGTGCCAAAGAATGTTCAAACTATCGCACCATTGCACTCATTTCTCATGCTAGTAAAGTCATGCTTAAAATCCTACAAGCTAGACTTCAGCAGTATGTGGATCGAGAACTACCAGAAGTACAGGCAGGATTTCGAAGAGGCAGAGGAACTAGAGATCAAATTGCCAACATACGCTGGATCATGGAGAAAGCTAGGGAGTTCCAGAAAAACATCTACTTCTGCTTCATTGACTATGCTAAAGCCTTTGATTGTGTGGATCATAACAAACTGTGGCAAGTTCTTAAAGAGATGGGAGTACCAGACCATCTTATTTGCCTCTTGAATAACCTATATGCGGGTCAAGAAGCAACAGTGAGAACTGGACATGGAACCACTGATTGGTTCAAAATTGGGAAAGGAGTCCGGCAAGGCTGTACACTGTCGCCCTGCCTATTTAACTTATATGCAGAGCACATCATGAGAAAGGCTGGGCTAGATGAATCAAAAGCAGGAATTAAGATTGCCGGAAGAAATATCAACAACCTTAGATACGCAGATGATACCACTCTAATGGCAGAAAGTGAAGAAGAACTAAAGAGCCTCTTGTTGCAGGTGAAGAAGGAGAGTGCAAAACTTGGGTTGAAACTTAACATTAAGAAAACCAAGATCATGGCATCTGGCCCTCTCAATTCCTGGCAAATAGATGGGGAAGAAATGGAGGTAGTGACAGATTTTATTTTCCTGGGCTCCAAGATCACTGCAGATGGGGACTGTAGCCAAGAAATTAAAAGACGCTTGCTCCTCGGGAGGAAAGCCATGGCAAATCTAGACAGCACACTAAAAAGCAGAGACATCACCCTGTCAACAAAAGTGCATATAGTCAAGGCTATGGTCTTCCCAGTTGCAATGTATGGCAGTGAAAGTTGGACCATAAAAAAGGCTGAGCGCCAAAGAATTGAGGCCTTTGAACTCTGGTGCTGGAGAAGACTCCTGCGAGTCCCTTGGACTGCAAGGCGATCAAACCGGTCAGTCCTAGAGGAGATCAATCCTGACTGCTGTTTAGAAGGCCAGATCCTGAAGCTAAAACTCAAATACTTTGGCCACCTAATGAGAAAGAAGGACTCACTGGAGAAGAGCCTAATGCTGGGAAAGATCGAGGGCAATAGAAGAAGGGGACGACAGAGAATGAGGTGGCTGGATGGAGTCACTGAAGCAGTAGGCGTGAGCTTGGATGGACTCCAGAGGATGGTGGAGGACAGGAAGGCCTGGAGGAATGTTGTCCATAGGGTCGCGATGGGTCGGACACGACTTCGCAGCTAACAACAACAACAAGAAGAAGAAGGCTTGAAGCTCTCCCTTGGACCTAGGGCTTGCTGCCAGCTGAATTGCTTTCAGCTTTGACTCTGCAGGATGGATGCCCTCAGCATCAATTCTAAACCCAAGGAATTCTGTGGACGGAACCCCTATCTTACATTTGTCTCTCCTTAATCTAAGTCCCGTGGCACAGAACCGCTGAAGGACGGCTCTAAGCTGCTCAGCCAGAACTTCTGTGGATTCCCCGGCAGTGAGTACATCATCGAAGTAGGGGCAGACCCCCGGAATGCCCTTGAGCGTGTGCTCCATGATCCCCTGAAAAATCCCTGGGGCTGCACTTACCCCGAATTGAAGGCAGTTTACCTTGAAGGCCCCCCTGTGCATAACAATCGTTTGTCCGGCTGCTGTGGCCTCATCCACCAGCAGCTGTTGGTAGGCCTGCGCTAAATCTAATTTAGCAAACACACTGCCTCCTTGCAGTGATGCCAGAATATGGCTGACAACTGGGACGGGGTACGCATGCTGCTGTAGTGCCCGGTTAATGGTACACTTGTAGTCAACACATATTCGTACCTCTCTGTTGGCCGTGAGTGGCATTACAATGGGCGTCTCCCACTCCCACTGTCTACAGGCTCTAAAAACCCCTACTAACAAGCTTGTCCAGCTCTACATTGATTTTATGCTTTAACGCAAATGGCACATGACGGGGCTTAACCCGAATTGGCGCAACCTGGGGATTAAGTTTAAAAGTTATTGGAGTGCCCTTCTACTCTCCCAAACTTGGGCTGAAAACATCTGCGAATTCCTTGCAGACAGAAGACAAATCTGTTGTTTGAGTCCGGTGAATGCCCAATGCATCGAACCAATCGAGCCCTATGAGGCTCATTCCTTGGCCATCTACCACAATAACATCTAGCAGGCCTGAAATCCCCTTGAACTTCACCGCAAGTGTGGCCTTGCCCTTGACCGCCACTCTGGAATTCTGGAAGTCAGTAAATAGGATATTAGATGGTCGTAGAAGTTGCGAATGCAACTTCTGTTTAAGAAGTCAATGGGCACCCGTGCTGGAGCAGAACCTTACTTGGTGTTGCCCCAGGGCCCCGATATCTCTCCTGAAAGTCTCATCCAGCTGGCAGTCCCTCTGGCAACTTCAACAGATGGTGGCGATGTGGCCTGGTTTTCCACACACCCGGCACGTGGCTGTCCTGAAACGGCAATCCGCACGTTGATGGCCTCCACAGCCCCAGCACCTTGGGAACAGAACTGCCTTGTCAGCCGGCCTCGTTCCTCTTTCGTGGTGCCGCTGAATTTTGTCAACTTCGTGGTCGGAGTTGGTGTCTTCCACTCATTCGGCGTCCTCGTGGTGGACGATTTCTGTAGATGGGGCACTTTTGGAGGGCCACAATGTCTTCACGGTCCCTCCGGCGGCTTCGTCTGCCATAATCTCCTTTAAGGCTTTTTGAAGTGAGAGAGTCTCCTTCGCAAAGAGTTTTTGTTGGAGCTCTCTGTTCTTGAGTCCACAGACTAAGTGGTCTCTTAGTTGCTCCTCTAGGTCAGAGAAATTGCAGAGTCGTGAAGCTTAACGAAGCGCTGCGATGAATTCTGTCGCTGACTCGCTGGTTGTTTTTTGCATTCTTCAAAGGCGTGCCTCCACGCTATCACTGAAAGCTTTGTTTCAAAATGGTTGTGCAGCTTCTTCTTTAGGTCTGCATACGTGATGGTTTCCAATGGCACCGGGGTGACCAGGTTCTCTGCAATATCGAAGGTGGCTGGGCCGTACATGCAGAGGAGGTTCGCAGCCTTCAGCCCATCTTCGCTGACTTGATTTGCACGCAGGTAGTTCTCTATATGGGAAATGTAAGATGACCATCTCTCTGGGTGCATCATGTCGAATTCTTTGAGCTTTCCGACCTTCTCCACGGCTCGTGTCTCACATTGCCTCGTGCTGCTGGCTTCTTCGTAGGCCCTGGGACTAGTCCTCAGGGCGGGGTGGTCTCCAGTGTGGCTTGCTAGGCAGACTGAGGCGGGGGGGGGGGGGGACGCTGTTCCCTACCAGGCTCTGTGCTGGTCTCACCCCCTAGTGACTTCAGGCTCTTACGATGTAGCAGCACATCCCACCTTTGTTGCCAGTGTTGTATAGCTGGTTCTTTCCAGGCATTGAGCGAGATGGAAGGTTCAAAACAGCAACATGCTTTATTGAAGGTCAAACAGAACAGAAGCCACAAGGGAGCTGCTGCACAGTTATTTATATGGTTGCCCGATAGGCGGTGACCAATAGTTTTAAGCATAGGTTTCCTGCCCAAAGACCTACTTAGCCGACTGGAGACAACCAGTTTGGGCCGGCTAGCAACTGTTACAACATACACATGAACTAGTACTTAGCAATGGAATGCAAGCAATTAGCAAGCAGTGCAAAAAGAGCAAACACAACATATACAAAAGGCCAATATATTACAGGTATCATCTCAGGGGTCCAAGTTGAGAGTAGTCATGAGAAGACTGTTTACCTCAGGGGTGTCAAACTCAATTTCATTGAGGGCCACATCAACATTGCGGTTGCCCTCAGGGGGCCGGGTGGGTGTGGCCAGGGTGGGCATGACCTACTGGGTGGGCGTGGCTAGAGTGCGTATGGCTTACTGGGTGGGCGTGGCCAGCTCTACATTGTTCGCATCAAGGGTGCCTATGGGGGCCTGGGCAGGAGTGCGACTGATCTGAGGGTCTCTGGCAGAAGGAGGGTCTCTGGGCCAGGGCCAAGGCAGTGGGGGCCGTTCCCTCATTGTTTCCAGTATGGCTTCACGGGCCACATGAAACCACTTCACGGGCCGGATCCGGCCCCCGGGCCTTGTGTTTGACATGTCTGGTTTACCTGGTGTGGTCAAAATGTCCCAATGGAGCAAAACAGGTTGCATTGCTGCAATCACCAATCTTAACTTTTTTCATCACACACTACAGACAGCCTGCCTGGTATAGGGGACTAAGGTGGCACTGCCCAGGAATTGCATTTGCCCTTTCAGAAGTAAGATGGAATCCTACCAAATTGGGAAGCCATAGGATCCGGAGAATAGGCAAAGAGATCCTGGACGGATCTCAAACAAAGCCAAGCCAAGCCAAGCCAGATCTGGTTTGCACTTTGATGGAGGATTACCGGGAATCCCAGAACTGTAGTATGTGCTGGGAAGCTATTAAAATAAAACCACTTCAGCAAAGGTTAGACAGCAATAAGAATTCCCGCCTGCCGTTGTCAGGAAGGAAACAACATAGATGTGTCCATGAAGGCAGACACAAGGCAGCCTTTGATCAACAGCTAACAGCTTCAAGGTAACCTTGGCTGATCTTGAAGCAGCCAAATAGGGTTGAATCTGGCTGTGGCAGCCCTGTACTTTCACAACAACTCCTAGGGGCACCGTACAATCAGTACCTTCGCTCCACTAAAATATTTGTATTTTTGTATTTTATTTTTATTGAAACTTGGCATCCTAGCCAGCTTCCCAATTCATTTACAAATAGGCCTTGTTTGGTTACTACAATTGGGACCAGCAACTCAGTCATTAAGCGAAGCGGTTGCTAAATGAAACCATGACTGTGCTTATGATTGTCTTTGCTCTAGAGAGCTGTTGAAGGTTGTCAGTGTGAGGATTAGTTGCAAAGTTAGTTTTCATCACCTTCGTAACCAGGAACAGTTGCTAAATGAGGCGGTCTTTAGACAAGGACTCCCTATATATGGACAGCTCAGCCTGGGATTGCCTTGGCATGTGGATGGAAGACCACTAGTAAATACCAGGATAAGCTAGATAAGGAAGTAAAAAAAAATATCCCTGTACAAGACGGTGGCAAGCTGCAGAATCATCAGTGTAACCGACAAGAATGCAGAGAGACTTTATTTTTTCCCTTTGATAACTTTTTGTTCTTGAACTGAGACACAAATTGGTTGCCTACATTGTGCTAATCATAATGTGCTTTATTTGGTTTGGCCCACAATTTCCTTTTAGTTTTGACTCAGTAATCATGGCATATTGCTAAGCACATTTGATTTATGCTTAGATTGTAAGCCGCCCTGAGTCTTTGGAGAAGGGCGGGATATAAATGGGATTAAAATAAAATATAAATAAATAAATATTCAGCAGACCATGATTAAAATAGATCATGGCTTCATTCAATGTTTTTTATTGGGAGAATGTAATGGAAATAGTTTACCGGTTTCACATGTTCATTGTTGCATATAGACCACAGGAGCAAGAGCAGTTTCTAGCAGCTGGCAATCTTAAAATGGGTTTTTTAAGAAAACCACAACGATCCCCTCTTTCTTACCAAAAGCTCCCTGTGTATGTCCTGACCAAAATTATACCAAAGGAGAGGAATCGGAGAAATGGAACAAAATCTCCCCAGGAGGTCGAGAAGAGGACAGACTGAATCTCGAGCCCAGACTGTACAGAGGACATCGGAGAACTTAAGAATAATATTTCAGGAACCGTGGTGGTGCAGTGGTTAGAATGTAATATTGCAGGCTAAGTCTGCTGACTGCCAGCAGTTCAGTTCTGACCGGCTCAAGGAGCACTCAGCCTTCCACCCTTCCAAGGTCGGTAAAACAAGGAACCTAGATTGTCGGGGGCAATATTCTGACTCTGTAAACTGCTCAGAGAATGCTGTAAAGTACTATGAAGCGGTATATAAGTGCTATTGCTATTGCTACTCTGCTAGTTGAAATGTTGAGTGGAGGTCACCTTCAAGTACATTTAGAGAAATTCTTTGCTGGGCAGCAAAACAGGAGAAAGCTTTGCCACGGCCACTTTCCAGAAAGCTTTTTCAACTTCCCAGTCCAGCAGCCCTTGAATTCCCTGATTTTTCAGTTATCCAGGTTCTAACCTGGATGATTCCACTCAGCTTCCAAGTCTCAGTTAGATCAGCCAGGTGCTGCCTGCTAATATGGGGACAATAACATCAGCCTCTTTGACAGAATTCTTGGAAGTAGGATTGCTGATGACCCACTTATTGCCCTCTGCATGTACAATTTTTACACTACCTTGCTGTGACGTGGTTCTCTGTGCTGGCCAATTTCTGGAAATGAAATTGTTCCCAGGATACAAGAACAAATCAGGTTCTGTTTCTTTAAAGACCACTCTGTGCTATCATAATGCTAACTCATCTTTTTAAGAAGCACTTAGAAAAGTGTTGAAATTATGTATTAGCGCTGTATGTGTTTATTTTTGCTACCTTTGGGGAATTGGCTTGCAAAACAAAGGGATACTTATGTCTCTTTTGCCAGCTTTTTCACCCTTGATGGGTTTCTCAGGGTATCTCAGCCACAGTTAAGCACATCTGGAATGCACAACCTTCTAGGAAATTCCACAGCAAGTTCCATGGGGTGGGTGAGGCAGTGCTGTGTCTCCTTAAGAAGGTCATTTCACTATCCTGGTGGTAGGAATTAGCTTCTAAACAAAGAGCAGAGCCTGCAAATTGGATTGAGCCAGTCCTGGGCTCAGGAGGAAGCGGATCTGTAAGGATTGTTATGCTAATCACCCCAAAGCTGCACTCCAGCCTGCTTCTGGCTCAGAGAGGGAGCAGGAGGGGCTGTTGGGAGCCAATGTATATATCAGCCTCTCTGTCTTTCTTTCCCTGAAGTCAGCTGTCAGTTGCACATTTCAGTTTCAGCCCCCGAAAGGTACTTTGGTCTTTTCCGGCGTCTCAGTTGAGCAGAACAGAAAGCATTGCTCACCCTGTGGCTTTTAAAGGCTCAGCAGCCAAAACCACAGGGAGGCTGATTTCAGGGTTGTACCCTGTGCACAAAGGGAGAGAGGCAGGATCCTTTGAAATAAAGGACCCCATACCTGCACTTTTGCTAAAGAATGCAAGGAGAGCCTTACTGGACCAGACAAAAGTTTTCATGGAAGTTGTCTCCAGACATTCAGCTCCTACTGTACCTCTAACCTGTCAGAATAGACTTTTTTTATCAGACCTGTGCACTTTTAACAGGTGCCCCGGAAACACAAACTGACTGGGATTTTTTCTGCAGCTCAAGAAAAGTGATAGCTTGTGATATGCTTTCCTAAAAGCCTCTCGTGAGGATAATGCACTGCAGTGTACCACATCATGCAAATGTAGTCCAAAAACTGACTAAAATGACCGCCTCAACAAAACTGACCTTCACCACACCTTTGTGGAGGACACAAAATGGGGAGGTCTGGCCGACACTCAGCATAGCAGAACAAGACTGCAGTCCCACCAACAGCCTGGGAGACTAAGAACAAGCTGTTCCTCGGTCAGGAGAAGCTTAAGGGAGAAAAAAATGTCAGGCACAAATATAAGATGGGGGATTCGTGGCTTGGATGTGCTACATCAGAGAAGAACTGAGCAGTGTATGAAAGTGACATGGGCTGAGTGTGAGTCAGCAGGGGAAACAGTGGCGAGAAGGCCTAACCAGTTGTGGCAACATCAGGAGAAGCAGCCTGTCCGAGACATGTGAAGCCTTGATTCCTTTCTACTCAGCAGAACCACACCTGGAGTTCATCAGATTCTGGGCACACTTCCAGAAGGATATCAACGGCTTCAGAGCAGGGTGAGAAAGATGATACAGGGACTTGAGGATGCTTCCTTTGAGGATGGGTTGAAGGAACTTGGGATGTTCAGTTCAGGGGTGAAAAAGATCCCAGAAGGGAGACACAATAACCACATTAGCACAGACTAGCCAAGGGAAACTCCAGGGAACTAACATTGAAATTTCAACCTCATTTCAACTACAAATATTCTCCTTTATAGGAACTAATGTCCATGACCACCCCAACTGGACAGGTATAAGTTACAGCTACTTAGAATTTTGTTTGAAAGGAAACACTGCTCGTCAAATGAGAGCCGTACAGGAGTCTCAGTAGAAAATAATGTTTCTAGCTCGGGGTTGAACGATAGAGTCCCTGGTGCCTTTTGAGCTTGGTGGTTTTCTTACAGATGTTTCATTACTCATCTCTGAAGATGTTCCTACCTGGCTCATGAAATGTCCGCAAGAAAACAGCCAACCTCAGAGAGCAGCAAGGATGCCACAGGTTTAAAGATAAGCTGGGTAGTCAAGTCTCAGGGATGGTCCTTTAGTGTTCCAGCATCTTAGAGAGGCTGGACTAAATAACCATTATCATCCCCTCCAGATACACTATTGCAGGGAGTCTCAAAACCCGGTCCATGGACTGCAGCATGCCGGAAACTGGTCCAGGCAAACAAGCCAAGCCCCATCCGCGGGATGCAGGCAGCACACGAAACTAGGGCCTGCTTTGGTCTGCAGGAAAACCTCTCTCCACGGAACTGGTCCCTGGTGCCCCAAAGGTTGGGGGCTGCTGCACTACAGCATTGTATCATTCTAGATTACTTGAAGAGAGTTATGTAGCTTGGGAGGGCTGGGCACAGTGTGACCACTCCAATTTGATTCCCTTCCAACATCTGTACAGTAAACAGTAGAACAGAGTTGGAAGGGACCTTGAAGATCTTCTAGTCCAACCCCTTGCTCAGGCAGGAGACCCTATACCATTCCAAACAAATGACTGTCCAGTCTTGCCTTAAAAAACCCCAACCATGGAGTACTTACAACTTCTGGAGGCAAGTCATCCCACTCCAAAACTGCCCCGCATTTCTAACAACAGTAAAAAGTCAGTCAAGCACCATGTGAACATTTCTTTAAAAAATCAAAGCATTTAAGTGCTCTCCAAACAAATCAATTGCATTTTTGTGCTGTTTTACAAAAGGCAAAAACGCTGAGACTCAGCAATAATCAAAGCCCAATTAAAATTAATTTGAGGAATTCAGCGTGAACTATTTTAGTAGCACGATAAGGAGAAAATGCTTTCTGTTCACGGCTTTGGAAGCTTCCATTCAGGAAGACCAGGCCGAAGCCTGTTTGATAAGCGGGGCAGCTGTGAGTTCACACAAGGCATTAAATAAATGCCCCCCCCCCCAAGCTTCAGGGAGCTGTTGTTAACCACTGTACAGCTTAGGGCAGCACATCCTTCTGCTGTGATTGCTTCCCCCTCCCTCCTCTTGGGGAGGGGGGTGTCGAAGAAGTCAAGATGGCAGTGGCAACCTTGGGATTGAACCTGCTGCCTTGGTTTTGTTGTTGTTGTTGATGTTGTTGTTGATTTGCTCCAGGGGAAAGTCTGCCAGCTTTCTCAAGGAAAGACGGGTGCGGGGTGGTGGTCTGCTCTTCCAGACATCTTTACAATGGGGGTGAGCACCCCATGTTCTACCTTCTACTGTATGTTCCTCCCTCTGGCTTCAGATCTGGCCTGTCCAAAGTCTACCGCTGCGTCCTAAGACGTTTAGGGAATCAGCTGCAGTGAGCATGGCTTTCGGATGCTTCCCCAGCCGTTAAAAAGCTCACTTAAAGTGAAAGCAAGGCAAGTGCCCTGGCACGTCTGGCAGAAAAGCTCCTTGCAGATGTTTGTGTTTCCAGTGGCCCCACATCTGCAAGAGAACCGGCCACCTGTAATCCTGACTAGCAGCAGCCACAGGCCCTGGGAGTCTTTTGGGGAATGGGGTGTCGCCCGCTTCTCACGCCCTCTGCTCCTGTCCCACCAGGCTTCCAGCGAGATCCAGGCCCTCCCAAAAGATGGAAAGGGGCCGGGTGGAGGGAGGACAAGCCCTATCTGTGCTCCCCCCCATCCCCCCACCCAAGCACCGGATGGCAGGGTCTGGGAGCAGCCCGGATCAGCAGAGCTATTCAAGCCACCGTGCAGCCTGGCAACCGGGTGGCAACAATGGGTGTCCCGGAGGGGGAATGTTTCTGCATGCCTGCTCAATGGGAGGGGGAGACAGCCGAGCAAACAGGGGCTGGGAAGGCCCGGCTGCCTCCCTTTCATTGATCACCCGCTTTGTGGGGCTGGTGACAACTCTGGCCCTGGGGAGGCTGCTCACAGGGCAGGGGGGGAGGCAGCGCGAGAGGCCCCTCCCCAATGAAATGAAGGTCTTTTGTCATCCTCAGAAAGGGGGGCAACCCCCGAGGCCATCTGTGCTCATCCAGGCCTCCAGGCTTGTGCCCAAGGAATGGCACATCCCCCCCCCCTCGTCGCCCCAGAAACGAGCAGCAAGTTGGAGCCTTCATTGGTGATTTGGGAGAGAGAAGGGGGGGGGGAGGAACTGTTTCACTTCAAATGCAATTATGTCCAAGGCAGTTGCTGGCGAAGGAGCCTGGCTCTTGTGGGGAGGCTGGCTGGGGTACTTGGGAGGGGCTGTGATTGCAGAGGGGAGGGGGATGGCCCAGTTCTCAGCACCAGGCAAACCAGGCTGGAGCTTCTGCTGTCCTCTTTTATCTTAGAGGGCTTGGAAAGGCTTTATAAAATAGGTGTGTTAAACTTCTCAAAGGATGAATGTAACTCTTTACAAACCAAAAGAGAATTGCCACCCAGCCATGGTTCAGTGTTTTGCTGCAAAATGTGGGCAGGGCACAGAAGTCCCCCCCCCCCCCCCAAGGCCTTCCCAGCTCTTTGCCTTTGGCCAGTCCCCGGATCCCCTCCTTCATCTCCATCATCGGTGAAGTAGGGGCGGAGCGAAGTCTGCCGTCCACAGCCAGGAGCCGGTGTTGCCAAAGCCTTGGTGGTCCCCGGGAATCTGAAGGAGATGCATGGCTTAGCCCTGTGGAGTGGAAGTGGCCCTTTCAATTTCCCATCACGGCTTTCTGAAGACTGCCTCCAGGGCATTTTGGGAAAATAAAAGGCCAGCCGTCTCCACTTGCCCCTCCCTCGTATTGGGCTGTGGCCAGAAAAGGTCTAAAGGAGGAGTCCGGAGCCCATTGTGGAAGCCTCCGCCCCTTGCTGAAAATTAACCAAACAATGGAGATAAACCCAAAGACAAATTCACCATCAGGGTTTGGGCAGTTCATCCACAGCACTGAATCAGGCACGACAGGGAGGCGAGGCGCATTCTCAGAGTTGTCTGCTTGGGGGAAGAGGGCGTCATCTATTCTAACCCTAAAATGGCTACCCTTGTGCTCGGGGGCAATCCCAAAACATCCACTGACTGAAGGAAATCTCCTGGATGGTCCCCATTATTACAAAAATATTTTCCTGCACCCCAGTTCCCTTTTTTTCATTTTTTTTTTTTTAGGGCAGGTCATCTGAATACCTGGGCTGCAAACATTCAGACAGCCACGAGGAGGCAGTAAAGGGCAAGACTTTTTCCACGGTTTGGGGAGCACCTGGTGTCCATCCAAGTTTTGGCAGCCTGAATCTGGCATCCCGAATGTGGCGTTCTTAGCCATTTTCTCTAAACCATTAAAGAAGAAAGAACATTTTTTTAAAAAAAAAAGTCAGGGGGATGTGAGGTGGGCAAACTCCAAGGGAATGTGGGAGTGGGCTACTGGATAGCTCTCTGCATCTCTTTCTTCCTTCTCATCTGTCGGTCATCAGGAAAGGTTGAGATCTGCAAACTGGGCACCACTTGCGAGCCCTTCGGCCCAAACGCAACAGGGTGGGCAACTCCACAATTGCCTCTTCCCAGGTTTTGCAGCTTCACAGGACCTGCCGGGCAGCACTGAATGTCTGGGCACTGGGCAGGCAGTAGGAGGAAGGCTGCACCGGGATGACCCAAAGCTTCTCTGGCTAGCGTGGCAGGGGAAAGGGAAGGTCTGTGGATCAGGTCCCTGACGTCCAGCCGCTTTACGGTGACTCTTTTTCCTGAAGAAAACATAGGACAAATTTGGAAAAGAGGCAAATCTGAAGAAGGCTCCGAAGGATAAACTGTCTTGTGTTTATAACTTTGTTTGCAAAGTAAAATGCAAAAGCAAAAGCAAGAAAAACTTTACAAGAACACACACTTTAATAAGATAAATTCAAACAGCATGCATGTAAGTGTACTTTAAAAACCCAATCCCATTTCCATATTTTTCAGATGACTGGGGAAGACTGTGTATTAAGTGGGAGCAGTTGTATGGTAGCAATTAAATGACCAAAGGAAAAGACATCGGTCAGCTTTTGAAAAATAAACACATCTAAAGGACTGTGCTTTATAATAAAGGATGGGTGGTCACTGTAGGATACACCTCCTCCCTGCTGTAAAGATTGTGCTGTGGTTGCCTGCGGTTGCCCCAAATCAGGAGCCAGTACCCCTCCCTTCCATCAAACAGACCTTGTTTGAAGGCAGATGCTTTGGGGAGCTGCAGCTGCAAAGGTGTGACCAGCCCCTTCGGATTGTCGACCTCTTCTCCATTTCTTCCTTCTAGAATGTAGAGCATAGAATAAGAGGATTTGAAGGGGCCTCGGAGGTTTTCCAGTCCATCCCCTGCTCAAACGGCTATCCAATCTCTTATTGAAAACCTCAGTGATGAAGCAGCCACAACTTCTGGCTAAGAAGACAACCAGGCTCAAGCATTTATTTCCCTTTGAATAACGAACTATGATGCTCTTCGGCCTCTGCTCTACTTCTCCATCTCTCTCTTTGTCTCTTTCTCTCTGTCTTTCCCTCCATCTCTCTCTTTCACACACACACACACCTATGTATCATATGTCTTATCTATGTATATGTAAACTTCTACGATGCCCTTCTCACTGAGATGACTCTTCCCATAACTTTTTCCATCCCTGATGCTCCTCACACTTTCCAGTCATGTGGACTATAACTCCCATTATCTTCCAGTCAGCCTGCTCTGGAAAGGCTCAAGGGGGTGGGGGGTGGGGGTGGGGTCGATGGTCTTCAGATGCAGCTCAACATGTCTATGATTCTTAATTTATTCCTCCCCTTACAGCCTGCCACAAGATTTAGCATTAACAAACTGAAGTGGAGTCAGAGTTTGCCAAATATGCAAAAAAGCCATCTCGTAAGCTGGTCTGGAATAAAAGCTTTCCAGAGTAATAATTTCATCCTTTTATCTGTAAGAGCCTTAAATACAGATTGCAAACAATACTAGCTCTGTACACCGTGTCACGGGCCCTGAAAAGTTCTAATTGATAATAAATAATTCAGTTTCTTGCCTAGTCCCAAATTTGCTGAAATCTTGGGCAGTGATCCAAGCAAATGATTTAAAGAATCTTTTGGAATTGGAGGGAGAAAATTGGTCCAATAAAAATTACTGAACCTTCCTCCTCCTCCTCCTCCTCCTCCTCCCATCTTACACCTGTCTTTATAAATCAGAGCCAGCGTCAAGTCACCGTGGACCAAGTGATGGCAAAGATTTCATTCTTGGGGACCTCTTTCCTCTACTTTTTCATGAATCTTACCTATTGAGGTTCTCCTTCTAAAGGTGTATAGTTTCTATCTGAGCTGTATATTTTATTATTTTATTTATTTTATTACATTTATATACCGCCCTTTCCCGAAGGACTCAGGGCGGTTTACAGGGTAATTAAAAAACAGATATAAAAGTTAAAAACAGATTAAAAAAATTATATTAATCCCTGCATTAATAAAAAACCCCAGTTAAAATTAAGATTAAAACTAAGTTAAAATTAAAAATTCTCAGCCTGAGCCAGAGAGCTCGAAGAGCCAGGTCTTCAGGTCCCGACGAAATGAACGGAGGTCGGGGGCAGTCCTCAACTCCACCGGCACCTGGTTCCAGAGGGCAAGCGCACCCACAGAGAAGGCCCTATCCCTGGGTGTCATCCGCCGGCAATCTCTCACCGGCGGCACCCTGAGAAGACCCTCCCTGTGGGAGCGCACTGGACGAAGGGAGCTTGATGCCGGCAGCAGGTGTTCCCTCAGATATTTCAGACCCAAGCCATTAAGGGCTTTATAGGTCATCACCAGCACCTTGAATCTCACCCGGAGGGCAACCGGAAGCCAATGAACATGAGATTGCTTAGCACTCATCGGACTTGCAAAATATTTGGGCACCTAGAATGGAAAAAAAAAATAACTTTCACAGATAAGGTAGACTGCATTTTTCTGGACAGAGCTCTGCCTGGACCGCCCTGACTGCCCGCTGGCTGTGTGGGGCTGCAGGGCCAAACTCCACTTGCTACCAGGTGAGAGGGGTTGATCTGCTGCCCCATTAACCCCTTCACAGATGCTTTCCCTCATTCTGCCTCTTTGTTACTCTAATCCTGACTGTGTGGGTAAAACAGGATACAGTTACCTATGACTTCAGTTAGGGCTGGAATCTTTGAGCAGTTTAAAATATTCTGAACTGAATTTAATGACATTTTCTTATCAATCTATTAATACACTTTTAAAAGGTGGTTTATTGTTAGAGAAAGTTACAGGACCAAAAGCCCCTTTTTAAAAGAAATACGTGCACACCATTTACATACGCACGCAAAGTCACTATCTGAGCCATCTGAAAACCAAACAGGGGTATACTCCTTGGCAGTGCTTTTTTTGTAAAAGAAAAAGGTGCCGGAACTCACACTTGTCATACAACCCGCCTTGCCTACCCTACAAGGTTCCATACGAAAAAGGTGCCGGAACTCCGTTCTGAGCGTTCTATGAGAAAAAAAGCCCTGCTCCTTGGGACTTTCACCCCAGGCCAGGGTGTCAACCTAAAGAGGGGGAAAAGCTCTTCTCCAAAGCATCTGAGGGCAGGACAAGGAGCAACAGATGGAAACTAACGAAAGAGAGAAGCAACCTAGAACTAAGGAGAAACTTCCTGACAGTGAGAATAATCAATCAGTGGAACAGAAGCTGTGAATGCTCCAACACTGGAGGTTTTTAAGAAGAGGTTGGACAACCATTTGTCTGAAATGGGATAGGGTTTCCTGTCTGAGCAGGGGGTTGGACTAGAAGACCTCCAAGGTCCCTTCCAACTCTGTTATTCAGATCAGCATCATCCTTAGGGGAGGAAAGCAGTCTGGGGTAGCACAAAATCATCAAGCGTCTGGAATTGCCTTTTCTGACTAACCGGATTAAAAGGCAGAAGTTCACAAGAACTCTTCTTGGGAGTCCTTGCAAATTCCTCACCCTTTTCTCACCTCAGCTGACTGACTTACTGTCTTTTGATCTGGAGAGCAGAAAAGCCCTGTCTGTAATTTATGGGTGGTTCTCAAAGTACAACCATTAGTTTCGTCACCATCTGGAGTTACAACAGCACTGAAAAAAGTGACTTAGAATCAGTCCTCGCACTTACAACTGTTGCAGCATCCCCATGGTCACGTGGTCAGAATTTGGGGACTTGGCAACCAGCATACATTTATGACAGCTGCAGCATCCCACAGTGTCATGGGGTCACCCTTTATGATCTTCCCAGCCAGCTTCTGTCAAGTAAAGTCAATGGGGGAAGCCCAATTCACTTAACAACTGCGGTGATTCTCGGGCAAAAAAAGATCCTGAAATCAGCCCTGACCCAGTTAACAACCACCTTGCTGGGAAATTTTGGTTCTAACTGGGGTTGTAAGTTGAGGACTGTCTGCATGTGGGAAGGACCTTGGGAAACCGGAGAAAGAGCGGCACTCCAGGCGACAGTCCAGCCAGAGGCCCAACCGAAGGAGGAAGTGCCTTGGGAAGAGTCCTCCCTGGTTTTCAGGAGAGCCCAAGTGAGGGACAGGAGTGGAACTTTCCAACTTTCAGACATCCATTACCGTAGCCTAGGGGTCTGCAACTTTGACAACTTTAAGACTTGTGGACTTCATCTCCCAGAATGCTGGCTGAGGAATTCTGGGAGATGAAGTCCACAAGTCTTACAGTTGTCACGCTTGTAGACCTCTGCCGCAGCCTTACACACTTGATCTTGGCTAAATGGCTGAGAACCAGTTACCAAATATTCTACTTGTTAAGCCGTTTTATTTTAATGCCAATTTAGAATACTCTTGTAACTTGTCTGGGCCTTTTGGTCATAAATAAAATTGATGGTGACTGCCACTTCACCATAAAGATGAAATTAGCCCTCCCCATCGTGTTTCTGGTCTGGCCAGCCTCTCAGGGCTGAAGCCACGCCAGGAACAAGCCAGAGCCAGCGGAGGGCTGCTTCAGGAGGGCGGTCGGAGCTGCGGCCTGGGCTGGGGTCCTGGAGGCCACAAAGAAACGGCTTCCCCTTGCTCCTCCTAAATGCCCGGGACGCCCCTCCACTCTCCTGCTCTGGGGAAGGGGCTCTGAAGGACGCCGTAAAGTGATGCCCAAGCAAAATGGCTCGCTTGGTGCCACCTGCTCAGAGTTCAAGGCTGCTTATTCTGATTTCCACCCAAGTAGATCTCAGCTGCAGCCTGCCAACAACCTTGCAAGGGAGACCCCCCACCCCCCCCCCCCAAAAACACAACTTTCTTGGCCCCCCCCCCCCCCCCCTTCCTTCCCACGGTCTCCTCCTCTCTCGCTTGGCCTGCTTCGGTTCGAATCCCAAGACCGCAGCCAAGGGCAGCCTCAGAGGAGTTTCAGGTAGAAAAACAGGGAAACCCCCCCCCCCCCCAAAAAAATTCTGTTCTGCTGAAAGGCTGCACCTTTCCATTCAGGTGAGCATAAAGAGGCCCCTTTCTCTCCTCCCGCGGCCCGGGAGGCTTCGGGGCCAGCTGCGCGGTGAAAGCGCCGCCCGGGCTGCAATTAAAAACTCCCCTGAAAGGCAAAGAAAGGCGAGGGAGGGGCGCGCTCGGACCCCGCAATTACCGTTCTTGGCTTCGAGGCGGGGGGGAGGGGGGGCGCCGATCCGGAATTCTCACTCTGAATTTGGAATGGCATAGGGTGTCTTGCCTGAGCAGGGGGTTGGACTAGAAGACCTCCAGGGTCCCTTCCAACTCTGCTGTTGTTACCGAAGTCGCCCCGCGCAGAGCCCCGCAGGCAGCAGCGGACGGGACCCCCAAGCCTCAGAGGGGCGCCGCTGGGCATCCGGACGGGGCTCTGCTCGGCCACTGCCCCCCACCCCCGGTTGCCGGGCAGGCTGCTCCTCCTGCGCCTTGGACCCCCGCTTGGCCAAGGGACCGCGCGGGTGGGAAGAGCCGCTCAACGCGGGGGGGGGGGAGGAGGGGGTTTCCGCGCGATGTCGGCCGGAGCAAGGCTGAGCTCCAAGCGGGGATGGAAAAGCGGCGGGGTCAGCCAGGTCACTTTCTCTTTCACCCTTTCTCTTTTGGGAGGAGTTTTATTTTAGGCTGGCCCGACGGTTTCCCAGGAGTTCTCTGCCTGAAAAGCGATCGGCACCATCATCCTGGGCTTCCAGCAAATCTGTCCGGGGAAATGGGTGCTGCAGCACACACCGACAAGGGGGCCTTTGGTTGCAAGCTCTCCCCTTTATCCTTTCTTCCCTGCCGATGCCTTTTGGGGTGGCTTTCTGACCCACTAATTTTTCTGCTTGGTGCCCATCGTGGTCCCTGACTTGGTCTATTTTCTGAGCGGCTCTGCTGGGGGTCAGATTTTGTTCCCTTCTCAAGCTCTACAACATCCCTTCGTGGATGAGTAGTAACTGCGAGAGAGATCTTGGAACTGCCGACGTGGGTATGGCTGCCATCTTACCCTTGGGAATCCTTTCCTGTGGAATGACTTGTCCCCAGAACTAAGTTCACAGAATAGGCTAAGCCCTAAAACCCAGCATAGAAATACAGTTGCTGTTTCATATAATCCGTCATGCCTAGACAGACAGGCCCTTAGACAGTTTAGCACAATGGATTCACAGGACTCCAGAAATTTTACTACTATCCAGTCCATGTGGCTGAGAGTCTGTGCGTTGTGCAAGCCCAGCTAAAACATTAACATAGTTTAGTTGAAATGGGGCTGAAACAGAAATGGTCATATGAATCACTGTACCCCAAACAGCCAACCCCAGTTGATCTGAACTCCTAGTTCAGCATGTCATGTAATTCAAAAATTGGATTAATTCAGCAAACCACAGCCGACTTAACCAGCGGCAAACTTAACAGGTACAGCATGCAACTCCTGGGTGATGACAATTCTTCTTCCATTCCGGTGTCAATGTTGTCGCAGTGAATTTTCTCATTAGGTTACTTCATCGGAATTAACTGTCAAAATATTGTCAAGAGATATTTACTGCAGGCTTCATGTTGTCAGAGTGTTCTTCTCCATTAATCAATTTAAAACACACCGCCTGAGTAAATCAGAGCCTAAATTAATGGAAAATACCCAACAGTAAAAAACGTACAAAGGAGTAAGAGCGAAGTTGCCAGACTGGAGGCTGAGAGATGCGGGCAGGCAGGACCCTTTGGGGAGGTGGATGGACTAGGAGCGAACACACACACACAAATACGCACGTGACATATACTCACACATTCTGCTGGACTCCAACTGTGAGAGGGATCGTGGAGTCCTTGTAGACAGTTACTTAAATATGACCCAGCATATTTTTGGCAGCAGCCAGAAAAGCCCATACAATCCTAGGCTGCACTAACGGATGGATAGAATCAAGATGACATGAAATTCTAGTACACTTTACAATGCCTTGGTAAGACCACACTTGGAATATTGCATCCATTTTGGGTCACCGCAATATAAAAAAGATGCTGGGACCTTAGAAAGTATGCAGAGAAGAGCAACAAAGATGATTAGCGGGCTGGAAGCTAAAACATAATGTATGAAGAATTGGGTTGCTGGAATTGGGTATGTTTAGCGACAAGAAGGACTAGGACTGATGGGGTAGCAGTGTTCCAGTATTTGAGGGGCTGTCACAAAGAAGTGGGCGTTCAATCTGTTCTCCAAAGGGCCTGAAGGCAAGACAAGAAGCAACAGATGGAGAATAATCAAGGAGAGAAGCAACCTGGAACTAAGGAGGAATTTCTTGACCGTAAGAACAATCAATCAATAGTATGGCTTTCAGAAATTGTGGGTGCTCCAACACTGGAGCTTTTTAAGAAGAGATTGGACAGCCATTCATCTGGAATGGTACAGGATTTCCTGCTCGAGCAGGAGGTTGGACTAGAAGACCTCCAAGGTCCCTTCCAGCTCTGTTATTCTGCTATTCTCCTCAAATGCAGGGAAGTTCTGCAACTGTGCCTGAAGTCTTTGCTGTGAGCCACTCACTGAGTCTGGGTGTCCTCCTAACAAATACCTCCAGCATATCCCACCCACCAAATGCTCACTACTGCCTTCCATGATGCAAGGTAAGCACCATCATATGCTGTCCTGGCTCCTCACGCAAATTTCTGCTTGCAGGTTACAGATTTTCAAGGTACCATCAAACCTCTCTTAAAAACCACAAACACAGAGACCATTTTTTGAAGTGTGGCCCTTGGTGATCTGCAAAAGCTCGTCGTGGGCCTTGAGCTCCTGGGAATGGTTTATTAATTTAAAGAAGTAATGGGCACCTCTGAAGGAAGAAAAAGAAAGAAAGAAAGAAAGAAAGAAAGAAAGAAAGAAAGAAAGAAA
>JAKJMR010000159.1:569545-598782 GCA_024449315.1 Daboia siamensis
CACCATGCATCACCCAATACAGAATACAGCCAGAAGCGATAGAGCCCATTCAGAAAATAATAAAAGCATACCTGCAAGGGAGGAGGGAGGGGGGGTTATTGGGCAAATGCACCTCCCCTTGTAACAATCTTTCCGGTTCGGAAACCCAAATTAGACAACGAAGGAAAGCTCGTTTATCGTTTTGTACACGATGTGAGATCCATAATCCCATGGAGCCAAGAGCACCTATAGTACCGAACCCAGCCACCATAATCACAGAAGGGCCTGCGTCAGCCACCCACTGTACAGTGGTAGATCTCTGCGCTCGCTGGGCGGGGGGGGGGGGCGTAGAACGCCAGAAGAGAGAATTAAAGACGCTCCTGGGCAAGCTGTGCCAGGAGACACACCTACCCTGGCCCCAAATATTACGCGTAGCCCTGTTCCATCTTGCAACCCGGCCAAGACGGGATCTGGGCATCCCGGGAGCAGCCAGGGTTGCTCGGCCCCCTCACCTTTTTCTCCTTTCTCCTCCTCCGACACCTCCTGGAACCCGAAGTGCGTGGTTCCGCCGCTGCACAGGCCCCGCGAAAGACCCCACAAAAGGCCCCGCGGCCCGCAACTGACCCAGCCACGGCCCGAAATAGCCAGCACGGAGGCCGCCATCTTGCCCAGCGATGTGACGTCACGCTCGCTGCGCTGCCTTTTCGGCCAAAGGGCGACGGGGGAAACCGAGCATGCGCGCGTGATTTATCGCCGCCTGCGGGCGGAGGCAGCTGTCAACCAGGCGTGCACGACTGCCCGAAGGGCGGAGCGCTCGCGGTCACGTGGTCGTAACCGAAAGGCCACGCCTCCTCCAATTTGCAGTTCCGCAGAGCCTGAGGGTCGTGTGGATGGTAGTTGGGGTTCCTTCTGTGAGGAGGGAGACGCTGTTGAGGTTTATTTTATTTATTTATTTTTATTACATTTATATCCCGCCCTTCTCCTTACAAGCATAGCAGTAGCCTTCATTCTATGTATATGCCTGCTTGTTAGGGCTTTCACACACACCCCAAGCGGTATTATTACAGTCAGCTTATTGCCCCCAACAATCTGGGTTCCTGGCTTGAGCGAACCCAACAGCAAATCTGGTTAGTCAGCATTGCCAGGATGGGTTGCAAACCTCCGGATGACTGCTAGGTGACAGTCCTGACTTTTCCTTTTGCCGGCACTCAATGGTCCTCTGATTTATTTTTTACACTTTGGTATTATTTAGACCACGGTCTAGCACATGGGTAGGCAACCTCGGCTCTTTTATGAGTCCATGAGTCATAAAAGAGCCGAGGTTGCCTACCCCTGGTCTAGCACATTGTTTCTCAAACTTGGCAATTTAACGATGTTCATCTCCCAGAAGTCTCTATGTGGCTGGCTGGAGAATTCTGGGATTTGAAGCCCTCACATCTTAAAAGTTGCCATGTTTCTGGTCTAGTGTGACATGCAGACCATTCCTATTGGTTTAGCATCATGTGGCAATGTGCCCTGTCCAAACATGGCTACTAATGATGGAGCTGGTAGTCAAATGCTGAATAACCAGTCAGGCAAGCTCAGTTAAACCCATGGCAATTTGTGAGCTCAACTCCTACGGTTACTTTATGCTTTGGGTGTATTGCAACAATCTGGAAAATCGGACTAAGGAAATGAACCCACCCAGGGGAACCGGCTGAACAGGGATGTTGGAAAGCAGGAAGCTGGGCCAGATGGATTTCAGTTTTGCTTTATGAAGAATGCAGGTGCCCAAGAACTTCACCATTGCCTCCTCTTCAGACAACAATCTATGTATGCCCTGGGAAATTCTTAATAGCAACTGGCCTGCTAGACAGGCTCATGCCTGTCTTTTTTCCCCCCTTCAGATTTAAAGAAGTATTGTTGCAGATTCCAAAGATTAGTTATAAGGAAAGAATGCTTGAGCCCCATGAATGCAACATCCATATGAAACCTCTGGGTGAAGGCATCTGTTAAGTTTGGGGTGAAGTACTGTATCATTTTGGCTGCATTCTGATCTGGGCCCATAATAAAGTGTTGTTTCAGGTACTGTATATATAAAGCTGCTGTGCAAGTGTTGAGCCCATGTCTGAAGGACTGATTTGGTAGAAGCAATTTTAGACACAACCCAAAGAAGGGCAGAGGTGCTTTTTGTCCATAAACACATCAGGGAGTTCAAGAACAATGGCTCTAGTGATTGCTCCTGCTTAAGCAACAGGTGAAGGTGAAGGCCAGTCTTTCCCCAACATCCACAGATGCACTAGTCAGGGTCAGTGACAATAATTCATGCCTATCGTCACTGGGTCTTGACTTCTGCAATACGCTCTATACAAGTCTGGATTTGAAGATACAGGGGGTGTAATCTGCTTCAGCACATACCTTGCAGTAGTTTCACTGTCAGTAGGTTGCAAGGCCCAGTTTAAAGTCAAGCACGGTTGAATGATTGAGGGATTTTGCTGCCATGGAATTCTGGTATTTGCTTTGGGAATTAAAGTCCACTCATCTTAAAGTTGCTAAGGGTGAAAAATACTACCCCAGAGGGTGGGATCAAGAACAATAGCACCTATTGTGCAAGGGAAGCTAAGTTATTAGGAGGAACATCTTCAGAGAAAGAGCTGTCAACCAGTGGGATAGCTGGCCCTTTGAAGGGGAACATCGCCCTTCATTGGAGTCTTCAAAGAATCTGCCTGAAATGTTTTATAGCAGGGGTCTTCAAACTTGGCCCTTTTATGACTTGTGGACTTCAACTCCCAGAATTCCTCAGCCAGGAGTTAAAGTCCACAAGTCATAAAAGGGCCAAGTTTGAAGAGCCATTTTATAGCAAAACACTGCTCCAAGCAGGAGGCTGAAACAGATAACAACCCAGCCATCCTAACTCTCTTCATTTTACAAAATAAACAACTTGCGCCTAGACCTGGAGCGATACTGCTCAAAAAGTTATGTGCCCTGGCCGGTTTAGCCACCATTAATCAGTTCAGAGTTAGAATTTAGGTCACGCATAAGGCAGGAATTTGGGAAATGGTCCTCCCTCTTAATCCAGCCACCTGGTAGTTTCGGGGTGCAATGCAGAGTTTCGCGAGAAGTCGACTTAATGGACGCCATGGGGCTTTGGGCAGAGTTTCGAAGTCGGACCGACCGAGGGGGGGGCACCCCCTCTCTCCAGCCTCCCCAGGTGGGGGAACCGAAGACGCCGCGACGTGTTTCGGCCCCAAATCTCGGCTTGCCAAACATATCCCAAAACTGCTTCTGTCTACGCCGCCGCTGGGCGAGCCTCAACCGGAGCCTGTCGGGAGGCGTAGTTTTGTCTCGAGAGGAGGCCGGCGCGCGGCCCGTCCAGCCGCTGAGGGCGGAACCACCGCGGCCGGCATGCTTTGCGGCGGGGCGCGCCCCGCCCCCTGGAAAAAGGCTCCATCCGGGCCTTCCCGTCACGGCGGTGGGCGACGCGTCGCCATTATAGGCAGCGGCGGCGGCGGCGCTGAGGCGGCTCCCCTTGGCCGCGAACTCCCCTCCTCGCCACTCTCCAAGCGCCGGCGCGGGCCGGGCCTGGCTGCGGAGGCCTCGCGGACTCCCGCGCTCTCCCGAGGCCGCTCCTCCGTCCGCGGGGCGCAGGCCCGGCCGCGCCAGGCGGCCTCTCCGACTCGGCACCGGAGGCCTGTGGTGGCCGCGCACCGGCCCGTTTCTTCCCTCGCCCGGGCGAAGCAGTGAGGAACATGTCGCCATGAGGGTGGCCGAGACGCCTGCGCTGCGCCGACCCCGCCGCCGGGCCATGAGCCTGGGCCTCGGCCCCAGCCGCCAGCCGCCCGCGCCCGCCCGCCCGCGCCCTAGCGCCGCCGCCTCCTCCGCGTCGCCCGCCCGCCCGCGCCATGGACAAGAACAGCCCCTGCGGCTCCGGCCTCGGGCCCGGCTCGTCCTCCGCGACGGGGGGCAAAGGGCAGCAGCCCCGCTCTAACTCCGCCGGCCCGGCCGGTGGGGAGTCCAAGCCCAAAGGGGGTAAGGCTGCGCGGGGGAGGGGGAGGCGTCGAGGGGCCCCCAGGCCCCGGCTGGGTGGGGAACGCTGGGCCGTGGAGTCCGCCGCTGAGAGCGACCTACGGGCAGCCGGAGCAGCAGCTTCCTGGGTTGTTGCAGCCAGCCGAGCCCGCTCCAGCCAGCGCATGAAGGAAGGTGGTTGTAGAAATCTTACACACCGACATATACAACCTCCTTCCGTAAGCCAGTGGGGGTGACCTTTGCTCTTTAAAGAGAGGGTGAAACACTTTCAGGCAAGGTTGCTGCCCGCCCTGGCTTTGTTCTTGGTTAAGAACAACAGGGAGCACCACAAGGTGGTTTTTTTATGAATCCAAATTTCAGCAGGGTTTTTATAGATGTAATTTGGGAGGATGGGAACTTCTTTCCATAGTGGCCTGGGGGGAAGCCTACTCGGGGAGAAAGACTTTTGTAATCAGCTGTTACAAACATAAAGTGGAGATAACATAAAGCATCTTGAAAAGCTTAACCGAATGCACCCATGGAATTTGCCATTTGTTTGTCCGATAAAGAGGGGGGGGACCTCTTCTGGCTGGATTTCCAAGCTTTATTGTATCTTTGATTTTCTTTATTTGGAATGATTGGGTATTGCAATTAAAGATCCCAATATTTAAACATTCACAGCCTTTAAATATGAAACTTAGACAGGTGGCATCTGTAAGTCTTCACTCCCAGAACTTTTGTTGGCAGTGTTCATGATGATCAGTGAGGCATCCTTGTTTCCATTATTCTTGATGGAGTTGTTGTTCTGTGACTGCCAATTGCCTTAGAAGAAACACTCCTTTGCCCTGGAGGCATGCATCATCATTTTGCAGAGCTAGAAAAACAGACACCCATGAGTTGAGCTTGACTCCTGGGGACTGCCTCCGTATACCTTTTTTTTGGGAGTGGTACGGAAGCAGTTTTGTCAGTATTTAAGACGTCTTCTAGTCTTCCCTTGTCTAGTGGCTAGTTTGCTGTGCTGTAGTGCCCAGGTGATCTTCAGATGTCTGAAGACTATTCATGCTAACTCTTCTTTCTTTCCAAGATCAGCCAAGATCTATTAAGTGCTGCCACTGCTGAGATAGCAATGCTAGATACATTCCACAATATTTGAAAAATAATGCTAGCCTCTATAATTCTCTCTCAAATTTTCACTCTGTTTCTAAAACCTCTAGGCACATCAGTGTTTTACTGACATACCAGAGACTGGCCTTACTGTGGAGCAGGCACTATAAAATTAATGTCTCTGTGTGATTATCAGACCTTGCCAATCTACAAGCAATTTGGTGTTTCAGTGGAAATAATTTGAGGTGATTCGTGGGTAGCTAAGCTTCAAACCAGAGGTCTCATCTGGAATATCATGTCTATTTAGTTCCAGGAATGACATGATCTAAGGCAGGGGTGTCAAACTCAATTTCATTGAGGGCCGCATCAGCATTGCGGTTGCCCTCATGGGGCCGGGTCGGTGTGGCCTGGGTGGGTGTGGCCTAGTGGGTGGGCGTGGCTAGAGTGCGTATGGCCTACTGGGTGGGCATGGCCAGCTCTACATGGTTCGCATCAAGGGTGCCTATGGGGGCCTGGGCAGGAGTGGGACAGATCTGAGGGTCTCTGGCAGGAGGAGGGTCTCTGGGCCAGGTCCAAGGCAGAGGGGGCCGTTCCCTACCTGTTTCCAGGATGGCTTCGCGGGCCGCATGAAACCCCTTCGTGGGCCGGATCCGGCCCCCGGGCCTTGTGTTTGACATGTCTGATCTAAGGGGAGGTTTGGCATCCCATATTAACAGATTTTGATCATCCCTGCTATAAATAGCAAGGATGCTATATTTAGACAGAATGTAGACAGCATCATCCTCATTTTTGTTATCTTAAAAAGCTAAGTCAGGTTCTCCCAAAGGTGCTAACTATGATCTGGATATCTCCATTGACACTAAGCCAGGTTGGTCCTGGTTAATTATTGGAGACCATAGAAAATGTCAGTGTAGGGCTCTAGAGGAGATTGAATAAACATTCTGGAAGGAAGCAGTGGAAGCCAACATGTTCATGAAGTCATCAGTTGAACTAAATTCAGGGGTACCCCTTAATTAAACAAATCTGATAGTTCATATGGAGCTCATTCTGTTTTCTTCATGGGCAGGAATCTGGTCTTTTAAAACTTGTCTGAATATTTTGCCCTGGACTCAGTGGTGAAAGTTTGTGAGCCCTTGAGAAATGTCCAGTATTGTGACCTACAGTGTAATCTGAGTGTCACCTATGTTGTTTTAATGGATAGAGATTCTGGCTAAAAACAACAACACAGAAGTTGGCTATGTCACGGCTTTAGTAATGCACTGAGCCAACGTTTCAGTAATCTCACTGGAAAAAGTATCTGAAGTTTTAGATGTGATAACAGTGCTGCCTCTTTCAGCGCCAGGGAGGTCAACTAAATGTTTTCCTGTATGCACCTGTTGATCCTGTATGTACCGTAGCAGAACATCCAGATTCAACCATAGTTTCATTCCGTACAGCATTAACCTTGTGAACTCTCAGGTTTCCTCCTTCCATTATATATTCAAGTTGGACAGTATTTAATATTTTATTGTTATGAATATATAGGGGTGTGGGTCTATACATATGTTGTATGTAGTATGTTTTGGGGGTGTGCCATGTATCTCACTTTGAGAGTGGGCAACTAAATTAACCATTGTGCCCACAGTAAAAAATGACAATAAAGATTATTTTATTTTATCTTATCATTGGACAGCATGTCCCATGTTCACCTGGCATTCACTTGTAGAATTTGCTGGTGCAGTGGAGAATCCATTGTTCCATCAATGATTGAGCTGTCCAGGTCCAGATATGCTTCACATCTGAAATGATGGGGAACAGTGTTTTGTGTTTACCAAGCCTAAGGTTTCTCATTATTATCTAAAAGAACCATTTTTATCTCATTTGTCCTTTGAATATTGTTCCAGTTGCTTTCTGTATCATTCAGGTGGTCTTTGGCAAACTTGAGATGGGTAGTCCAAAGGTGCTTTTTCCAAAAGGCAATTGAATTTTCTTGTTTTTTTCTTTGAAAACATTTCGTTTCTCATATAAGAAGCTTCATCAGTTTTGATGGACAGCAGTGTGTATTTTGCAGAGTGTGATATTTCCTTGGTATTCTCCCGTACATGTTGCTCTTATTCAGTATTTTCCTTACAACAGTCTCATACAGACTGACATCAGACAGTACAAAAGTACCTGCAGTTTCTTTGCCTTTATTCTTTGAAACCTCCTGGAGTGTTAATATGCTTTGTATTTGGTGATTTATTATTGGACAAATAATAATGTTGCATTTTCTTCATTTGTATCCTGTCTGCCTAATGGTGGAGTCTTTGACAATGGTTATGTAAGTTCTTCTGCCTCTTGAAGTCTTTTTTTCTGAGTTAATTCAGAAAGTTCTTTTGACTGGAGTGGTAGTCATTTCCACAGAGAAGATTCACGAAGGCAGACTCAAGTGGTTTGTTTTTTAATGAAGAATGCCACTTAAACTACCTGAGTGTCATCTCATTGATGTGAACATCTGACTCAGCTGCCTGGGTAAGAAAGCCTCCAGTGATGGAGTACCCACAACATCTGGAGGCGCTTTACTGGTTAATTGTTCTCACTATTAGGAAATTTCTCCTTAATTCCAGGTTGCTTCTCTCCTTGACTGGTTTCCATCCATTGATTCTTGTCTTGCCTTCTGGTGCTTTGGAGAATAGGTTGACCCCCTCTCCTTTGTGGCAGCCCCTCAAATATTGAAACATTGCTATCATGTAATCCCTATTCTTTCTTTTCACTAAACTAGACAAACCCAGTTCCTGTAACCGTTCTTCAGCTCCCTAATCATCATTGTAGCTTTTTTCTGCACTTTCCAAAGTGTCTAAATCTTTTTTTGATAATATGGTGACCAAAACTGGATGCCATATTCTAAGTGTGGTCTTACTAAGGTTTTATAAAGGGGTACTAATAGTTCATGTAATCTTGATTCTATCCCTTTAATCCAGACATGTCAAACTCGCAACGTCACGGGACAGTTTTGCCATTACCGGCAATGGGGTGGGCACAGCTTCCACGGGCTGGCAGTTTGACACCCCTGCTCTAATCATCAGCAGCCTAGGACTGTTGGCTCTTTTTGGCTGCTGCTGCAGACTTCTGGCTCATTTTTAAGTGATTGTCCACTCAGATTCCAAGATCCTTTTCACAGTTACTGCTATTGAGCCAGGTTTCACCTAATCTGTACCTAATCAACATTTGATTTTTCTTGCTTAAGTGCAAAACCTTACTTTTCTCCATTAAATTTCATTTTATTAGATAGGGGCCAGTGTTCAACTCTTTAGAGATCCATCTGGATCTTCATCCTATCTTCTGCGGTTTTGGGTATCTCTGCCAACTAACAACTAACTGGGCAGCTATCAGGACTAAATAGACTGCAGTTCATCCAAATGGGACTTTACTCATCCTGACCCAAATGCCTTGGAAAACATCTAAAAGCCTGCAGGATTGGGGTCAATTGTATCTGGAGAGAAGATCACTCCAAAAGGAAGAGGCCACTACCAAGAAGATATGAAAGAATATACTAATTATGTATAGCTTTAATTTTTGTGTGTGCCTGTAAGTCACTATTGACTCCCGGTCTCCTGGTCTCTTGCTTGTTGCTTTACCCACTGCACCAGACCGACTTATAGAATATCTTTAGTAACATTATAGCTCTTAGATGAGGTTTTGATGACATTGCGGGTCACAACAATGCAGAACGGTTCTGTAGAGTCCCACAAACTTTCCATCACTACAGAAGGTGATATTCATATTGACCTATTTTCAACTAATTTTTTAGTGTGGCAGCTGGGGGCTCTCTGTAGATAAAAGGTTCGTGTTTAGAAAGTTCTGCTTTTAGTTTACGACAGCTGTGTGTGCAGACGTTGATTATGTTCTAATCTGAACAGGCCATAGTGCAAATAGCTGAGGGTGCTGATACTATACTGTCACATTCTACAAAGCCTGGGGTAGCAGTCCTGCAGCAACAGAATTGCCTAGCAGTTATCCAATGATTTATTTTCAAGTGCTCTGCTAGGAATTGCTTTTGACTTAATGCTGAATATTATTCCGTTGATGTTTATTTTAGAAGGGAAAAATGCAAGTGGATCCAGACAGCGTTATAATCGTAAGAGAGAAACTTCATATCCCAAAAATGAGACTTTCCCCAGCCAGTCCCGTCGCTCCTTTCCACAGAAAAGCAAAGCTTTTAACAAGATGCCACCTCAGAGGGGGGAACAGAACAGCGGTGGCAAATCTTTTAGCCTTTCTTCTAATGGTGGAAGACGAGATGAGGTGAGATTCTGCCCTTACCAGGACATTGACATGCCTTCGTTAAACAAATATTCTGTCTTCTCTCTCTTTTCTGACACAATAGAAACTTCTATCTTCTCGCATTAAAAATGTTAAATAAAAATGTTAAATAGAGATTAAAAATAAGAACCTAATTGAACTGAATGTTCTTACCTTCATGCTTGTGGGAGGGAAAAAAAATCAAAATAATGCCCTATCTTGGAAAAATAATGGCCAGATTACTTCTCATAATAGCAAGAGGTTACTATGGACTCTTTGCTTCTAAATGTGTACAGAAAGGAATGCGGGCATTAGCATGTACATTTTTTTCTTAGTTCTACAAACATGGCAGGTCTGGGCATTTGTGGGTCACATCTGGTCCTTTGGCTGTCCCTGTCCAGCCTGTAGCAGGAGTCACAAGAAAGATAAATATTCAGCATTTCCCAAATATATAAACTGTAGATGTTTAAGGCTTTACTTTATGCCTAAGGTAAAGGTAAAGGTTCGCCCGCACACACATGCTAGTCGTTTCCGACTCTAGGGGCCGGTGCTCATCTCCGTTTCAAAGCCGAAGAGCCAGCGCTTGTCTGAGGACATCTCCGTGGTCATGTGGCCGGCATGACTAGACGCCAAAGGCGCACAGAACGCTGATACCTTCCCACCGGAGCAGTCCCTATTTTTCTACTTGCATTTTTACGTGCTTTCGAGCTGCTAGGTTGGCAGAAGCTGGGACGAGTAACAGGCGCTCACTCTGTTACGTGGCACTCGGGATTCAACCCGCCAAACTGTCAACCTTCTGATCGACAAGCTCAGCGTCCTAACCCACTGAGCCACCTGATATTCAAGGATGACAGGCTCATTATCAAAACATGTATTTCATTGAAGTGATACTTCAAATGTTTAATTCTTGAAAGAACCAGTTAAAACTGGAGGGTTGACTGTTGATGTTGCTTCTATCTGTATATTTTAAAATATTACAGTGAATAGCAAATCCTTCTTAACCTGTACTTTGAGGGATGTATAAGCAGTTTTCCAGATCGTGATCTTTGAAAGCACAATATATTTTAAAAGATTTTTGATGATAATATAGAAAAAAAATGTCAGAGGAAAGTCCATTGTTGTTTTGCAAGTGAATAATATGCTGTCTGAGGTAAAAAGCTGAGAAAAAAAGCTCTTGACTTATAAGGAGAATAAAGCTTTCTTTGGTTTGAGCTCTGTTGCTAGATGGGACAGCCATGTGATATTTTTGGCAAAAGTAACGTCGTTTGCTTTTCCCGTCCTCCCAAGAGATTGTTCCAAAGTTCTGGCCTGATGTTCATCTTCCTGGTAAAAATAACGGTCTTTATATGGCATAGTTTTTTTATTGCAATTCTTGCAAACTAATTTTATCTGTTTTCTCAGGTAGCAGAAACTCAGCGGGCAGAGTTTAGCCCTGCCCAATTCTCTGGCCCCAAGAAGATTAATCTAAACCATTTGTTGAATTTTACATTTGAACCTCGTGGCCACACCAGCCATTTTGACGGGAGCAGCCACGGCACTTGGGGAAAAAGAAACAAATGGGAAAATAAACCTTTCAGCAAGGAGCTTTTCCTTCAGGCCAAGTGAGTGTGAGATCTGTCTCCATCAGTGTCTGAGGGAGAGTTTAATTTGTACTCTTCCCATCTGCTGCTTTCAGCTGCTGTTTTATAGTTTTCATTTTCCATGTAAACATTTTCTTTGGATTTATATTTTACATTTGAAGCTATTTTGATCATTTGACTCTCATTGCCCTGTTGTATTTGAAATGCATTAAAATTGCTGTTTGCATTTGAATTTATTCAAAACAAAGGGAAAGTGTCAGTGATGTGAATATAAAAGGTAAGTTTTATACAACATAGCTATACAAGCTATACCACATAGCTTTATGAAATTGTTAATGCCAAGATCTAACCTGCATTATTTTGTGAATTGAGAGCATTACTTGGAAGGTTACAAAGCAGATACTTTCTGATTTTCTCTCCTTGATATATTTGATTTCTGAGAGTGTCCTTGGATTACAGTTAGACTAATGGAAAAGATAAAAGTAATTTTGTTTTAAGATTGTTGTAGATAATTCAGCAGTTACTTAATCTGAATATCTGTCTTCCTGGATCATTTCTATATAATCAGTTTCAGGTGATGGTTATTACCAGTTTTTAGTTTTAAATCCCTCATATTCTTTGCAGTTGCCAGTTTGTGGTGCGTGATGATCAGGACTACACGGTTCACTTCACTGACCCAGATACCTTGGTCAACTGGGATTTTGTGCAACAAGTGGTTAGTATCCTTCATCTTCTCTCTTTCTGAAACAATAAATACTGTGGTCAGCCTGGGAATCGGGATGGTGGGAGAGATTCAGGAAAGAAAAGGAAGTCCTCCACACAGCTCATTAGGTAACTTGTGAATTCAAAATTACAGTTCTCCAAAAGACGCTAGAGAGGAAATTAGCCCCCTCGTTTTTCTAGCTGATAAAGATGCCATATGAAAACACCCTGTATGTGTGTGTGAGTGTGTATACATACATAAACATATATATCAAAGGCTTGTCCAATGTCAAACTGACAAACTATTTCCAGCTTTAAAGGAATCAAATTGCATTCTGACCCCTTCATTAGTTAAACGTTTATGTTATTGATATAGTCTCCTGCCAAACATGATTTCTCCCCTGTGCTCACAAACCAACTTCCGTCTTTCTAATTGCTGATAATGCAGCCACCCATGTCCAAGAGAATACCGACAGATGAAAACTCTTCAAAAGAACATGGAGGCATTGTTTATCTTAAAGGATCTTTTATTCGAGAAGCATGAGGTCGGCACTACATAGTTGAAGCCAAAAACTGAATTCCCCTCCCCTGGGCACAAAGTAGCAAAGCACAGTTCCCTCCTCCAACTAACAGTCATAAATCACATTCCCCAATTAGCTTGGGCTCTCCACAGCTCTCCAGCGGCCAAATTGTTATGAACTCTGGGCTCAGTAACCTTGAATTCCCATGACTTGAAATTGTTGTTATGACTAACTGGACTCTCATCCATATTCCCTCTCCCAGTACCAATCAGCTCTAAAAGTGAAGGAGAAAATTGAATGCATTTCCATCTGCTATCAAAGCAATAACACCTGATGTTAGCAGCATTGACTGTATTCGCAAGGCATCACAATACACAGCTTCTATAAGTGGATAGTCAGGGGTAACCAAATCAAGCAGGTCAGGTGTTTTAAATATCTAGGCATTTAATTCTAGTTTTCCACCACTTGCAAACATCTCAGTTGGAGCACAAAAGTCCAATACAGCTATAATTCCAGCTGTGATGGTAGTAGTTCTGTCCTGGCAGCAATTAAGCAGTTTAAAGCCAACGGTGCACATAAGGAGACCTTTGCAGTAGAATCAATCCAGTCACCATTTCTGAGGCTTGTAGTGTTTCCTACCCCGCCTGGCGGCTTAAGCTTGGTTGTGCCCACCAGATAAGTTCTGTCAACGAAATATCGATTGAAATGGCATCTGAGGACAAAGCCCAGCTGACCCTGGCTGATCTGTTCAGCTTCTCTTGGAAGAACGAATTGCTGTTGCTTTGGCTCAGTGCAAACTCTCAAACCACGCTTATTAATCCTGAGTTTAGAAAAGTTGTGATTGCAGGGATGAATTGAACGATTTACAAAATGATAGAGCTAAAATATTATTTCACTGCTGGAGGCCCTCATCACTCAGATTTGCAGACAACCTCAAACTGAGGGGAATTGCCAACACTTTGGAAGATGGACTCAAGGTTCAAAAGGATCTTGACAGACTTGAGGACTGGGCCCCATCCAACAAGATGCAGTTCAGTGGCAAGAAAAGTTAAAGTCCTGCACTTAGGCAAGAAAAAAACATGCACAGGTATAGAATAAGCAGTTTCTTGTGAATAGTTAAAGGGAATTAGGTATGAGTTGGACCATAAGAAAGGCTGAGCGCCAAAGAATTGAGGCCTTTGAACTATGGTGCTGGAGAAGACTCCTGCGAGTCCCTTGGACTGCAAGGCGATCAAACCGGTCAGTCCTAGAGGACATCAACCCTGACTGCCCTTTAGAAGTCCAGAACCTGAAGTTGAAACTCAAATACTTTGGCCACCTAATGAGAAGGAAGGACTCACTGGAGAAGAGCCTAATGCTGGGAAAGATTGAGGGCAAGAGAAGAAAGGGATGACAGAGAATGAGGTGGCTGGATGGAGTCACTGAAGCAGTAGGTGTGAGCTTAAATGGACTCCAGAAGATGGTAGAGGACAGGAAGGCCTGGAGGGACGCTGTCCATCGGGTCGCGATGAGTTGGACACGACTTCGCAGCTAATAACAGCCTGAGGAAAAGAAGGATTAGGAGTAAAATGATAGCAATCTTCTAATACTTGGAGGGCTGTCACAGAGATGAGTGGGGCAGGACAAGAAGCAATGGGTGGAAACTCATTAGAGAGATCCAACATGGAACTAAAGAGAAAGTTCCTAATAGTGAGAAGAATTAAAACAGTGGAGCAACTTGCCTTCCGGAGTTGGGTGTTCCATTGCTAGAGATTTTCAAGAAAAGATTGGACAACTAGGATAAGGATTCCAGCCAGGGGTTGGGCAGGATGTTGAACTAGAAGACATCCAAGGTCCCAACTCAATGATTCTATGTTTCTACCCCATGTAAATTGATCATTACTTATTTCTGAACTAATCAATCACTTGCTTAAATTTTATTGGCCTAAAATCATCGGGCAGCAAACTTTGTGACCAGAGTCAAGAAATGGTATCAACATGTTAACATATTCTACAGTGGAATCGGGTTTAATAAAACCCTGCTGTCTGTTTTATGCCATGTAGAACTAGAGTGGAAATTGCAGGGGAGCAAATTTAAATTTTTCAGTGTGGAACAAGCGAGTTGATAGTGGAAGCGAAAGATTGTGGGGCTGCTTTTCTCTAGAAAACATAAAATCTGGACAGTCACTTCTCAGGGATGTTGTTCTTATGTTCTCCATAGAAATTCCTAAATTGGGCAGGTGCTGGAATGGCAATCCTCAGTGCTCTTGAGAGAAACGTGTTTTTTAAAATAACTATAAATCAGATGGCCACCTGCTTCATTGTGTCGGTGGCTGGGGTTTTGAATAGTCAGCTCCCTACATTGTGTTTAACATATTCTGCTCTTTAAAGAAGAATACATTTTGAGTTTAATTTTATCAATGGGATTCTGTTGCACATTTCTAGCGGATTTACAGCCATGAAGTACCCTCCTGCCCAATATGCTTATACCCACCCACTGCTGCCAAAATCACTCGCTGCGGGCATATCTTCTGCTGGGCCTGTATCCTGCACTATCTCTCCCTGAGTGAGAAGACCTGGAGCAAGTGCCCCATCTGCTATGGCTCCATTCACAAGAAGGACCTCAAAAGGTACAGAGGTTCCCTGAGTGAGGCGATCCTTTCCTCCTGCACCAAGTCAGTTGTCATGGACCGCTTCTCTCTCTCTCTCTCTCTCTCTCTCACTTTTGCAGTGTTGTGGCACTAGAAACCCGTCAGTATGCAATTGGTGACACAATTACAATGCAGCTCATGCAGCGGAAGAAGGGGGCCTTGATCGCACTGCCAAAGTCAGCGCTCGCTCACGTGGAGCAGCCTGTTCACCTGGGGGGTGAGTGTTGAGGATTCAGTGGTCTTGTGAATTGGGATTGCTTTGATTTCTGCAAACCGTGAGCTGCGTGCAGAATGAAGCCCAATGGCTTTCAGAGTTATCTCACATGAACCTCATTGAAAGGGACAGCTCTGATTCCCTTCAGAACTGATGCTCTTTAGCGGTTCAGCCTGTACATTATTGAAAAATCAACCTCTGCTCTCTAAAGGCACCACACAAGCTCCGATTAGACAGCCTGAAGCAACTAGGAAGTTATTTCTAATCATGCAGGGTTTCTTCTTCCTTATAAATCTTAATTATTTTGTCATTGAAGACAAAACTTTTACATGGAAGGAAGTGTGTAGTGGGGTGCCCCAGGGCTCTGTTCTGGGCCCAGTGCTCTTCAATATCTTCATTAACGATTTGGATGAGGGGATAGATGGGGAACTCATCAAATTTGCAGACGACACCAAGCTGGCAGGAATAGCCAATACTCCAGAAGATAGGCTTAAAATACAGGAGGATCTGGACAGATTTGAACACTGGGTGCTATCTAACAAAATGAAATTCAATGCTGAAAAAAGTAAGGTTCTACAATTAGGCAGGAAAAACCAAATGCACAGGTATAGTATAGGTCAGGGGTCAGCAACCTGAAACAGTGAAAGCCATTCGGAACCGGTTCCCTCACAAAAGGAAAAACTGGGAGCCGCAAAAAATGTGTGCACATGCGTGTACATGCGTGCATGTGCAGAACAGGGTTTGACTGAAGAGTGGAGCCAAGGCGAGATATGCACCTATCCTGCATATTTGAATTGATTGGTTGAACCTTTTTAGGTCCACTTTTTTGGGGGGGGGACTGCACATGGCAGAGGACTGGGAGCCGCAGGAGCCGGCTGAAAGAGCCGCACGTGGCTCTGGAGCCGCGGGTTGCAGACCTGTGGTATAGGTGGTACCTTGCTCAATAGTAGTAACTGTGAGAGGGATCTCGGAATCCTAGTGGACAATCACTTCAATATGAGCCAGCAGTGTGCTGCAGCTGCCAAAAAAGCCAACACAGTGCTAGGCTGCATTAACAGAGGGATAGAATCAAGATCACGTGAAGTACTAATACCACTTTACAGTGCTTTGGTAAGGCCACACCTGGAATACTGCATCCAGTTTTGGTGGTCACGATGTAAAAAAGATGTCGAGACTCTAGAAAGGGTACAGAGAAGAGCAACAAAGATGATTGGGGGGCTGGAGGCCAAAACATATAGGGAATGGTTGCTGGAATTGGGTATGTGTAGTTTAATGAAGAGAAGAGTGAGGGGTGACATGATAGCAGTGTTCCAGTATCTCAGGGGCTGCCCCAGAGAAGAGGGAGTCAAGCTATTCTCCAAAGCACCTGAAGGCAGGACAAGAAGCAACGGATGGAAACTCATCAAGGAGAGAAGCAACCTGGAACTAAGGAGAAACTTCCTGACAGTTAGAACAATTAACCAGTGGAACAACCTGCCTCCAGAAGTGGTGAATGCTCCAACACTGGAGGTTTTTAAGACGAGACTGGACAGCCATTTGTCTGAAATGGTATAGGGTTTCCTGCCTTAGCAGGGGGTTGGACTAGATGACCTCCAAGGTCCCTTCCAATTTCTTCTTCTCCCTCTTCCTCTTCTTCTTCTTCTTCTTATTATTATTATTATTGTTATTGTTATTGTTATTGTTATTATTATTATGAAGCTGCTTTAAGAACCTGAAGTGCATTGCGGGTGGTTGATGTGCAACACATCCAAATGTGACGGTAATGTTTGTCGCAACGTCTGACTGTTTCTTCATCCAGATAAGCCACACAGCCAGTATTCCAAGCTGCTCCTGGCCTCCGAGGGCCAGGTCCTCCAGCAAGTAATCTTGGAAGAAAAGGTCGCCCTTCTGCGCCAGTACCAGGAGGAAAAGCACACACCTGAAGCGTGTTTCGTTGAAGCAGCCCTGCAGGAACTGAAGGTGGGGAACCCTTACACTTTGGAGAGGGAGTGTGGTGAAGTGGCTTGTAGAGTGGCGCTCATTGGCTTGGAACACGTTCTCCGTTTTAAGGCATGGGCTAATGTGGTCTGAGGCTGTTCGTTTCCAGTTTACACTGTGGTTTATTTTGCAAGGATTGGAATGATTTGAGATCCACCCACCTTTAGTTCTTTGCTTGGTCATGACCCGTACTGGGTTACTCCAATCTGTTCCACAGCACGATGAGTCTAAAAATAAAAATTAGAAATGACCCCATATGATTTTAACCATTAGAAAGAAGGAGTATATGGGCGATAAAGATGAATAAAAGCATCATCATTGATTGTGTGTATTATCACCCACCCACCTAAGCTGCTGCGAACGAAGCATTCCAGAAGGCATTTGCAGATCTTTGAAATAGGCACACGAGGGACTTTCATTACAGTTAACATATTGGGAAACAACTGCCAGGAGTGGGCCTGCCAAGGAATTCCCGACTTTCCTCTCTGGCAACTTTCGCCTTCAGCGGGTAGAGGACCTGCTAAATGAAACAGAAATGTTAATCCAGGAAGTGGAAGAAGCAGCAATGCTGGAAATGCTGTGTAGTGCTGGATTTATTTGATAGAGAAAGGAATAAATCCGAAACCTTAGGAATCCAGATTTGAATTAACATAAAGTGATGGATTCCTTCATAAAAGAAGCAAATGAGTAAAATTATTGAAGACAAAAGGGAGTTTATAAAAAAGGATATGTGAAAAGGACAATTGTGAGTCATTTCTGGAAAGAAAAAAGGGAAGACAGCAGGAGCAACTGTTGTAGGTTATTTATTTAGCATATGATATGATCTACTGTTGTAGGGATGCAAACGTTACTGAAATTCAAAAAGCTGAAAGATCACTAAGGAAGAGCAGACTAGATATCAGGAAAGCTGAACTTAAGAACAAACCAAAAAGAGAGAATAGAATAGAATGGAATGGGAATAGGAATAGGAATAAGCTGGAAGGGACCTTGGAGGTCTTCTAGTCCAACCCTCCACTCTAGCAGGACAACCTATTCCACAGGTCGGCAACCCACGGCTCCGGAGCCGCATGCGGCTCTAAGCCGTCTCCTGCAGCTCCCAGTCACCCGGTGCGTGCGCACCTCTCTGAACGGGCAGTGGTGTGTGCGCACCTCTCCAAATGGAGAGTGACACTGCCCATTTGGAGAGGTGTGTGCGCACCTCTCCGAACGGGCAATAGCGCCGCCCGTTTGGAAAGCTGCCGTGGCGCGTTTGCAAAGCTACCGCCTTCGGAGGAAGGCGGCAGCCTGCAAACAAGCCCCGGCAGCTTTCCAAAAGGGCAGCAGCACCGCCCGTTCCAAGAGGTGCGCGCGCAGCTCTCCAAACCTTTGGAGCAGCTCCGCCCAAACGGGCAGTGGCGCCGCCCATTTGGAAAGCTGCCGCAGCCCGTTTGTAAAGCTGCCGCCTTCCTCTAAAGGCGGTAGTTCTGCAAACGGGCCACGGCAGCTTTCCAAACCGGCGGCAGCAGGTCTGCAAACAGGTACCGCCACCGCCTGTTTGGGCAGAAGTGCATGCGCAGCTCTCCAAAGGTTTGGAAAGCTGCGCACGCACCTCTCGGAACGGGCGATGGCGCCGCCCTTTTGGAAAGCTGCCGTGGCCTGTTTGCAGAGCTGCCGCCTTCCTCTGAAGGTGGTAGTTCTGCAAACGGGCCGCGGCAGCTTTCCAAACCGGCAGTAGCAGGTCTCCAAACGGGTACCGCCACCGCCCGTTCAGGTGGAGGTGCGTGCGCACTTCTCCAAATGGGCGGCAGTTTGGAGATCCCGGGGGTGGCTCCGGCGGCACCCGGGCTGATGGTGGCGCCGCAACCCAGTGCCCGTCACCAGGGAGACCCGTCGCCGCCGTGCAGGTATGTCCATATAAAGTGGAACTGCGCGTGTGCGTCATACGCACTCTAGCCACGCCCACCCAGTAGGCCACACCCACCTGGCCCCTTGAGGGCAACCGCAATGCTCATGCGGCCGTCAATGAAATTTAGTTTGACACCCCTGGCTCTAGTCTCTTCTTAAAAATCTTCAGTGATGGAGCACTCATGATTTCTGGTGGCAATCTGTTCCACTGGTTAATTGTCCTCACTGTCGGGAAGTTTCTCCTCAATTCCAGGTTGCTTCTCTCTTTGATCAGTTTCCATCCATTGTTTCTTGTCCTTCCTTCTGGTGTTTTGGTGAATAATGTGACCTCCTCTTCCTTGTGGCAGCTCCTCAAATATTGGAACACTGCTATCACGTGTCTCCTATTTCTTCTTTTCTTTAGACTAGCCAAACCCAAGTCCTGCAGCTGTTCTTCCTATGTTTTAGTGTCCAGGCTTTTGATCATCTTAGTTGCTCTTCTCTGATTTTTTTCCCAAACTCTCAACATCCTTTTTGTGATATGGTGACCAAATTGGCTGCAGTATTCCAGGTGTGGCCTTACTAGGGTTTTGTAAAGCGGTAATAATACCTGAAATGGCCCTTCGGCCCTCATCCCTATGCCTCTGTTTATACAACCCAGGATTGTATTAGCCTTTTTTGGTTGCTGCTGCACATGGCTGGCTCATGGTTAAGTGATCGTCCACTAGGACTCCCAGGTCCCTCTCACAGTTATGTTTTTAAGGCAGGTCTCACTCAATCTGTATTTGTACCTTTGGTTTTTCCTGCCTAAATGTAAGACTTTGCTTTTCTCCACATTGAAACTCATTTTGTTGGACATCGCTCAAGTTTGTCAAGATCTTTTTTGGATCTTGAGTTTGTCTTCTAGGGTGTTGGCTACTCCTGCCGGTTTGGTGTCATCTGCAAATTTGATGAGTTCCCCTTCAATTCCCCTGTCTATAAAGAACTAATTGAAAGATGAAGACCGAGTTTGATAGAATCATATTCAGGAAATACCAGTGTGTTCAAATTTCTAGAGGTCTTAGCGAACATCACCGATGGTGACTCCACATTTCCATTTATCATCTCGGAGAAGCCTAGGAGAATGGAAGACTGCAGGAGGACAGAAGATGCCACCAAGCACTGCAGAAAGAAAGAAAAACACAGAAGTTGGAAAGCCATGTTGGTTTATTCAAACTGCGTGACAGGATAGGGGTCCACGGAATAGAAGAAAGTATTCTGTAAAATACAAAGACTTCAGCATGTTAGCAAGAAAAAGTTATTAATACTTTTCTGATAATTTACGCTTTGCAAGACCACATTCCTAACCCAGTAATAGAAGAAATAAATAGGTTAACATTATACTGTTCTCTAAGAGTCACATCACTGGTTTTCCTTCTAGGATCGTGAAGGCAACTTGATGTGTGAGAGTGATGTTCCTGGTGTCACTGCAGCTGTGGAAAAATTAGTCATGACAGAAGCTTCAACGAAAGAAACTGCAGCGGTACCTCAAGAGAAAAAGGTGAGTAGTTGCATAGCCTTAAATCGTGCTTCATCTGCCTCCAGAGGAGGCCAGGGGGACACAAAGAGGGCTTCCTAGAATGGATTGGGACCAGGCCAGCTTTCTCTGGCCTTGCACTTGAGGGTAACAACTCTTGGATGTTCCACCCACTTCTGGATGCTGCATTTTGAAAAACTACTGATTATCAGCCTGGAGGTATCGACAGTGAAGAAATGCACATCTAGAGCATGTCCGGAAAAGAGCAACCAAGGCCTAATGGGCCTGGGCAACGGAGGGGAATCCTGTCAGCTGCAGTTCATCTTGAGATGGGGGCCAAGTCCGTGATCACCAAATTAGATGCTTTCCAGGGCCACCAGTGTCACTATCTGCCTCTTCCATTTCGTGCCGGAGTTCCCTGCTGACAAGGAAGTGGGTTTTTAAAACACGGGCGGACGATCTTTGCTGCCTAAAGGCCTCCTGCCATTTTGGTAAGCCCTGAGCAGGAGGAGCAGGAAGCCCCAGGAAGGATCTCCAGTGTCTTCTCGTGGGCTTGTTTGTGGGTTGCCTGAATGCAGGGGTGAGAGTTCGAGACTGCCCGGAAGTGAGGAACCGAGGCCCAGAGATTTCCCGAGAACCCTTTGTCTCCCGAGGCTGCCCATTTTGCAAGCAGTTTCTACCGAGTTTTAAAATAAAGACAAATTTGGCCATTATTCTGGAGTATGATTCTCCAGTTTTCTCTTCCCGGCCATTGTTTCCCTTCCTTGTCTTTGTGCTAGCCTTTGCTATCTTGTCAGAGGGAAAGAAAAGGAGAAATTTAACTGGAACAGAACCAGGGGGTGCTAACTGCTTTTTTTATCGTTGCAGGGCACGCTAGAATATCTTTCTTCTTTCAATGATGAATTGCTGGAATTTCCCCCTGTGGGTCCCGCCAGTGGAAATCCCCCTGCTTTGGAAAGTGCAGAGGCAGCGGCGGATGACGGCATGGAGAGGAAGACGGATCCGGCAAGCCCAAGTGAAGCAGGGGAAGCCATTCTGGGTGCATCTGGCTCTGGAAAACCAAAGGCTGTGTTTGCTAGTGGACACACCCAGAGTCCTCCTTCCTATTACTTCTACCAAGGTCAGTCCTGTAGCGCTGGGTGTTGTGGGAAAGCTTTGTGTTTTAAGGTGGATGTCAAACAATTGTAGCATAGCAGGGAGTCAGAGGACAGTGGGAGGGAGGGTAGCTGATGTTTCCATGCTCCCCGATTATCTCAGCTTTTCACTGAATACTCGGGTCCCGAATAGTTTGCAGTAACCTTGAGGGCTCTCCAGATGCTGGCTCCTATTGTAGGATGGGCTGCATCTTCCGAAGCTTATTTCAGTGCTACCTTGCTGTGTGTTTAATTTGGTAAACAGTCCTCAGCAGCTCGGCAGTAGAGTTGGAAGTCCTGCTTTTGCTGGTTCTTGATGTGGAGTCTGTTGAATTGGCTTGGATGCCGCATCAGAATCACTCAGTGCACCTTTCTGCTCCAGAATCTAACACACACACACACACACACACACACACACACAGAGTTTCCCTTTTCTGCAGCTGCCCAGATAGCCCTGCAGAAAAAGCTCCCTGGCCTTGGCGAGAGTGCTCTTTTTCAAAGCACTTTCACTTCCTTTGCTAGATATGGAATAGGAGCACACGGGGTCCTCGACTCAGCCACTTGTTCAGGGATGGTTCAAAGTTAACGACTGCAGGGATTCACTTAACAACCGTGTCCAAAGCAGTAAAATCAGACATGACTCATTAATGACTTCTTTGCTTAGCAAAGGAAATTCTGGTCCGAATTGTCGTCCTAAGTCAAGAACTACCTGCTATCTCACCCTGAGGGGTTGTCCTAAGTTCCTAACCTTAAATAACTGTCCTGCAACTTTTTTTCTTTTTTTCCCCTGATGGTGCAGCTGAAGACGGGCAGTGTCTGTATCTGCACCCAGTGAATGTCCGTTGCCTGGTGCACGAATATGGGAGCCTTGAGAAGAGTCCAGAGAAGATCACAGCTACCGTGGTGGAGATCTCTGGCCACTCAATGACGGAGGTAACGAGTGGGCCTGGGGCCCTTGTGGACGGCCAGACGTTGCCTCTCGGGTGAGCGTCAGAGCTCCCTTCCGCTAGGAGATGTTTCAGTTCAGTCCGTGCTCGGGCTCTTTCTGGGAGCCTCTTGGCATTGCCTCTTCTGCATGCTGGCAATCGGAAGAGCGGCGTTGGGGGGAGAAGAGTTGAGAGCCCACTTCTCTTCTCTAAACCACGACTCCCACTTGCAGGATGTGCGTCAGCGTCATCGTTACCTCTGCCATCTGCCCCTCACCTGTGAGTTCAGTATCTGCGAATTGGCAGTGAAGCCTCCTATCATTTCGAAGGAAACGCTGCAGATGTTTTCAGGTGAGATCAGAAAAGCGGATCTCTAGCAGTTCTGCTTTCTCTCATAAAAAAAGGATTTCAAAAAAACAGTTAACGCTGTATTTGGCAGGTGCGGCACCTGACAAACCCACCGGAGTTCAGAGTTGAGCCACGCTTAGTTTTTTTAGTTGGAAGACCGCTAGGGATGCTGCAGCTGGAGGCTGTTCTGGGACAGGAGAGAAAAGGTCCAGGCGCGTTGCTCTTGGGCCTAAGGAAGCTTGATGGATGCGGCCGTGAAATGCTCAGGGACGGGGTTGGCAACTTTAGTCGACAGCTGTACTCTCAAGTTCCAACTTGCATCACCCACAAGAAACACTACCTAAAAAAACAGCTTAGATAAAGTATCCCCTCATTTTTAAATCAAACCAGTGAGGAAAAACGAGCGGTCTGCTTAGAAAAATCTAGTATTTGAGATTTGGGCTAGAAAATCTAATGCCTCCTTAAGTAACACCAGCTGCTTGCAATTAGTGCAGGTTCGCATCCCACCAGGCTCAAGGTTGACTCAGCCTTCCATCCTTCCGAGGTAGGTAAAATGAGGACCCAGATTGTTGGGGGCAATAAGCTGACTTTGGAATAATGCCGCTTGGGGTGTGTGTGAAAGCCCTAACAAGCAGGCATATACATAGAATGAAGGCTACTGCTAAGCTTGTAAGCCGCCCTGAGTCTTTGGAGAAGGGCGGGATATAAATGTAATAAAAATAATAAATAAATAAATAAATAAAAAAGAAAGGCAGTTAACGGAAGTGTTGAATTTGGAAATGAGAGATTGGATCCTTGAATGACTTCAGTTGTCAGTGACATCTGAAGTTTGAGTGCTGGGTTGGGCTTCTGAGGGATAGGGAGGGGAGAGGAACCTGAAAACCCACTTCCCGGAACGGCTGCGCCCGAGAGGTTTGGTTGCCCACAGTAGCTCATCTCACCGAGACTCTCTTTCAACGGCCCTCAGATGACATTGAAAAACGAAAGCGGCTTAGGCAGAAGAAAGCACGCGATGAACGACGTCGAGAGCGCAGAATTGAGATGGAGGAGAACAAGAAGCAGGGCAAATGTGAGTGGCAGTGCTGAGCACAGTTCATCTGTGTGTCTCTTACTACCCAGTATGCAGGCATAGTGAGCCGGTTTGGTGTAGTGGCGAAGGCATCCAGCTACGTCAGGGAGAGCATATGTTCTAATCCTGCCTTGGGCACAAAGCCAAGTGTCTAGGCACACTTTCCCCTCCCTGGGAAGGAGACAGTGGCAAGCCACTTCTGAAAAACCTTGCCAAGAAAACTGCAGGGACTTGTCCAAGCAGCCTCTTGAGAATCGGACACAATTGAAGGGAAGGGGGAAGGTCTAGTTTGGCAGAGATGGAAAGCAAAGTCCGTAGCGAGGGATGATTTGCACCATACTTTGGCAAAGTTTGCTTGCCCAATGCAAAAATGGAACAAGCCTGTTTCAAGTAGCGAAGCCACAGTCCTGTTGAAGTTGCTCCTGGGAAGAAAACGAAGGAGCCTAACTTCAGTTGACTAGTGTACTTGAAGAGAAAGCTATGGAGTTTGTTACGGAAGTGGAACTTCTGCTTTTATGTCTAGATCCAGAGGTCCGGATTGCGTTAGAGAACCTACAGCAGTTTCCGGCCTTCAGCGCTGGCTCTGGAGAGCCTGCTGGTCCTGAGAACGAGTGCCACATGCTGCCAGCTTGCATTGGAGGAAGTCCCACTTCCCAGTCAGGTAAGCAGCCAGAGCAACTTCAGCCAGCATCAGCATCTTGTAAAGCAGCAGTTTTGGACCTTGGCAGCTTTTAAGATGGGCAGACTTCAACTTCCAGAATTCCCCAGCCACCATGCTGGGAGTTGACATCTTACACTTGCCATGTTTGAGAAACACCTCTGTAAAGGCTTATTTAATTCTGTTTCCTGTACCAGTCAGTGGTGGCACTTAACATTTGCATAATAACTCAGTCCGCAGGCCTGCCAGATGCTTTCAAAGGCAAAGCAGTAGACATTTGCAAACTGGAACTCTTAAGAGAACTGAAAATCAATTACAGGATGCCGATGTCTGAAAAACGAGGGTTAATACAAGTAATAAAAGTGGAATTTGTGGGGCACAGTATCAAAAGTCTGTAACTTACGTTCCCTGCCTCTTTAGTAACCCTTCTTCATTCTCACGCTCAATATATAGCTTTGTGTCTTCCAGAGTCCTTGTTGACTCCACTGTCATCTTCCAGCCTTGGCAGCCCCCCATTCCTTATTGGGAGTCTGGAGGAAGACCCTGCCTGCCCCTCGTTTGCGCAGGTGGGTGCGGCTGTTTGCAAGACCTTCTCATTTCTGGAGAGCAGAAGTTGAGATTGAACTTGGCCTACACTGCTGAGTAAATCTGAACTGTAGAAATGGCTGTTCCCTTTATCATTTATTACAAGCAGTTTTATTGGTAATCCCTTGGTAAACAGATGATCCAGCTTGATTCCCAAATCAATAAAAATCAGCATGTGAGGTGAATAATCTGGTTTCTGAGTCCATCTTGCAACTTTTCAGATGCTGAGGGCTGGAAAAGCCAAACCAGAAGTATGGAATAGTTCTCAGCCAAAGAAGAAAGGTAAGCGGGATTATTCTGTTGGGCTAGTCCTTGGTGCTCTCTCTGAGGTTGTTCATTTGCCTGAAGACGTTTCATCATCTAGTAAGATCACCAATGTGAGGGAGCCGCTGTTTATATTCAGCAGTTTTTTTAAAGTAGACCTTTCTAAATAATTGTGCAGTGAAGGTCTCAGTTGATAACCCTGTATTTCTTGGGGCTCACATTTGAAATGGCCAACCGCAGTGATGAAATGCACTAAAAGTGAGCCTCTGTCAATAAGATTAAAATGAATCAAGGAAAGCCATAAAACACTCCTGTAATATGCAGATGAGTTGTAAATTTTAGCACGTGAGCAACCTGGAGGGCCAAAGACCTGTCTTTTCCTGACAAATGAGCTCTGTCGGCGTTATTCCGTCGTGGTGATGGTGTGGGAGCCTCTTTAGCCTTTCCGGAAATCTCAAAGCAACATTTTTCAGAAGAGACCCCCACTGTGGCAACCCCAGCTCCGGGAGACAGTGATGCAGAGAGCGACAGCTCGGACCGTGTGCCTGTGCCTAGTTTCCAGAACTCGTTCAGTAAAGCTATCGAGGCAGCCTTCCTCAAACTGGACAAACCATCCGCTTCTGAACACCTCTTAGGTAAGTCAAGGAAAAGGGCGCCGTTGGCCCTTAATTCTGTGCAGAAACGCAGGTGTAGCTGGGTTACCTCCTTCTTTATTTATTTATTTATTTATTTATTTATTTATTTATTTATTTATTTATTTATTTATATTTGTATACCGCCCTTCTGCCGAAGGACTCAGAGCGGTGAACAGGGCAATTAATAAAATACAAGAATACAAAGATTAAAAAGGATTAAACAGATGCCCAAAACTAACAACAATAAATTTAAAATGGATTAAAACTATATTAAAAAATCCCAACCCATCACCCATCAGGCCAGGCCGGCTTGTTCAAACAGGTAGGTCTTCAGATCGCGTCGGAAGGAGCGAAGGTCGGGAGCCGTCCGGAGCTCAACCGGCAGTTGATTCCACAAATCCGGAGCGCCCACAGAGAAGGACCTCCCCCTGGACCATCCCCATGACATCTCTCCCATCGTGGTCATTCCTGTCTTAAGTTTCTCCAGCTTCACTTATGACCACGGTGGAGCCCGAACTTTCTGTTGCTAAGTGAGACATTTGTTGAGTGGGTTTTGCTCCATTTTACGACTTTTCTTGCCACGGTTGTTAAGTGGGTCACTGTACGTGTTGTTAGTAACAGAGTTGTTAAGTGAATTTGGCTTCCCCGTGGACTTTGCTTGCCAGACGGTTGCAAAAAGGGATTTCTTACATGACCCCCGGGACACATGATGATTCAGCTGCCAAATGTCTGGATTTTGATCACGTGACCGCGGGGGTGCTGAAATGGCCGTTAAGGGTGTAAAATGGTCAAGTCACGTTTTTCAATGCTGTTGAAACTTCCAATGATCACTAAATGAAGTCGAGGGTTACCTGTGCAGTGTACGAGTCATAAACCTTTTAGATGGGTTGACAGTGCCAGCTTGCACTAGTCTTGCTGAGATCATAAGTTGTAAGCTGCCTCAGGCGGCACATTAAACAAACCAACCAACCAACAAATAAATAAATAATTTTTTTAAAAAAAGTGCCAGGAAATAATATTTAGCCAACTCTACATGTCTGCTGGCAAGAGTGGATTTTTTTTAACAAAATAGAATTGGGATCATTATGCATCAGACAGTAGGCAGATATCGCAGGAGTCGCAGCTTGTTTGCATCTCTGAGCACAGCTGCCCAGGAATGTTGGCTTGGGGGTGGGAGGGGCACCGTTCAGAACTGCCGCCCGGCTTGAGAGGAGATTCCTCCCCAGTTAGGGCCACCATCTCTTGCAGGTAGTTCAGCTCAAAGGGAGATTGCCTCGGAAGGCCCTGATGGCTGTTTTTCTTTTGCAGAGGGAAAGCGAGGCAAGAAAAAGAAACAGAAGCAGAAACTCCTCTTCAGTACTTCAGTGGTTCATACAAAGTGATTTTATTAATAGGCAAATTCTTCCTCCTCTTGATTTATTTGGTTTGCTTTTGTGTTTTTGCTGCTATAGGTAAATTATTTTAGTTCGGACACAGTCTTGTTTCTGAGAAGCGGGGTGGGGGGGGGGGGCACTAGGGATGATTAAAAATGGGCATATGTTGTTTGCTTGCTGATAACCAAACTGAAGTATTGCAACACACACACCCCTGGCCAAAAGGATGTGCGTTAGGCCAGGCTGACTCGGTTTACCTGGCTCGCCGCTGGGCTGTAGAAGTACAACATCTGGTGGAGGGTGCACAGCTGCTTTTGCCATTTGGGTGACGGGTTGAGTGCGATCAGCATGGGGCTGCAGTGGGCTAAGCGCAGCCAAGTTGCTGGAGGTAGGGAAGACAGCAGCCGACACTTGCCCATTGCTGTGCCCGCTTAAGTAGCACTTGGCTGAGCAGGAGGTCGTGGCGCACGTAACTCATGTAACTTGCTGTTCTTTCTCTTTCTGCGAAGGCCAGCGTTTGCAGACGTTTTGTTGGATGAAGCCTACCACGGTCAGTCCGTGTGCAGGGGCTGCTTTTGGGGTGAAGGTGCTAATTCCTGGGGGAAGCGAGGGATGGGGGCAGCGTTTCCCTTTGCACAGAAGGGGCAACCCAGAGGTGGCTGGCATTTGCTGGGCGCCCAAATCCACTTGGACATAGGAGGATGTGTGTTCTTTCCCCACTTTTGTTTCTTCTGTTTGAGAAAATATCTCATTCCGCACTGCTTTTGGCTTGATCTGAAATTAATTCGTACTAAAGTGTCATTTCCATTGACTACAATAAAATTCAGTGTAATATACCAGCAAAGGTGAATAGTTGCAATAAACCATATGCACGAGTTGGTATTTCTGCAGGGTTTATTTTTTTTCCCCTCGTTCTGTTTTTGATTGAGTCACACTCATTTGGAATCGGCTTGCTTCATTATGAACAGACGTTACCTGGGTCAGAAACCTGCAGCTGAACTTCCAGAACAGGAAGCTGTGGCTCTGTTACTCCATTGCAGACCAAACCAATAATGCATCCGGCAGCAGCTTAAAACTTAACACACCAATGATCTGTGTGATCTCTTTTAGTAGATGCCTGAAAGACTGTGTACATCTCTCACCGAGGAGAATATTCCCTCGGTATATGGTGGGCTGGTAGAAACTTTGTTTTTGGTAGCACCAGTGGTCCTAGTTGTTACGTGAGTCACCAGGGGACTGATTTTATAACCAGTTTTATCCTGGTTCTTAAGATAAGACACACACCCTCCTCTCAGTGTGTATCTTGCTCCCCTCCTTCCTGTTTTTGTCAATTTTAGTGTTAATATTCTTCTAACGTTTTATCTTGTTTTTATTGATTGTAAGCTGCCTAGAGTCACCTTTGGACGAGATGGGTGGCATAGAAGTTTAATTAATAAATAATGACCGCAATTGTTAAGTGAGTCACGTCATTAAGTGAACCATGCACTTAAGTAAACCTGGTTTCTCTGATTCACTTGGCTTGTCAGAAGACGTCTGGGAAAGTCTTGGGTCATGATCATCTGACTGCAAGACTCCCGCAACAATCACAAATGAGTTGGCTGCCAAGTGCCCAGCTTCTGATCTCATGACTATGAGGGTCATGTGACATGGTAACTTCAAGGATGGGTCATACGTCGCTTGTTCGAGGCCGTCATAATTATTAAATGAATGGTTATATAAGTAGAGGGCTACCTGTAGATGCTGCTTTGGCTTCAGATACAAAGTAGTACAACTATTTGTACTTCAACTGACTGGAATTGTATTATAATTGCACACAAGATGACATGGTAGCAGTGTGTCTCATATCTGTATCATAGAATCCTGGAATTGGAGGGCTATTAAGATTGTTCCTTTGCTTGGGGCAGGGATCCAAATTA
>JAKJMR010000159.1:607839-621758 GCA_024449315.1 Daboia siamensis
TTAGAAATGAACTTTTCTGACGAACAAAAAAAAAACGTGCAGTGACAAATACCCATCATCCCCACCGAGAAGGCGATGCAGCCAAGCCATATCCTGACTTGCAGATTTGGGATGGGGTGGGCTTGGCTAACTCAGCAGAGTGGCAGCACTAAACAGCATTTAGAGTGGGTCAGTCTTGGATGAGAGACCACCAGGAAAGCCTAGGGCTGAATGAAATTGGAAAACTTCATAATAGTTTTGGGGTTCTTGCAAGGATGTGTGTCACTAGGAAGGAAGATTCTATGAAGAGACTGAAGTGCTCAGTCATGAGCATAGAATAGGGTCAGGGCTGGAAGGGATCCTTGGAGGTCTTCTAGTCCAACCCCCTCAGTCTTAGCAAGAGACCATATATCATTCCGGAGAAACGGTTATCCAGTCTCTCCTTAAAAACCTCCAGTGATGGAACGCCCACTATTTATCACAATCTATGTTAATATATTCAGCTAATTATAGGACAGAATAAGGAGAGTTGGAAGGGACCTTGGAGGTCTTCTAGTCCAGCCCTCCTGCTCAAGCAGGAAACCATTTCAGACAAATGGCTGCCCAATCTCTTCTTAAAAACTTCCAGTAATGGAGCACCCACAACTTCTGAAGCTGTTCCATTGTATTCTGGTACGAAGCTCGTTGTGCTAGTGATTTAATTCCTTGTTAAGACACTTGCGCTGGTCTGTATAAGCGAATTTAGTCACATTTAACGGCCCTTTCCAGATAGTGAACTCGTAAAGTACCTGGTTCATCTGAAATACCTTTATTTTGCATGTAGAAGAAGGTTACAGCAGAGAAGGTGTGGTCAGGTGAAGTCTGGATGGTACTTTAAGGTCAAAAGACAGTAACAGAATTACTGTCTGCATGGCTTGTGTTCAGATGTTACAATGGAGGATGGAACACAAGGGAACAAGGAGAAGGGGGAAGTCCAACCCAGAAGGGGTGGATCCTAGTGCAGCATCATGAGCAGGATAGGAAATACATCACAAAGGGGAAAGGTACTGGCAGACCCAATTAACATATTATAATTTCCCAAGAACAGCCACGTGGTGGCAGCACACATTGATTGATTGTTCTTCCCTGCCAGGAAATTCCTCCTCCCACATTGGAATTTCATTTTAATGTGTGCCATTGTGTATACAGGAAAATGACAATAAAGTTTATCTTATTTCCACTGGATTGGATCTCACTTTAATGAGCTTCTAGCAATTACTTCTTATCCTGCCTTTTTCAAAGTTGGGGGGGGGGGAATCAGTACAATGCAAGCTGTTGTATGTAGAAGAAACTGAATTTTGTGAAAGCGAAGAATCAAAGCTAAAATGCTGAGTCGATGGCAGTGGAAGGTCAAGCAGCCCAAAAGAAAGACACAGACCAAGGCAAAGCAGGTGGGCAATTGAAGGCTTTACCATGTGTGATTTATTTGTTGATGCATTGCTATTGAGCTACTTTGAGCAGAAAGTTGATACTGCTAAGGTATGAAAAAGCAGTCGGAAACACTGAAGCATCATCATGCTATACTGTCCCTTCTTTGCAGTGGAATCAAGAAGAAACAGCAGTGAAAACTTTACCGCCCTTCGGAATTGCTTTGCTTTTAATGTTAAACAGAACAAAATAATGTGTGTAAATATGGCATTAAATTGAGTACAATATGTGCCTTTAATGTTCCAGCAGTGTGCATATTATTAGGAGGCAATTGTGCCTCAAAATTAAATAGCCATCTGGAATGTATATGTAAGCAGAAAGATGGAGTATATAATTTAAAAGAAATAAAATCAATCTGAAAGAGACATTTATGTTATTGTAAACCACTGTACTGGATAAGCAGAGTAAGGTTGACGGATATTAAGATTCTCTGATTGATCTTTCTGTAGAATTGTACCTCGGTCAAATCAGTTAATGTTTTTTCTAATAAACTGTCAAAATTTTGAGGCTTTTCAATTCATAATACCAAAAGATTAAAAAAACAAGCACAAGGATTCTTTGGCCACAGAGTTTATGTAGCTATAATTTATTCAACTGTTCTTTTTTTCCTGAGACAAGAGAAGATAAAATTTCTACTGAGGCTCTGTTCCTATTCCTGCGCTGGCACTCCCCACTGCTGTAAGATCCGCTCTCCACCCAGTGGAAATTGGAGAAATTAACGGAAGAGAATGGATGTGACTGTGGCTTTCTATTTTCCTTTTCTATTTTCTGCTCTCTGGAAATCTCATTTACACTTCAAATCCTGGCCTGCCAGCACTTGTGGGAGAACGTCATGAGTGCAAAAGATGTTACGCTGACACTTGGGCATAAGCCTCATCTTGGCGGGCTTGTTCAAATATTGGAAATGTCAAAGGATTAGAACATTTCTAGGATGTTGGACCATCCTGCCCCTTCAAGGACTGTCCAGCTTTGTTGGAGAGAAACAGATCAGCCCCTTCCATGCTGATGCCTTGCTAGAAAATCCACGTGTCCAGCAAACAGAAGAGACCAGATTTGACAAAGTCAGGGAGAAAATGGCTAAAACACATGTAATGCAGAGCTCAGGTGGGAAGGAGGTAGGATTAAAATTTATCCCTTGCACATTCCTTTAAATGTGAACAAAACTAACTACTCTCATGCTTGAAGACTTTGGTGAGTGATGGGCCCAGGGCTCTTCCAAACTTGGAATCAACGGGCTCTCCTTCAACTTCAACAGTACAGTAAATACTGATTGTGCAACAAAAATGTATGGGGAGGGGGGAAATATTCGTAAAAATGTGGGAATGCTTATAGAAAAAAATGACTGCCCTTTTAACTCTCAATCTCCTTGAAATGCCACTTCCTTTTCTAACAAACATTTTTAAAAACTTGGCTCGAATTGCAGCTTCTGCATTGTGCAGCAGGAAATTTACATAATTGCTTCTATGTAATCTCCCAAAAACCTTTTTATGGTTATGAGTGTCCTCCAACTGTGTTGCCAAATTTGCTAGTGTGTTTGCCAAGACTTAACAGCAGTTTCCTGTAATGCTATAGAAGGAAGCAGCTAAGTGCTCTTTACAAAAAAGCTCTGCCCTTCAAAAACAAAGGAAAATCCTAATTGTCCACACGCACCCTTATATGTGATATGCAGCCTTGCCCACTTGACCTCACTGCCCAGCCTCCTGTATGGTGGGACCTTCCCATGCCAAAACATGGTGCAGCCCAAGTTACTATAACATATATATCGTATATTTAAACATTTTTCTTTTACTTATTTAACGTGTATGTTAAGGTGTCCAACATTAAATTCATAAACTAATCACATCCCTGCTTTGGGGGGCTGAAAATTTCTTGCGTGCCACAGTGCCAAATAACCCTTCAGGCATCTAAAACAGTATATAGTCAAAAAAAGTCAAGATGGTGACCACAATGGCAAAATTGAACCTTTGACATCTCAACTTTTTTGACTATAATAACCTGGAATGTAACATGTATAAACTGTAGAGAGGAGAATGAATTTTAGGAGGAGCCCTTTTGAAATAAGAAATAAGAATAACCAAGTTGAAAGGGACCTTGTAAGTCAACTAGTCCAAACCCCCTCCCAAGCAGGAGACCCTACACCATTTCTGATGGATGGCAATCCAGTCTCTTCTTGAAACTCTTCAACTGGTTGATTGTCCTCATGGTCAGAAAATTGCATTGGCTGTTTTGGCTACCGCCACACAATATTGGCTCATATTTAATTACTAAGATTCCATGATCCCTCTCACAGTTGCTGCTATTAAGCCTGGTTTCTCCCAATTTATATGTGTATTTCATTTTGTTAGATAGGGCCCAGTGTTCAAGTCTGTCAAGATCCATCTGAAACTTGAGCCTATCCTCTAGGGCAGAGGCACCAGGGACTGGTTCCGTGGAGAGAGGTTTTTCCGCAGACCAAAGGGTGCCTGGTTTTGTGTGCTGTCTGCATCTTGTGGATGGGGCTTTGCTTGTTTGTGTGGACCGTTGCTGGCATGCTGCGGCCCAGTACTGGTCCACGGACTGGGGGTTGGGGACCCCAGCTCTAGGGTGTTGGCTGTTCCTGCCAGCTTAGTGTCATCTGCAAATTTGATGAGTTCCCCTTCTATTCCCTCATCTGGGTCGTTTATGAAAATGCTGAAGAGTACTGGGCCTAGGACAGAATCTTGTGGTACCCCACTGGTTATTTCCATCTGTGTAGATGTAGTACCATTGAGGACTACTCATTGAGTACGGTACCCCCTCTTAGTATTTTCGACAGCACAGTATCAGCAGTAGAGTTGTTCAGGTTTTTGCATCCTATAATCACCCAGGACTTGAAATGGATGCTTAACATTTAGAACCATCATTGAAAAGGAAAACAGAGAATGTTTTTCCCACGTCAACTCAGGAAGTTCAGAGGAGCTGTTGATACAGGTTTACCAAGGAATTATTAAGTCTGCCATTTGTACTTCTATAACTGTCTGGTTTGGCATAGCAGTGAAACAGGACAGGCACAGACTCCAATGGATAGTTAAGACTGCAGAAAGAACTATTGCAACCAACCTTCCATCCATAGAAGACCTGTATATTGCAATGGTCAGAAGGAGGGCTGAGAAGATGTCTGCAGACATTCCCCCCCCCCACACCCCACACGCATCCTGGACTCTTTTTCAACTCATTCCCTTGGTACGGTGCTATAGGGCAGGGCTTTTCAACCTTTTCACCCATTGTACCACTTTTAGGATATGGCAACATCCGAGTACCACCAGTCGCCTAGCAAGGTGTCAAAAACTTGATGATCAAAAAAAAAAGAGAAAAGAAAAAAAGTGATGAAGTACAGGTAGTCCTCGACTTACAACAGTTCACTTAGTGACTGTTCGAAGTTACAATGGCATTGAAAAAAGTGCCCCCCAAGCCACAGCTGAGCAAGACACCTGCCTGCTCACCCGGGGGCGCTCTTCCTCCTGTCCGAGGTTTTCATTGTGGTGAGCAATTCTGTTGAGGATTGGCAGTGGGGGTGGGGTGGGGGGTGCTTGGTTTTTATTCTCCCCGTCTGCGGGGTGGTTTCAGTTTTTGGTCACTTCACATGACCCTGGGACACTGTGACCGTCATAAATATGAATCAGTTGCCAAGCATCTGAATGTAAATCACAAGACCCTAGAGATGCTGCAACATTCCAGCTGATTGGCGCTTCTTCTGGGCTCAGAAGCGCCAGGATCAGTGCCGAGCTCCAGCTGGAGCCTGGTGCTGATCCTGGTGTTTCCGCTGAACCCTGACAGCCCTGCAGCTCTAGCCGTCTCTCGCTCAGGCTTGTGCGGTGCTGCAACCGGTTCAGCTCATTCCCCTCCCCCGCTACCACTTTTCTAGGATGGTCACGTACCACCTGCCAGGTGCCAATGTAGCACAGGTGGTACCCGTACCACTGGTTGAAAAGCTCTGCTATAGGGCATTGTATGCCAAAACCATTAGTCACAGGGACAGTTTTTTCCCTCCATGCCATCACTCTGCTGAACGCTTAATTCTCTCAGTGTTGCCTAATGTCTACTAACTCAGTGTGGCTGTAGTATTATTCATCCTTATTATCTTCTTCCCCCCTTTATTGATATCATTATTATTATTATTATTCTGTTGCTTTGCTGAGAGCTTCCGTATCGGAGTCAAATTCCTTTTGTGTCCGATCGCGTTTGGCCAAATAAAGTATTCAATTCAATTCAGTTCAAGCTGTGGAGAGGTTTGTACGCCTTTGAGTCTATTGGAGTCTCAGCACAGCACTCCAGCTTCAACCCTCGTTTCCTTTCTGGCTCTAAGCTTTGTGATTAATGTGTATTTCATCTGGTTGCATTCCGGCTGCATTCCCTCTCAGAAATTGGTTAGCCTTCCCGCTCAGGATCCAAACAGGCTTTCCGCCGCATGGACATTTCTCCAGATACGGAATGTGGTCTTGCGCCTTATGAAACCCCGGACACAGGTGGTGTTTTTCCATGTGACAAAGATGCAGCTGAGGCTTTGGCACCCTGTCTGCCTCAGTGCGCTTGGTCGGGTAATCGGATAGGAAGGGTGCACTGAGCCAGGTCCATGGAGTAGCAAAGGACTTCTATTATTGGCTCAGGAGTCTGATTAGGGCTGACATGGAAGGCAGAAGCCGGGCATCACGAAGAAAGAGTGTGCGAAACAGACCAGTGTCCTTTGTTTTTAAGCAGGAAGAGACCACTTCAATTGCCTTCACCTGCTACCCCTATGGAAATCCCACAGACATATTGCCATCAATGCCACCTTCCTTAATTCCTTCATCTAGAAAAAAGGAAAATGATACGGGTAGCCCAAAATTTCTGTTACTAAGTGAGACAAGTGAATTTTGCCTCATTTTATGAACTTTTTTTGTCACAGTTGTTAAGTGAATCACTGCAGTTGTTAAATTAGTAACACAGCTGTTAAGTGAATCTAGCTTCCCCATGGACTTTGCTTGTCAGAAGGTTGCAAAAGGAGATCCCATGACCCCGGGATACTGCGACTGTCATATATATGAGTCAGTTGCCAAGCATCCGAATTTTGATCACGTGACCAGGGGAGATGCTTGCAACAGTCACAAGTCTGAAAAATGGTCATAAGTCACGATTTTCAGTGCCATTATAAATTCAAATGTTCATTAAATGAATTGTTGTAAATCTAGGACTACCTGTACTCTTGTATTGTCCATGCTGTCTAGCATAAGAGCATACTGAGCGCATATCACCTAAGCACCGGATCATGGACAAATGCAAAATATCGTAAGCTGCCCAGAGTCGCTTGATAGTGAGATGGACAGGATGTAAATCTAATGTCTTGCTTGTATAACTATTGTTTGTATATACACTAAGAGCTTCTGCACTGGAGACAAATTTCTTGTGTGTCCAATCATACTTGGCCAACAAAGAATTCTATTCTACATAAATAAGTAAATAAATTCAGGTGAGAGGGGGAAAAATCTTTTACTTAGAGCCATCAGGATGGTTCTCCTTCCAGAATTCCTGCAGATTCTGAAGCCCTATTTTCCCAGCTGAGCACCAGGGACCCATTTCCCCCTCTAGCATTCTAGACAAGGGGTCCCCAACCCCTGGCCCACGGACCTGCCCTGGGCCACAGCATGTGTCAGAATCCATTTATATTTCATTTCTAACTCTGCAAATCTAAATTTCACCCCTCATTGGATTCTGCCATTCCCAAGGAGGAGAAGAGAAGATGTTAATTGGCCATCCCTATCCATTAGATGCAAGGTTGTTTATTCAGCCTGCCTGGAGGCCGTCATCAAAGACCAGAGAAAGAACCTTTGAACTGAGAAGAACAAAGAAGAGGGGGGGATTCTGGTTTGTATCTCCGATTGAAATTTGAAGGGGAGGAAGCAATGATGTTGTAAATGCATGAAGTTTCTCTTTTCCCACGAAGGGCTTTGACACATGAAACTTAACTGATCCGGGACTGACCAAATGGACTGAGGGGAGGGGTTTTTACTCAGGGACACTTTGAGGCTTCGTCTCAATCCTGCCAAGACTGAGTGGCTGTGCGTACCGGCATCTCGGGTCAACCAGACTATTCTGTTGATAGGGCTTGCAACTTGGGCGTCCTCCTGGATTCACGGCTCAATTTTGAAGACCACATAGGAACCGTGACCAGGGGGGCTTTTGCCCAGGTTCGCCTGGTGCGCCAGTTGCGATCCTATCTGGACTGAGATGCCCTACGCACAGTCACTCATGCGCTCGTGACCTCCCGGTTAGACTACTGCAATGCTCTCTACATGGGGCTGCCCTTGAGGACCATTCGGAGGCTCCAGCTGGTGCAGAATGCAGCCGTGCAAGTTGTGATGGGGGCTTCATGATACTCCCATGTAACACTTCTGCTCCGCGAGCTGCATTGGCTTCCGGTTGCCCTTCGGGTGAGATTCAAGGTGCTGGTGATGACCTATAAAGCCCTAAATGGCTTGGGTCCGGGTTATCTGAGGCAAAACACCTGCTGCGGGCATCAAGCTCCCTTCGTCCTGTGCGCTCCCACAGGGAGGGCCTTCTCAGGATACCGCTGGTTAAGGAATGCCGGCAGGTTATTCCCAGGGGAAGAGCATTCTCTGTGGGTACACTGGCCCTATGGAACCAACTCCCCATGGAACTTAGGACTGCCCCCGACCTTCGCTTATTTCGCCGGGACCTGAAAACTTGGCTCTTCGAGCTGTCTGGCCCAAGCTGAGGGGTTTTAATTTTATTGGGTTTTAGTTTAAATTTTGGGGACTTGATTTAATTAATTTTTAATCTGATTTTAATTTTTGTATGTTTGTTTTTAACCCTCCCTGTAAACCGCCCTGAGTCCTATGGGAATAGGATGGTATATAAATTTAATAAAATAAAATAAATAAAAAAATAAAAGTATCGACCTGTGGGACAGTTTCCAGATCCTGTCTAGATTATCCACTGTCAACCATGTTTTAGTAAAAGTTCCTGTTTGGACAATCCTGTCTCCAAGAGTTCTTCTTTCCTAAGATGTGGATTGGGGTGGGTCCTGACAGCATGCCAGAAACCGGGCCGCACAAATAAGCAAACCACTCTCTGCGGGATGCAGGCAGCACATGAAACCAGGCCCACTCCAGTCCGTGCAAAAAACTCCGCAGAACCGGTCCCTGGTGCCCAAATGGTTGGGGGTCGCTGTTCTAGACCAACAAACTTTGTCCAAACTAGAGGAGGCCTTAATGATATTATCAATATAGTAGAGGGAGCTTTTTATAATAATTAATGAAGAGGAGAGAAGACTTAGACTGAAGAGGGGCTTTTGACCTTGGGAGGAACCTCCCATTGGAGTAATGAAAGCTGTTTTGCCCAAGAGCTAATGGCAGGGGAAATTCTGTGGTCTTTTATAAGACAAAAATGGGAGGTAGATCAATGATGCAGAACAGGGGTCTCCAAACTTGGCAACTTTAAGGCTGGTGGACTTCAATTCCCAGAATTCCCCAACCAGTAAAGCTCACCGGATCACCAGATGTGAAGTTGTAATTTAGATTTCTGATTCAATAAAGGGATGGTGTCAGGAGCCTTGTTGGCATCCTGCCATCGAAGGGGAAAGGAGGGGGCAGGTATTTGGGGCAATCCACACCTGTGTATCTAATCCTAATGGTGGGAAATGAGGAGGGGGAGCTGACGTGAAGAAGAGCAGAGCTATTTGTACCTGTTACGCTGGGCATCTTCAAGGCCGCTTGCCCTGAGTGTGAATATTCCAGCAGCCTAAACAACCCAGAGTTTCCCACAAGATCACAGTGATTCCAGATTGGGTAGCAACAGACTGGACATTGGGGGGGGGGCAGCGGGATGGGGAATGGTATGTTTGGTTCTTTGTATCAGTGAGCGGGAACTTCCAATCCTGCCTCTCCTTCCTGCAACCAACATCTTTACTAAAAGTCCTTTTCACTTCGATCAATTGGAGAGTCTGCTTTCCTAAGGGATTGTTTTGGGGCAGGTCTGACAGATGGAGTCACGGTCTCTTTGCAAACCTCAATGCTTAGCGCCTCTTTGTTTCAAATTAGAAAGTGGGTACTGTTAAATAGCGGGTTCTTTGGTGCAGGAATGAAGACACTAGGCTGAGTACAGGATAACTCATTGTTTATTTCGTGCTGGAACTGTACTGGAGAATTGTCTGCAACTAGCCGCAATATATTGTCTAGCCCCTAGGCGGTAGCCAATAGGTTTGAAACAACCATTGCCGCCTGGAGATAGCCAATTGCAGCACAGAAGACTAAAAGTCTGGGTTGCTGGAGAGCCGTTAGCTGCTCCAGCAACCCACATGGTGTTACACAAAAGCCCAGTACATAACAGGTACTGTGGAGGTTCCATGTTTCATTTGGATCAGATTTGTCCCTCCTTGACTGGCAGGATAATTCTCTCTGCTCAATTTGTTTGACAGAGCTGCTGTTGTGGAATCAAATGAAGGGAGATAAGAGGGGGATTTCAACATAATATACGCACAAATACGTGTGTTCTATTGTTGAAGAGCTCTTAACATTACTGTAGTAAGTTCTTAGTGATGCCCAGCCCAAATCTGCTTTCTTGTAATTTAAATCCTTGCTATCTTTTGTTTGTTTTGTTTGTTGTCACTCTGAGTTGTGTCGGGGGGGGGGGGCACAAAGGGAGGCTCAGCCAGTCTCAATGTATACATGTTGCACTTTGACAATAAAGGTTCATTCGTTCATTCATTTGTTGATGTTTCTTTGACCGGTATGATATCAGTTATTGTATTTCCATGTAATTCTTGGGCAATCCTTATCCAGCTCCTCTAATTGTTCCTCCCAAATTTTTCCTTCCAAGCCTCTTGGGGTTTAACAGGTGCTCAGAGTTCATGCTGTTGAGGTTCGATTTAGTTAGGCTTTTCCTCCCTCCCTCTCTCCCTCCTTCTCTTTTCACCCTCCCTCCTCCTCTTTTCACTCCTTCCTTCCCTCCTTCCGTCCCTCCTCTTTTCCTCCCCCCCTCCCTCCCATCCCCACAACTTTACAGAATACACAGGATTAAAAACAGCTTTTTTTCTTTGTCCTGTGAAGCAAACTGTTACATCTTTGATGTCTTACCCAGAAATCAGAAATTTAGAGATCAGAAATCTAGTGGCTAATGATGCTAGACGGACGGATGAAAGCATCATCTACATTCACCACTTGGATTAACTGTAATTATTAGCGGAGAAGATTTGGTGGTGGTGGGGAGAAGCTGAAGTCCATGCTTTCAGCCCCTCTGCAGGGGCTCCACTTATGCTCTAGAGGGCGGTCTTGTGCCATAACGGAAACTCTCCGGGGGATACATAGCTGGTTTGCAAAGGCTATTCAAACTGGAGGAGGTATCAAGTGCAGTTTTAGCTCTACTTTGAGCATTTTTATTCATGACTTGGGTAAGAAGGTGGAAAGAATACTTAGTCTGATTTGCATATCATGAAAAAAAAATGCATGGGATAGATAGTGAAAAATAAAAATTCAAACCAGTGTTAATAGATTAGTGGAAGGGTTGAAAATGACAGTTTGAATGAAGAGGAAACCAATCAGATTGTCAGCTACAAGATGTACAACTCCTGACTTGACAATGGTTTTTGTGAAAAAGATTTTGGAACAGTAGACTGCAACTTTATGTACACGAACCAACAGTGAGTTGTGGGTGTGCAACAAAACAACAGAAAATTTCAGCCACAGCCATAGATATTTCATTTCCAAGCTAATGGTTCTACTTGCAGTCCATTGGTCAGGGCCCACTTTGCATATGCTATTCAGTTCTTGGTGCAAGCTGCATTTAAAGGAGAATCCAGGCTATAAAACTAAGCAGGGAGGGGAGTGCTTACATAACATCTTTGAGTAGAGAGCAGGGAGACCATTCAATATCTGAAAGCATCTCGTGCAGAAGGAAGCCAAGATCTGTTCTCTTTTGTTCAAGAATTCTGGGCAGAAAACAGCCTAATCTACCCTGAGTCTGTGTAGGCAGAGAAGACTCAGCCAGGCTTTCACTCGTTAAAGTAACCAGCCTGGTTGATGCATGGCCATAAAGCTGCTTGGGCGACACACTAGGTAAGGGCCAGTGTGGCCCAATAACTTAGTGGGCACTGACTGGTAGACCAACAGAGGGCAGCAAAGGACACAGCAAGATCTAGCTCATTGCTGCTCCCTAATGATCATCCAGATTTTTGTTGTTCATGCCAGCATTGATAGTTACGATATTGTTGTTGTTAGCTGCGAAGTCTTGTCTGACCCATTGCGACCCGATGGACAATGTTCCTCCAGGCCTTCCTGTCCTCTACCATCTTCTGGAGTCCATTTAGGCTCATACCTCCTGCTTCAGTGACTTCATCCAGCCACCTCATTCTCTGTCGTCCCCTTCTTCTCTTGCCTTCAACCTTTCCCAGCATTAGGCTCTTCTCCAGTGAGTCCTTCCTTCTCATTAGGTGGCCAAAGTATTTGAGTTTCAACTTCAGGATCTGGCCTTCTAAAGAGCAGTTGGGGTTGATCTCCTCTAGGACTGACCGGTTTGATTGCCTTGCAGTCCAAGGGACTCGCAGGAGTCTTCTCCAGCACCATAGTTCAAAGGCCTCAATTCTTTGATACTCAGCCTTTCTTATGGTCCAACTTTCACTGCCATACATTGCAACTGGGAAGACCATAGCCTTGACTATACACACTTTTGTTGACAGGGTGATGTCTCTGCTTTTTTGTGTGCTGTCTAGATTTGCCATTGCTTTCCTCCCCAGGAGCAAGTGTCTTTTAATTTCTTGGCTACAGTCCCCATCTGCGGTGATCTTGGAGCCCAGAAAAATAAAATTTGTCACTACCTACATTTCTCCCCCATCTATTTGCCAAGAACTGAGAGGGCCAGATGCCATGAACTTGGTTTTCGTAATGTTAAGTTTCAACCCACGTTTTGCACTCTCCTTCTTCACTCGCAACAAGACGCTGTTTAGTTCCTCTTCACTTTCTGCCATTAGAGTGATATCATCTGCATATCTTAGGTTGTTGTTATTTCTTCCAGCAATCTTAATTCCAACTTTTGATTCATCTAGCCCTGCCTTTCTCATGATTTGCTCTGCATATAAGTTAAATAGGCAGGGCAACAGTATACAGCCTTGCCGGACTCCTTTCCCAATTTTGAACCAATCAGTGGTTCTGTGTCCAGTTCTCACTGTTGCTTCTTGACCCGCATATAGGTTTCTCAAGAGACAAATAATATGGTCTGGTACTCCCGTCTCTTTCAGAACTTGCCCCAGTTTGTTGTGATCCACACAATCAAATGCTTTAGCATAGTCAATGAAGCAGAAGTAGATGTTTTTCTGGAACTCCCTAGCTTTCTCCATGATCCAGCATATGTTGGCAATTTGATCTCTAGTTCCACTGCCTCTTCGAAATCCTGCTTGTACTTCTGGTAGTTCTCTATCCACGTACTGCTGGAGTCTAGCTTGTAGGATTTTAAGCATAACTTTACTAGCATGTGAAATGAGTGCAATGGTGCAATAGTTTGAACATTCTTTGGCACTGCCTTTCTTTGGAATTGGAATGTAAACTGATCTTTTCCAATCCTGTGGCCACTGTTGAGTTTTCCAAATTTGCTGGCAAATTGAGTGTAGCACTTTTACTGCATCGTCTTTTAAGATTTTAAATAGCTCAGCTGGAATACTGTCACCTCCACTAGCTTTGTTGTTGCTCAGTTTTTCTAAGGCCCACATAGACTTGGACTACTATGATATTGAATGGTTTGCCTTGGATTCGAACTGAGATCATTCTGTCATTTTGGGAATTGTATCCCAGTATTGCTTTTCCTCTTTTATTGACTATGAAGGCTACTCCATTTCTTCTGAGGGATTCTTGCCCACAGTAGTATACCTGATGGTCATCTGAATTAAATTCACCCATTCCTGTCCATTTTAGTTTGCGGATTCCTAAGATGTCGATGTTCAGTCTTGTCATCTCTTGTTTGACCATGTCCAGCTTGCCTTGATTCATGGATCTTATATTCCAGGTTCCTATAGAGAAAAAATCTTTACAGCATCAGACTTTCCTTTCACCCCCAGATACATCCACAGCTGAGCGTCCTTTGGCCCATTCGCTTCATTCTTTCTGGCGCTACTAGTACTAGCCCTTTGCTCTTCCCCAGTAGCATATTGGATGCCTTCCGACCTGAGGGGCTCATCTTCCAGCGTCATATCGTTTTGCCTTTTGGTACTGTCCATAGGGTTTTCATGGCAAAGATACTGGAGTGGATTGCCATTTCCTTCTCCAGTGGACCACGTTTTGTCAGAACTCTCTGCTATGACCTGTCCATCTTGGGTGGCCCTGCACAGCATAGCTCATAGCTTCATTGAATTATGCAAGCTCCTTCGCCACGACAAGGCAGTAATCCATGAAGGGGATTTACAATATTATACTATTATTATTATTATTATTATTATTATTATTATTATTATTATTATTATTATTATTATTATT